>LR749614.1:0-240530 GCA_902729485.2 Mus minutoides | reverse complement strand
CAGGGAAGGGGGAGGGGTATCATAGTGGTTGCTGATTGGTGCACCAAGCCATACCTCATTTGCATGTGGCCCATTCATTGGTGCCACAAGCCACATCCATTAGCATATTTTCCCTGCATTGGTACTACAAGCAGTGCCTCATTAGCATATTTTCCCTTCGGGAGGGGCTACTGCCTGAGGAGGCCTGAGGAGAGAGCTGTGCATGCGCACTAGGCTCTCCTCCCTGGCAGCCTGCCGGCCCCCGCGCCATCTTGTAATGGGGCGGAGCCGCAGGCTCCCGGAGCCGCAGGCCTTCCCGGAGCGGGACGGCTTCACCGCTGTTGGGGCTCGGGCGGCTTCACCGTGGTCGGGGCTCGGGCAGCTTCACCGCGGTCGGGGCTCGGGCGGCTTCACTGCGGTCGGGGCTCGGGCAGTCGGGGCTCGGGCGGCTTCACCGCGGTCGGGGCTCGGGGATCCACAGAGGCGGGGCCTCTCGGAGCCCAGGGCTTCTCGGAGGCGTTTGCTGGGGAGGCCCAGGTGCGGCTTCCTACAGGTTGGCCCCTCCCCCATTGATTACAAGTAGAGAAAATGCTTTAGAGCTGGATCTCATAGAGGCATTTCCTCAACCGAGACTCCTTTCTCTTTGACGACTCTAGCTTGTAAAGTTGACACACAAAGCCAGCCAGGAAGGACACAATGCAAATAGTTCCTATACAATATTGTTTAGCGACCAATCATAAGAAAAAAAAAAAGATGGTAAGAGCTCACTAGAGACAAAATTCTTTTCTTTTCTTAAGATTTATATTCTGTGTGAATATAATTTTGCCTACACACACATCTGCGCACTGTCTTGTGCTTAATGGTTCAAGAGGCCAGAAAAGGGCATCAGATCCCCTGGTTCTGGAGTTATAGACGGTTGTGAGTTGGCAGGTGGGTGCTGGAAATCGAATCTGGGTCCTCTGGGACAAAAGCCAGTGTGCTCAACTGCTCAGTTATTTCTCTAGCACCCCTCCATTTACACTCATTTTTTGTTTATGAGTGTTTTGTTTGTGTGTCTGTCTGTGCATTGTGTGTGCGCCTGGCGCTGTGAGGTTAGAAGTGGGGCTCAGGTACCCCTGGAATTGGAGGTACAGGTGGCTTGTGGGCCATCATGTTGGTGCTGGGAACGGAAGCAAGTCCTCTGAAAGAACAGTCACCCTTAACTGCTGAGTGCTCTCAAACCCCCTAAAACTGTTTTCTTTAGATATGTTTAACCCAATATTGTCTGAATCAGTAGATTTGGAGAACAAACTATGTTAGAAACAAAATTGGTCCTCAATACATTATTGTCCCCCTCCCCGCTTTTCTCCCCATTGCTCTGTGGGTCAATCTCGATGCTCCTTTATTATGTATCAAGTCTCATTAATATTCTCTATAGATACTATTTATTATCACCAATTTAATAGTCTATCACAATTTTACAATTTAGAAGACCAAAACCAAACTTCACAAGGCTCTTGAGGAAAACATTAATTCAAGAGGTTTTTGTTTCTAGTTTGCAATTAGCAAACTCAAATCAATACTCACCAGCTGGGGCCCTATCAGGAAGGTGACAGCCATGCAAGCGTAAGGACCAGTGTTCAATTCCCAGAACCTAGGTAAAAAGCTGGGTGTGATAACACGTGCCTTTAACCCCAATACTGGTGAGACTGGCTTGTCCCTTTGGCTTGTTGTCCAGCCAGTAAACCGACTTGGTGGGCTCTAGGCCAACAGGAGACCCTGTCTCAAACAACAGAGTGAATGGCTTCCTAAGAAATGACACCCAGAGGCTGACCTTTGGTTTACAAATGTTTTTTTGTTTTTGTTTTTCGAGACAGGGTTTCTCTGTATAGCCCTGGCTGTCCTGGAACTCACTTTGTAGACCAGGCTGGCCTTGAACTCAGAAATCTGCCTGCCTCTTTCCTCCCAAGTGCTGGGATTAAAGGCGTGCGCCACCACGGCCTGGCTTGGTTTACAAATGTATGTTAACGCAACACACACACACACACACACACACACACACACACACACACACTCACCAACTGGAACTTTCTCCCAGGTTGTTATTAGTCGAGGTGAGCTTTTGCTCAGAACTGGAGCAACTTCAGAAGCCCAGGTATCTCCAGCAGAACTGGCCAGTGCAGCCAAGAGAGACAAACACATCCAGGAAGCAGTGTGTTGCTTGGAAAAATCTATGGGTATTTCCCCGGGGCCATTCTCTATCATGTAGAGCAGGGCCAGCTCTGTGGGCACGGCGCCATTACAGAACACCTGGACCCAATTCCTCTGTCCTCCTGGATACACGAAAGCAGATGAAAAATAGAAAAAAGATTCAGTTAGAGGAACATATATATATTTTAAGTTTCACAAAAGAACAGTAGCTTTAAAAAAGTAATAGGGCATCTTTGTCCACATTATACACTGTTATTAGTAAAACCAGAATAGTGCACAATAGACTTGCTCTAAAATTCTGAAATTATTTGTTACTGGGGTAAAAGGAATAAGGAACTGAATTAGGCTCCAGAAGTAATTCTTAAATAAAACTCATCTGTTCTGATCAGCCTGACACGTTCTGGTCAGAGCTGGGTTAGGATGAAACAGTCCCTGGGTGTGGAGTGACGTCAGAGGTAGTCAGTTTTACCTTCCTTATACTCTGAGTCCAGACGCTTCTTTATGTTTCCCCTCCATTTTGTGAGTTTTGAAGATGAAAGGAAAAACATCATCAAAGAGGTAAAAAAGCTGAAATTTGCGATGGTTAAGATGAATCCGACAACCAACCCTGGAATCGACAAACATAAACACAGACTTAAGACTTGGTGCGGCGTTGTGGTCTGATGGGCACTGCTAACACATGGCTACCGTTCCAACTCAGGTGACCCTGAGCAGGAAACTGAAGGCCATTTGAACGTATTTCCATCTCCTTTCAAATACTGACATAAGATCATTTAAGGCAAACGTTTTATATTCAATTTGAAGAAGAGAATGATTGAGTTATTAGGTCATAAATATTCTACATGCAATCAGAACAGGCTAATCTGAAGATTTTTTTTCATCATATCTCAGTAGCTCTTTCTCTTTTTGGGGAGAAGAAATTATAGTTTTATAGGTTTATGTCTTCTTTTGCATTTCCTCCCTTACATCTTGGGGTTTTCTTTTAAAATGAAAATTCAAAAGCAGATAATCTCAGGGGTAGCATGCCTGTCTAGGGTGCAGAGCTCAAGACCCAGGGTCCGATCCCAGGGAATCACAGGAAAGTGCAAACAAATCCAGGATGGGGGCTTTTAAAGACCTGATAATAAAACATTCAGCTTCTCGATTTTGAGGATATTTGGCTCAAATGAACCCGGTGGTGGAAGAAACAAGATAGCTTCATTTGTATCATGACAGTTAGCTGATCCTACAAAAATGAGAGTTGACTCGTTTTTTTTTGTTTTGTTTTTTTTTTTTTAATTTGGAGTAAATGAGTAAAATAAGCACCTACAAAATAGCAACAAAGACAAAAACCAAAAGAGGTGTCTGCTGTCAGGCTAAAAGTGGGCAAATGAAGATAAATCAGGGTGTGCTGGCTCTAAGCACATCCGAAGTTCAACAGAGAACTGCCTTCAATCTGAAGAGAGCCTGCACCAACAGACGGGTATCTCCTACAATGTGTCATTTCTGAAGACGGTTTCCTTTCTTTTTTTTTTTTGGTTTTTCGAGACAGGGTTTCTCTGTGTAGCCCTGGCTGTCCTGGAACTCACTTTGTAGACCAGGCTGGCCTCGAACTCAGAAACCTGCCTCTGCCTCCCGAGTGCTGGGATTAAAGGCGTGCGCCACCACGCCCGGCTCTTTTTTTTTTTTAAAGATTTATTTGGGGCTGGTGAGATGGCTCAGCGGGTAAGAGCACCCGACTGCTCTTCCGAAGGTGATAAGTTCAAATCCCAGCATCCACATGGCGGCTCACAACGCCCTCTTCTGGAATGTCTGAAGACAGCTACAGTGTACTTACATATAATAAATAAAATAAATCTTTAAAAAAAAAGATTTATTTATTATTATATGTAAGTACACTGTAGCTGTCTTCAGACCCACCAGAAGAGGGCATCAGATCTCATTACGGATGGTTGTGAGCCACCATGTGATTGCTGGGGTTTGAACTCAGGACCTTCGGAAGAGCAGCCAATGCTCTTAACTGCGGAGCCATCTCGCCAGCCCCTGAAGTTTTCCTTTCTTGACATTGTCACTGTTGATGACAATCACGCCACTTCTTTTTTTTTTTTTTTTTTTTTTGGTTTTTTCGAAACAGGGCTTCTCTGTATAGCCCTGGCTGTCCTGGAACTCACTTTGTAGACCAGGCTGGCCTCGAACTCAGAAATCCGCCTGCCTCTGCCTCCCGAGTGCTGGGATTAAAGGCATGCGCCACCACGCCCGGCTTATCACGCCACTTCTTAAAAGGTCACCATGATTGGGCATGTGCCCATCGTCCTCGCTATCCAGAAGACTGGGGAAGGAGGATGTCAGGAGCCTAGGAGTCTGACACTAGTCTGTGTAACCCAGAACCTCATGTAAACAAGCAGGCAGTCAAACCATGCAAGATGCCCTTCACCTTGAGGAGTTTGCTGGATCAGGATGGTCTGTCTGGTGTTACATATCCCTATTGGCCCACACGCCATAGGGGTGACCAGTTTCTTCAGAGCATCACATCTGAAAGTATCTGATGGCCATCCTCTCCTCACTGGTAACCGGGATATTAGTATTTTTGTCGTGCTAGGGAGGGAGGGTGTTGCACTCGCTGAGCCCTGCCCAAGGGCGGGGACTCCTGACCTGTAGACTTAGGCTCGACTTATGTTAATGTTTCCCAGGCACTGTGCTCATCGAAAACAGCTTCTCATGATAACCGACTTCTCCCATCCACTAACCGCAAGAATCGGGCATGCCTGAACAGGTGACACGTGTTCCCATCCACCCAGTAGTTCTGCACGTCGGCTGATTAATAAAGTGGTAATTAATCTCTATGAAGACAGACAGTATTCAGCTTTTCTCAGCTCTAAGCAATTCAAAATGGCGGCTTGTTCCTCAGGAAGATAAGTCAGAGCTGAGCACAGCCACAAGTCGGTAAGGCCAAGCTTGGGGGATGGTTCTACTGCCTCTGGCCTCTCCTGGCACCTTGCCCTGCCAGTGCCCTTTTCTTCTGCTCACATCTCCAGAGAGGCAGGGCTCTGATGGGATCACGTTTGACTTTATCTATCTTCCATGAGGAGAAATGGAAGTTCTATGATATCATTTGAACCCGTTGTGTTTACTGTTCCCAATATCACAATGTCCTGAGTGCCCAGAAGTGCCTGTTGCACATGGTCCCCCACTGCTCAGTTACTGAAAGTGGAGGGAGAAATGGTTAATCATTAAGTTTAATTATCTAAGCCAAAGAAATTAAATTGAAACTCACCAAGTCAAAGGCCAAATAAACTCTCCATAGCTAGACAGAACACGACTATGCTAATGATGACTGGCCAGTACTTCCTTGGAGTAAGTCCCTCCCCACTCCCACCCCCCCAGGCTTCTTTTCAGTGTGTACCTTATGCTCTGTCATTTCCACATACTAAAGGACTTCTGGGTCACAAGGGCTCTAAATACCTAAATATCTTTTGTAATGCGTCCCTCTTAATCTCAGGCATATACTAAAAGTATGATATGCCCAGCCTGAACGAAAATGTGGCAGGCACCAGGAGAAGCATTTTACACAGGGAATTCCTTCTAACTCAGTGCTAGATATAACCATTACTCCTTTCCATTGACAGACAGGAAAATTTAACATGGAAAGTTTAAGTGACTGACAGTCAGATGCTAGAAAAGTATTTCCAACTATTAAGATACACTTCACATCGGTGTTACATTTTAATCCTTAGAGAAAGAAAACACCAAACAGAAACATCTCACTTACATATAATAAAATAAAATAAATCTAAAAAAAAAGGAGAAGATGAAGCTTGGGCTTGGGAAGTGTGCCATGACACAGACAGACATGGTACTGAAGAGGCAGCTGAGGGGCTCTATACCCGGCTAGGCAGACAGCAGCAAGACAGAGTGCCATACTGGGCCTGGATCGAGCATTTGAAACCTTAAAGCACCCCTCAGCCCCATGATGCACTTCCTCCAACAAAGCCACACCCACTCCAATAAGACCATACCTCCTAATAGTGCCACTCCCTATGGACCTATGGGGGCCATTTTCATTCAAACCACTATGACTGAGTTTAACAGTTGCTGGTGGCAAAGCAATGACTACTTATGACACATTCAGTACTCCCTGCATGGCACGCAGTGGTGTGCACTACACAGCTGCCTCAGGAAGGCCTGACCAGGGTGTGTGTGTGGGGGGGGTTCTCAGCCTGCTTCTTCTCCTAAATGCTGGCTATCTGACTACAGTTAGGGACATTTCCCTTTCCCTTTCGATTTCACTAAGAAAAGCAAGAATAATGTCAAAGAAAGCTATCAAGGTCAGATGGAGGGAATCCAAAAGATGTTGTTGCTGTTGTTGAGAAACTACGTTGTCTCAAGAAAAGATAATAGGGTATTACCACTCAAGTATAATCTTAATACGGAAATACATGGATATGAGAGTTAATTCTTTTAAACACACACACATACACACACCTAGGTAGAACTGGAACAAATTTCTTTTATAAACAAAATTTAACTGAAAAGACACCATGAAAGGCTACTACGTGGTAAAAGCTACAGTAGTTTATAGCACATTCGAACATTCTGGGTTTTTGTATCTTCATCTCTTAGTTGTTCCTTCCAAAGTTGCCTGTTACGACGGATTTTATCCCACACTACACTTTGAGTGCCAGGAAAAGCAAAGGTCCCATTTTTTTTTTTAATCTTGATATTACAGTTTTAATCAAAACAAAAAAAAAAAGGTGTTTAGCACAAAATGCAGAGGGGCAGCAACAACTCAAGTAACCAAGCAGCAAAGCCTAATCACACTAATATACAGTCACTCGCTCTGTGGGAGGCGTGTTTAAGGATGGTATCTAGGATGTATGTGCTCTGTATACAGTCATTCGCTCTGTGGGAGGCGTGTTTAAGGATGGTATCTAGGATGTATGTGCTCTGTATACAGTCATTCGCTCTGTGGGAGGCGTGTTTAAGGATGGTATCTAGGATGTATGTGCTCTGTATACAGTCATTCGCTCTGTGGGAGGCGTGTTTAAGGATGGTATCTAGGATGTATGTGCTCTGTATACAGTCATGCGCTCTGTGGGAGGCGTGTTTAAGGATGGTATCTAGGATGTATGTGCTCTGTGAGTCTCCTCAATTAATCTGATCTGGGCCAAAAGTGCCAAAGATACAAGTACTATATAAGGGGCACACATTTACCACTTTGCTATTTGTAAAGACTGTAAAGTAAGGCTGGAGAGACGGTTCAGTGGTTAAGAGCACTGACTGTTCTTCCAAAGGTCCTAAGTTCAATTCCCAGCAACCTCGTGGTGGATCACATCCATCTAAGATGGAATCTGATCTCATCTTCTGGTGTGTCTGAAGACAGCTACATGTACTCATATACATAAAATAAATAAATCTTTTAAAAAATGTTTATTTAAAAAAAGACAGTAAAGCAAGAGAAAGTATCATCAGATAGTACACGTCCATCTTACTGTTGAGGTTTGGGCTTTTGCTATATATTGTAATGCTAAAAACACTGGTTCCCAAGGCCTGGTTGCTTCAGGAATGAGAGAATCCGTATGTACAGTGTGACCTTGCTCTTTACTCTAAAACTATTAGTTAAATAAAAGATACCTACAGCCTATAGTGAGGCATAATTGAAATGGGCAGGTCTTGGGAGTTCCAGGGCTTGGGGTGGAGGAGAACCATGAGAAGAGAAAAAGGTGGTGATAGGAGGAAGCCACCATAGGGGTAGGTGAGTCATAAAAATATGGCCATGAGGGCTGGCCAATTAAAGAGCTGCCTGGAGGGGACATGGCAAATTATAAAATGGGGTTATCCATGGGGAAATAGATTATAATAGCATAGAGGGTAGACCCTATCTTGAATACCCCCCACCCCCATCCCCCCAAAATAACCAACAACAATCCAATTTGTCTCCTCCAGATCCACCTCCCTTAATTCGAGGTTTCCAGGCCATGGGGAAGCTCCTCTAGAGGGCTGTTCACCAGTATTAGGACCTCAAGGGAAACAAGACCAGACACATCCTCTGGAACAGTCACGAGCAGAGGAGCCACCAAAGTCAATTCTACCAGACTGGTCCAAGTCCAAAATCCAAAGGAAGTGATGTTAACTGTGCCCTTCAGACTCAGCTTCCTTAACCCTTTTGCTTTGGAGAGAATTCCAAATAGGATTTGTTGATTCAATTGTCTTCACGTTGAGGAGTAAATGGAGAGAAACTGAGCTGGAGCACCCATCGGGTGTATACATGGAAGACTGGCTGGCTAGAGCCTCCGAAATGAACATTCTGAATTATCACCACCACAGGACAGACATCAGGCCAGTCTGGCTCCTGGGGTTGGATCTTTATCTGTGAGTTTCACTCTTTATCCCAGTTAAAGGATACATCTCTGCTACCGAAAAGGTATTGACGTAGTAATGTTAGCCTAGCAACCCTAACCATGGGAAGCATTGGTACATTCTCCAAGCTGTTTTTTTTTATAGTAGAGTAGAAATGTTACTATTCTCTGACTTTAATACCTCAAGTCTTTAGGATAAAAGGGCAAAGAAAACCCACCAGTCCCTGAACAGGAAAACGAAACGATCCCTGAGCTCACTCAAACTCAAGAACTGAAGTCCTACCAATCATCCTGAAAATCTCCACCCTGGAAAGCCCTCTCCCGGCCCCTAGGAGGAAATCCTATATAAGCCCTGCCTTCTGCTCCGTTCCTTCACCCAAGCAGAGGCAGCCACTCCCTCCCAACAAACCTCTGTGTGAGGTGTGACTCTGGGGTATCCCTTGGTTCCCAACTGCCAGGGGACCTCTCAGAGCCTAGCTGTAACACTTTCCCTGGAGTAGAGCTTTCCCTGGGGGAAACCTCCCAGTGCAGGAGCAGAGATGTAACACGTTCTCTGGGAAAAACCTTCATCTCCCGCAGCTGATGGAGAGATGCAACACTTTCTCTGGCAGAACCATCTCTTCCTGCTGCAGAACTGTTAACACTTTCTCTGGGGAAACCTTCCCCTGCAGCAGCTGGAGCAGAGATGTAACAATTTTGTCCGGGAGTCTTTCCCATCAACACGTAAAGAGTCATGGCATTTGCTGGTGATATGCGTGTTGCTGGTAATCTGTTGTGTCTCAGGCCAAGGAGGTTTAAACTGGACCAGTTTCCTATTGTACCTGAAGGGTTTACTGTGCTGCAAGTCAAGCTTGATGATCTGTGTGAAGTTTCCCATCTCCTTTGGAAGGTGTTCAGGTTGATGGTGAGTGACAGTCACAGTAACGAGGTTACCTCATTCATCCCTTTCAGACTGGTCTCGTCTATGCTGACTGTGTTAAATTTTGGTAGATTTTTTTTTTAAACAGTCTTTTCCGTGGTCCTTAGATGATGAAAATGAAGGGACAGGGTGGTGAGGGGATCCAGCCTGTGTACCCCGAAAACATTTCTCAGTTTATGCCATAAGGAAGCACCCACAAGCAGTGACAGGCAGCATCATGAGGCTGACCAGACAGCTCAGCTCTGCTACTACAGTTAGTTACTGTACAAACAGAGGTATGTTGGTCGAGTCAACTCTGACTGCTGGTGGCAGTTTATGTTTAGATCTCTCACACACCTCCAGTTTATGTATAGATCTCTCACACACCTCCAGTCACAGGGTTCTCCTGGCATTCACTGAGCTCTCCAACTACCCTAGCATGGCTATATATATATATATATATATATATATATATATATATATATATATATATATATATATATTTTTTTTTTTTTTTTCCCCTAGTCCCAGATGCTGATTTGACCATTTGATTCCCTGGGTGGGCAGCGCTGGAGTCTATCTTTCCATCTTTGTCATCTTTCCCTTTAGTTTTGAGGTTCTTTTTTCCTTACTTTCTTTCCCCGAATCTCCAGAGGCTTTTGCTTGGTGGATGGTACTTTGGGATCTTCCTAAAAATGTGCTGGCATGAAGAAGAAATCGGCTTGGAATCCATTCCACCTGTCCCATGTTAGATGTTTTTGATAACTCATTCCCAATGGTGCCAGTCAGTCAGTGACTCGATACAATTCTCAAAATTCCCTCATGGCAAGCAGGAGAGAGCAATCCCCACAGGCCATGCCCTGGGGGCTGCCTCTTCCTCCCAGAGTTGCACTGTGAGGTGAGTACCCCTTGATGCCCTGCAGTGGGGTATGCCAGACCAGACGGGGGACTCTCAGAGGGGACCCTGAGGAAGACTTGTTAGACCCAGCAAGGCTTCTGCTGGAAGCAGATTAAAAACACTTTTAAAGGGCTTGAGAGCCGGTGAGGTGGTTCAGTGGGCACAGGCCCTGAGCTCGACCCCTGTAGAACTGGTGGGAAGAGAACTGACTCTCAAAGGCTATCCTCTGAACTCCACATGGGTGTGCTCACTGTGTCCTCCACCAATGAATGAATAAATGACTGGGAAAAATAATTTCACAGCATTGACCCTTTTGGTTGTAAGTCAAGAATAATAAACACCAAGGCAAAACATAAGTGGTATTATCATTAAACTCTGTTTGCTCAAATTATTCATTAAATGCCCACTACATAGTAAGGATGCCATTGCCTTTGTTAAACACAGCACACAGCCATCCCTAACACTGATCGCATATTTATAAAAACATTTATAAAAATGTCAACACATCATTCTCAACTACTAAAGAAGGAAAGCAGTCAACAGAGTGAAAATAATATTTCTCAACTATGAGGAGAAGTATGATGCTAAGGAACACTACCCAATAATAATTGATAACATCCAATAAACACTGCTTTGCCCAGTAAGTGAAGACCTTTCTGGTTATCACTGTACTTAATTGCCACTGGGTTTCACAGGGACAGCTAAACTTGTAGGACCATTTTTTTCCCTCTCCTTTGAGATGGTTCTCACCACATAGCTCTGGCTGGCCTGGATTGCTATGTAGAGCAGGTTGGCTTGAAACTCATAAGAGATCCATCCATCAGCCTCAGTCTCCAAAGTACTGGGGTTAAAACCAAAAGAATCTGGGGCTAGGGACAGAGCTCAGTTGGTCGAGTGTTCGCCTAGAATGGGCAGAGTCCATTAGCACCAGCGTCCCATAAACGGGTTGTGATGGCGTATGCTTTGTATCCCAGCACACACGTGAGGTGGAGGCAGGAAGAAGTTAAAAGTTCAAGATTATCTTCAACTATGTCTAGCTTAGTTAGACCAGCTTGAGTTACATGAGGCATGGTCAATTTCTGGGGGCCAGAGAGATGGTTCATAATTAAAGAGCTGTACTTCCAGAGGACCAGAGTTCAGTCCCTGGCACCCACATCCAGCAACTCTCAACCAGCTACAACTCTTGATCCAGAAGATCCAGAGCCCCTACATGCCTGGGCTCCGCAGGGCCCCTGCACATACTGGCAGAGGGACACAGACACACACTCCCCTCTACTTCTAATTATAAAATAATAAAAATAGATATTAAAGAGGTCCGAAAGTATCTTCTTTGGTAGCCAAACCTGTAGCCAAGCTTGTAATCCCAGTACTAGGGAAGCTAAGGCTGTGCCAGAACTTCATGGTCAGTGGGCAGGGTGGGGTGTGGCGGGGAGGTGGGGGGAGGGACAATAAAAGGCTTTTATTTTTACAAAACTATAAGACCATGTCAGCACATGCTCAGGTTCTTCCCACGGCCCCAGGAAGGTGCTTTTGCCAGTGACTTTGCCTGATGTTTATGTTTCATTTGTTTTCTGATAAATCCTCCAGGTTACATACTGAAAACCCTCCCGAGAAACAGGGAGAAGGCACTGTTATTATTCAAATGGACCTTGCCGGGTTTCACCGTTCCCTTTTTTACCAATCACACTATCTTACCTATGTGCAGGTCTACTCTAGTTTATGAAACTCTACCATCACTAACTTCCATATAAAAAGAACAATTGCATAAAGCCAGTGCCCAATTCAGTCCTAAAAAGTAACTCAGAACTGGTTGGAATTGAGCCATTTGAGATCGCTGGTAGCAATTTCCAAGAATTCTTTTTCTTACTATTCCATTTCACACCTTAAAAAGGGTGTTCCAGTAATTCTGCCAGCAGGAGACCAGCCCAAGTACAGAAGAGCCAAGGTCAAGGTACCCAGAAGACAACCCGGTTAACCTAATCACATCAATTACAAAGTCGAATGTGTATGTTACTCTAAAGGCATTTGTTCCTGCAGTTCCACAGAAGGAAATGCTGAATCACTGAGTCCACATAATGTTGAAATTCAGTCACTGATAGCCTTGGTGGCTCATGTCTTTAATCCTAGTACTGGGGAGGCAAAGGCAGGCGGATCTCTATGAGTTGAATAAAGGCCAGCCTTGTGTACATTGTGAGTCCCAAGCCAGCCAGGACTATACAGTGAGATGCTGTCTTAAAGTTGTTGTTGTTGTTTTTTTGAATAAATAAACAAATTCAGTTATACTCAGAATTCAGAAAACATAAGATCAAATTAAAAAACAACTTTTAATTATTTTAAACACTCAAAATGAAAACATACCTCCTAAAGCCCCACTGTGATCTAGACTTTTCTTTTTAAAGCCATTACAGATGATCACAACAGGAACAACAACGGAGAACAGCCAGCGCCATGGAGAAACAGGCCGAAAGTTACCTGGGAAGTTATAAGGGTAGAGAAACAGGCTGTAAGTGACCCAGAGAGGTACAAACATGGAGAACAGTGTGAGGGCTTGGTCGTCTAAAAAGGTTCTGGATCTATGTATGTATGTATGTATGTATGTATGTATCTATCTATCTATCTACCTATCTATCTATTGAGAGACAGGGTTTCTCTGTGTAGCCCTGGCTGTCTTGGAACTTGCTCTGTAAACCAGGTTGACCTCGAACTCAGAGATCTGCCTGCCCTTCTATCTTTCAAGTGCTGGGATTAAAAGCCTGCGCCACCACCACAATTTGGTTTATTAAATATTCTTAAAATTCTTTTCATACACTATGAGGAGCTAAGAGGGCCAACTGAGTCACAGAAGATTGAAAAAAACCCAGCATCCGGGAGGCAGAGTTAGGAGATCTCTTTAAGTTCTAGGCCAGCCTTGTCTATGTAGTGACAGCCTGTCTCAGAAAAACAAAAACAAAATAAAAAAAAAAAAACCAGTGTGTTTGTATGTTTATGTGTGACGTGTGCGTGTGCGTGTGCGTGTGTGTGTGTGTGTGTGTGTGTGTGTATGTATTTGTATATATGTGTGTGTGTGTGTGTGTGTGTGTGTATAGATAACCTGTATGTAGAAGTCAGGATAACTTAGAGTTGGCCCAAGAGTTCATGGGGATTCTCCTATGCCTCCTACTGCCCAGGAGCACTGCCCAGCCTCAAGTGGGTTCAGGGGATTCAAATTCAGGACCTTAAGCTTGCAGAGCAAGCACACTCAACCCAGAGTCACTGCCTTAAGTCCCTGTTTTGAAATGTTAAAGATTTCACTGGAATGTTGGCCCACATAATTCCAGAACATAGGAGCCTGAGACCAGAGGATTTGAATTTGAGATCACCCAGGGCTACAAGCTGGGGCCTTGTCTTAAAACAAAACAAAAAAACAAAACAATAGCAACAAACAAGAGCTGGATATGGAGCAGCCCCTGACCACATGCACAAGGGCACAGTATATGCAAAGCCTTGGATTTACACCCCCACCCCACCCCCCACTGTAAGAGCCAAATCCAAAACAATCCTTTAGAACCACCACAGGATCAAAGTATGTAATTCAAATATATTAATGCCAAAATGAAATCCATTGTCTTGTACAATTAATATATACTAAGGGAGAGAGTCCATAAAGGCTTGTCTTATGTTGAAGTGTCCTGTAAAGTCATATACGATGGTTTGCCGTTGTAATCCCAGGACTCTGGAGGCTGAGACAAGGATCAGGAAGAGTTCAGTAGCAGGAGCATTAAGTAGCAGGAGCTAAGATAGCAAGATTTGGCTTCATAAGAGCAAAGATATACCAAGAAGCCAAGGCAAAAGCAAAGTACCTCCTTTCTGCCAAGTGGCTGCAGGGTACAGTGAGGATCAAACCGGACTTGCACGGTGACAGCATCAGCACTAGACCTGTCTATTCGTTTGAAGTGACAAATTCTTCAACTTCCAAATGTAAAGACTGTACGTCCTTTGCTTTTTTCACGAGGTTATGAAACCGCTACACCATGACTAATCTTAAGATGATAAGCATCACCCAAATTGTTTCACAAAACTACCTCTTATGTCTCTTTTCCCCCCAACTGAGGTAAACAGAAATAATTATTTGAGATATGCGTTTTGTGAATAGTTATCATTAAATATCAGCACAAGAAACATCATGGAAGGCCGTAAAGTTATCTAAACATCGTTTATCTTGTCGCCGTAGCAAACCAGATTCAGGTTACAGCAATGAACATAATCGTTCTTAACCATTTATGTATTTTTTGGATTTTGAAGTCGTAATTTAAAATTCCACCCATTAACTTCTAGCAAAACTTAAGACACGTTTACTTACCATAATAGGTGCTAGCAGTCATCGACATAATCCAGAACGCTAGGGAAATGCAAATGATCAGGCTCAGTATTACTATATTGGTAATCATCTTTATATATCTTTTGCACGTATTGTCGTCACTATCTGTCATGGAAAATAGAGCTACGAGCACCTGAGGGGGGGGAATAGATAGCATTTCAGATGAACCAAGTCATTCAAGTTTCTTGCAACAATACTCCTTTAGAGGCATAGAGAAATACCAACATCTTCCACCAACCGAACGACAAAATAGAATCGTAAATCCAAAATTTCTAGTCACTGCCGCAGGCGCAGCGCTCCGCCTCGACCCAAGGAGGTTAACGCCCCCCTTGATAAAAGAAGGTGCAGAGAGGATGCACAGAGGAACCGCCAGGCCAGCAGGGCCGCCGGCAGCTCCCACCTAGAGGGACCCGGAAGAAGCACAAACCGGTGGCCAATGAGCGGCCAGCACCGCGGAGCCCCGCCTCCTCCCCGCCCTCGGACCCTCGAGCTCCGCCCCCGCACGGCGCGCTCCGCCCCCTCGGCGCCAGCACCGCGTCTGCCCCAGCCGTACGCTGCCCGCGCGAGCGAACCTAGGCCGGGAGCGGCGCGGGCGAGCGCCTTTAAGTCCCCACCCCGCGGCCCCAGGAGTCGCTCCAGTCTCGCCGCGACGCCCCCCGTGTACGCATGCGCAGCAGCCCTGCTCCGCTCACGTGACCCGTCGAAGCGGAAGCCCGGCTTGAGTTTGGTTAGTATCTTGGGTAGGTCCGAGCGGTTTTTCTAAAGCACCTCCGACATTAGGACAACTTAGGTCTTGGGATTTGTGGACAGCCTAGACTTGAAATAAAAAATGTCACCAGCAAGGGTGGTGTGGGTCACGAAAACCTGCCATTGATGGAATAACGAAGTGCGACTGAATTTAGAGCCAGTAATGGGTTGTAACTTATGAAGCGTTCAGACCAGGCTATAGGGTGTCATGTGGACGACTTAGGGGTTTATCATGTAGAAGCAGAATTACTTAGAAAGTAGCTTAATGGCTTGGCCCTTAACCTGGGCCAGACTCAACTGGTACTGTGGTATGTAAACATAAATACAGTTCCCACCAATGTGCTTTCGTATAATTATTGTTCTAGCACACATTGTGGAAGTGTCTGTCCCTATACACTATTTCTGTAAAAGTAACTTATTCGTCTGATGTAATTGTCATCTCGTAGGGCTTACTGTTGAATAAGCTCATCCTTTCTAGTTCTTTCTTGAACTCTGGCTGTATGGTTCAACTCAGCTGTTCTGGCTCAAACTCCTCATCAAGCTGCCTGATTCAATCTGGCTTCTCCCAACTTCCCATTGAATTGTTCTGCTTAGCCTCAAACAACTCTGGCAATTTGTTCTAATCACCTGGCTCCTTCTTACTCTCTGGCTTCAGTTGCATCTGCTGACCTGCAATGAACTTCGTAGACTCAAAAGAAACAAAAAAACACAACCCAAACTCAACTGTGACTGCACTGCACTCCTGGTAATGCCTCCCAACTCTGACTAGCTGTCTCTCTCTGCACTGCTGCTCTTAAATAGCTTCTCTTTCCTGGGCTGTTCTTGTAAGAGATGTATCTCTAACTCATTCTGTCAAATCTTTTGAGCTTTGTTACTTTGTCTGGCCCTCAAAGGGGTTAAAGGGATGTGGCCTGTCTGCACACTAGCCAGATCATAAAGACCTAGGTCTTTGGATGTAATCCCTTGCTAGAGGAGCCATCTTGCTGGATTAAAATTCCTCTACAATTTCAAGTGTGTGTATCCTGTCAATTCATTTACACGGCAGACCATCCTATTCTCAGATAATCCGAGTCTTGTGACTGATTCACCTTTTATAGATGGGTACAATTGTGCCAGTCCCATGTGGTTCTGGGGATTCAAATCATGTTCTCAGGCTTGCACAGAAAACACTTTATCCACAGTGCCATCTTCGCAGCCCCAGTATCAAAACAAAGATCTCACAAGATGTGGTGGCGCATGCTAGTAATCCCAGAATTCAGGAGGCTGAGGTCTATTGGGAGTTATTTTGTCCGCATGAACAGTAACAAGCTGATAGCCACATATTTTCGAGGTGTTTCCAGCTAATTGTTGACAGTGTGGGAGGCAATGGAATTATTTAGATATTGCACACAACGGTGACATAACCCAGTCAACCTTTAAAAACTTACATTTCTACTGCTGGGGGAAGTGCTTTTTTTTTTTTTCTGGTCAGGCTATATTTCTTTTGATGTACATGGGATATCTCATGGCTGAAACCATTTTGTATCACGGTGGGACACATTTGTAAAACTTTATGCTATTTTAAATTTCAAAATATATGCCAAGACTGGTTTTCCTTTGGTAGAACACAAAATAGTGGCTTCAACTAAAACTATTATGTATACTCTGTTATCTATTCTTTATAGTGAAAAGACTAGTCTGATTCCATGATAGGCTTCAAATTGGCAGTTAAGGAGATGAGGCCTAAATCTCTGTTTCTAAGAACTGGGCAAGTCCGGGCCTCAGAAGCTGCCCTGCCATCTGGTCTGAGGCAAGGCCAGTGGGTCAGCAGCAGTTTCCAGACTTCCCCAGCTGCTTCCTCAGCCAACAGTTTCCAGACCTCCCCAGCAAGTTTTCAGCCCCCACACCGGTAACAGAATGTCCTGAGATGGACACAACAGCTTAAAACAGAGAGGTTACCTACCTCAGAATTCCCTAATGTGCTTTAAATCAGGTCTGCAAGTTCACTTGGGTGTGTATCTTGGTAATGGGGAGACCAGCATGCTGGACTTCTGCAGAATAAAAACACTCTTTGCGTTTACATACTATTTGAGTCCCGGGTATCATTCTCCTGTGAATCATGGATCCTTACATTAGGCAAGTAATTGTATTACTTCAGCGTGCTATCTGACCTCTATTTGTTCTGTCAGACTATTGGATACAGGCTACTAACAACCTGTAAAATTTAAAAAATTTTAAAAATATTTTTCATTTGCATCGTTTAGAAAAATTATAAAATGGACATGCTTTTATTATGCCTTCATTGGGCTACAGGAAGGTGTTGTCTCATCAGTTGTTCCATAAGAAAGGAGTAGCCTCACTGCAATTATCAGGCCATCTAATGACATCAAGGTCTATGTCCAGTAAGTTCTTCTGCTTGAGTTCTGGAGCGTCAACTCGGGGCTTCATGCTTGCTGGATAATTGCTCTATTCCGTGCTGTATCCCCAGGATCAAGTGAGTTTGAATGCCAGGGATACCATCAGTGAAATGTGCTTCCAGATGAGTGTTTCTCTCCCACCCCACCCCAACATCCAGTAAAGGATGTTTCCCACATAACAGAGGCAAAGTGGGGAGGGACAATCCTGATTCCCTTGTGAAAGTTTCCTGCCTAACCGGCTATTTAAAAATAACACTTCCATCAATGACTCAGACCCAGGATTTGCTTACACCCACCCCAAGCTTTCCAGCTACACCTTCAGGTGCAACAGTCATGGACCTCACAAGTAAGCGCAGAGCTCATGAGTAGATAGATGGTTGAACAAAGTGTTGGACTGACAGCAAAGATCTAGGTATGCCAAAATCCTGGGACTGTGTGACTAGTTGACTGTAGGCTTATGTATGAAAGAAAGAAATGAAAAGGCACACAGCTCCGAGGTATGGTGGAGGACAAAGTTTATTGGAGATAAAACATAATCAGAGTCAAGGACATCTGCTGTGGGGCCACGGGATAAGCAGTGACAGCCTGATCTCCAGTCGAGCTTAGGTCTTGAACCCCGGTGGGACCTGGTGGGTGGTAATTTTCACCTACATGGGACGGAAGGCATTCGATCATGTCTCCTGGACCCCTGGCTCCTGTCGAAGTTACTGCCCCCACAGCCCCCATAGGAGAGGCACGTGGCTATCAGCACCAACCCTTCCCACATGCAAATAAGTTTTCCCCCAAACTCTCAGTCAACCTGCTGTTGAACCCTGAATCAACCCCAGAACTGTATATAAATCCATCCAGGGAGTTAAAGGTATGCGAGAACTACTCCTTTGTCTGAGTCTTTTGTAACACTTGGGAAGAGATCTCTCCCGAAGAGCCACCCAAGGTCCCGCCGCACTCCTCACGGCTTTTCCTTGGCCCAGCCCAAACCAACTCAGTTCAGAGTGGCTCAGAGTTACCAAGCGACCTGGAAGGCATGGCAGAGACTTTGTCTCCCTGCCTGCACTCCCTTCCCTTCACTGGAATCCTCGCGCCCGGCCTGGACAGAGATCTCCGTGGAAAACCTCTGGTACCCAGGCCCACAATCTGGGAGGGTCCAGACATGACCCTGAGCCATGTGAGGGGCAGGGGCGGGGGGGGGGGGAGAGGTGAACCAAGTGCATCAGCAGGAGGCCCAAAAGAAAGTGGGATAACCAAATTAGTTGGATTTTATAGGGAGGTAACACAGCCTCTTGGGCTGGAGACTTCAGGATAGGGTGTAACAGGAGCTTATAAACCCTGTAACAGGCTGGGAGTGAGGGCTGCTGGGAGGACCTGGTAAATAGGCACCTCGGCCCTTTGTCCTGGGTTTGGAACCTAACAGTAGGAACCTGCCTTTTGTGCTCGGAAGGCTTTTCAGTCCGAAGGCTCTCTTCCACAAGTTATCTCTCCTTGGTACTCAGGCACAAGCCACAGTAAAGCATCATGCTCATGATGTTACTGGCCTCTTTGAAGGTCCTAACTCAAGATCAGCAAAAGGATCCTGGAAGAGCTGGCACAGAGAATTGGCTTCAAATGAATATTCCCCTACTCCCATCTTTGGAAAATTAGCTGCACTTTTGTCTCATTGGGATTCATGTTAAACCGAGCAAACTTCTCTCCTCCTGGATCCCAAACTTTTGCTGATAGGTAGGTGGGTAACTGCTCTATGCTGGGCTGTATCCCCAGCATCGAGTGAGTGTGGATGCCAGGGATGGTCTTTCTCCTTAGCATAGATGGGGCTAAAATTACACATTTAATCATATTACCAGTGAAGTGTGCTAAGCAGATATCTAACCTTCTATGCTATTATGTCTACTTCCCTGCCAGCAACCCCAATATATCACTTTCCATGTTCTGCCTGGTCTGCTCTTACTCCAATTGGCCAGCCCTCATAGCCATGTTTTCATGATTCACCTACCCCATGGGGGTCTTCTTTTTCTTTCCACCTCTCCCTCTTTCCTTGTGGTCCTGGGTACTGAAACCTCACCTACCTCTCTTCTGCAGAGAGGCTGTCAGCATCTTTATCCAACTAATAGTTTTATATTAAAGACCAAGGTCACACAGCATTACTTGGTGTGTGTGAGGATTCTCTCCTCTTACAGGGCAAGCAGACCCTGAAGGCCAGAATTTAGCATACAGTACATAGTGAGGGACCAAATCACAACAAAGAAAAACACTTATTACTTTGTCACGTTCAGGGAGGGGGAGGAGGAGTGGGAAGTGGAGGGAGAGAGGAGGGGAAAGGGGAAGGGAGAGGGAGAGACTTATACTGAGCTCTAACTTGAAAGGAGGCCAGGAAGCCTGCTAGTGATTACAGCCCAGCAGTAAAGCACTGCTCTTACCGGCAGGAAGCCCTTGTCAGAGAAAGGACTCTGTAAAGCTTGGGAGTTAAAAAGAGGATAAACAGGAAGTTCAAGAGAATGAAAAGGAGTTAAGAGAGCCAATTTAGAATATTTGCCAAAGAATTTATTAAACTGAAAGCTTGTCTCAGACACATATTTCATTTCTTGACATCAAATCCCATTCTTTTTAATGTCTGGAAAACCAAGTTTTAGAAGTTGGGCAGCATGAAGACCAATCTGTGAATTCCATTTCGTTCCTAAGAGTGGGTTATAGAGAGGACAAGACATGGGAATGGAAACACTTTCCTACTGTAGACCTGAGAACAGGGACCTCGTCTCATGCGTTCATCCTACCTGTTAAATATCCCAGTTAAGGTGAAAACGCTATTTTATAAAGCATTAAAGAATACTATCAAGACAATGCTTTGATTATTGTATCTATCACTAAGTCTTTGTGCACACCTCAAGTTACTGTCCGAGAACTATCAAGAAAAGTTGTTTATGTTTTAGGGCTAGGGATGGTCCCCAGAGTCTTGTGCATAGTAAGTAGGTCCTCTCCCACTGAGTGGTAGCCCACCTCCTACAGTCCTTTGTATATTCAGCTTAGAATGCATAAAGATTTCCAATGGCACAATAATGTACACTTAGCAACAACGTGAAACCAACCTGTTATTAAGGCATCACTCACTCTTTACCTGTTTCACAGTTCGCTTCAACTTAAGAGAAGAAAGACTATAGAGTCTTATGGGCTCAAGTTAGAGTAAGGACATTTATAGAAATGTTCACCTCTAGAAATAACAGGGATGAAAAAAGTTCCTTGGGAAACACTTTTTTAATAGTAACAAATTCCAAATACATTTTTTAATGAGTACAATGTTATTGTTTAATATACATTACAAAATCGTTAACTTTATAAAGTATTCAACTGTCTAAATATCAAAAGAATCCCACTCCTGATATAAGATTAGCTTCTCTATTATATCAAAATTAAAATTTACCCGTATTCTAACACTGAGAAATGACAGAACACAACAAAATCTCCATAGACACCATTAGCAAGGATCTCATAAATATCTTTAATACATTTAAAGTTTATCTTCTGCTTTTCAAAAACACATGATTTTTCCCCCTATTTTGATAACATACATTGAAAGGAGGAGAACTAGAAGACACGTGATCATCCTAGAACTGTGTGGACTGCAGGCATCTCCATCTCTTTGCAACGGGGACAGAGTCATGTGTGACAGAGTAAACAGACGTACCTTCTAGTGTGAATCCAGCTTGGAAGGAGGAAGGCAGAGACTGGAAAACAACTGTTTCATGATTTAGTTCAGAAACCTGTCAATAGGGTTATACATTTTCAAAATATCAAGTTTTAAATATTCCAGTTCTCAGCTTTGACCTACTTCGAGCTATGTCTTTCTTTCAGCAATCTTTTCGATCTGTTCAGTATGGTTTTTTTTTTAAGGGTTCTGACCCAGTAACACTGAACTCAGGCCAAATCCTAGAGCTCTGCCCACCTCTCACCAATCATTCTAAGAAAAATCCGTTTTATTTCAAAAGGAAGTTACTTGGTTGTAAATAGGTCTAAAGTTTCTACGTTTTTCCATTGAGTTTCAACTCAACAGTGTGTACCGAAGCATCTTACACCTTTCATAGAATTTTGTTCCTAGAATGCATTTCATATTCTAAGCATCGTTCTTTTGGGAGGCTTGCAGCAACCAAAGGGCAGCCAGTGTTGTATTTAACCCCTTTTGGGTGTTGGAGTTTGAACCTTGGGCTTGATGCATGCTGAACAGGACACATCTCCCAGTCCAGCATTTGTCTTTATATCAAGTTCCCAACCTTCAGCTGTGTTTTTGGTTTTTTTTTTTTGCTTTGTGAATGTTAGTAGTGTATAGACACACTGGACAGACGGAAGATCTGTGAGGTCTGACTGTGGGAGAGCTGTTGTAATTCTGACAGGTTTATTTTCCAAACAAGGTCTCAAATAGCCTAAGCTGGCTATTTGAGTTTTGGGCCCTCCCACCATCCCTCCAAAGCACAAATTAGAGACGTTTGTCCTCTGGCTCCATCAGGCTCACTGGTATACAGTCAACTAAATAAATCTATGGTATACAGTCAACTAAATAAATCTATCAGCACGCTGAAGGCAGGATTGTAAGATTCCTTGAGTGTTTTTAAAAGCCTGGAACTCCCGCTTCCCACCTCCACTTCCTCCTCCCTCGTGGCTAATGTGACAGATGTGTGTTAGGTAGGAAGCCATTCTAAAGGTGGACAGATGTGTTATTAATGCAGCCATGTAAAGAGACTTTGCAGCGTGCTATTGGGAAAATAACATGAAGAATAACAGGCAGAGAATTACATTTATTGAGAGGATGGTTTATTCAATGGTGTCCACAAATAGTGAATGAAAAAGACTGGGGACGTGGCTCAGCAGGAGGGTATGTATGTATGCACGAAGCCTGGGCTCAATTTCCAGCACACAAACAACACAGCCCAAAGAAACTAAAGGTTGATAATAATGAATGAAGACTATGCAACTTTGCCAAAAGTGCCTTGTATTTTACAATGTTGTACATTTATGATTTAAAAGAATGTATTAAAATACCAAAATACTAACCCTAGGCAGATCACATGAATTAGTGGTTGGGGCTTGGGAAACACGGTAAACCATATGAAAGTTTATATTTCGAGAGCATAGGTTATGTTAATATGATTAGTTACCCAGCTTATTTTAGGCTATCAAGTAGGTACAATCAGTGTATTTGCTGTGGATATTTGAGATAATATAAAGACACATGAACCAGTATTAGGAAAAAATATGCGATGACAAATTTAAAGAACTTTACCCAATACTTAAGATAGCTAAGAAGGGTGATCACATCCACAAAAGAGTTTATAGAGTATTGGTTATAAGTATCACATGAAAACTAAGAGAGCCATTTCCTACCCTTATGTTTGCAGGGAAGACAATTCTTACTAAACAGTGCTGGTTACTGGGTGGGACAGAGAGGACTACAGTCCAAGAGATGGCAGAGAATACAAATTCCATCTCTGTGTAGAAAAGGTTTACAGTTATTTGTGATTAGGCATGTTATGTTCATATGGTAATCTCACACACTTGAAGAAGAACTAAATAACTTAAGTGAATACACTTTCACTTACTTAGCCAAAGCTTTTTGAAGGAAGGGCTCTCATTTTGAAGGGAGGGCTCTTATACTTTTGGTGACACAAGGCCTTTTCAAGGTACAAGTGGTGCCAGAAGAGCGATTTTGCTATTTCTATTTTATAAATATCAGCATTTGCATAGCTTTATCACAGAGACACACATTATCTTCGAAGACTGTATTTTATTTCCATTATGAATTAAAGTTGTTTCAATTTTCCAAAAAAAAAAAAAAACCAAAAAAGTTAAAAGGAAGCTGATGGAGTAAGATAAGCTGAGCCTGTTTTAACTTAACGCAGTTGGGTTTCACACCCAGGACAAGTGGCAGAAGTGCATGCTTAGTGTACCTGGGCTCCAGGTCCTCTCAGCTCCCCAGGCCCTACCTGGTATAGGGCATGGATGCCTATGGACCCTGTCCTCTATGCTGAACTTCCCAACCTTAAAACACCTTCTTAGATCCTCAAACACTGTCTTAGAAGCTTTCCCATCCCCAGACATTGATACGCAGCAGCCTGACCTGGGTCTGAAACAGTTAAGTAGTTTCTTGGGATTAAATTATTCTGTGAATTATTAAGGCGGGAAAAGGCTATTTTTGACATAAAAAGGCAATTAAGAAGTAGTCGCAAAAACAAAACAAAACAAAACCCAAAAACATCAGCTTGCCTGGTCTACAAAGTGAGTTCCAGGACATCCAGGGCTATATAGAGAAACCCTGTCTCAACAAACAAACAAACAAACAAACAAACAAACAAAAAAACATCAGCTTAAGAATTTGCTGTCCAGTCGGGCAGTGGTGGTGCAGGCCTGCCTTTAATCCCAGCACTTGGGAGGTAGAGGCAGGCAGATTTCTGAGTTTGAGGCCAGCCTGGTCTACAGAGTGAGTTCCAGGACAGCCAGGGCTACACAGAGAAACTCTGTCTTGGTGGGGAAAAATTTTTTTTTTTGCTATCAACACGAGGAACAAATGGGTCTAAAGTGTTTATTAACGTATCAATTATGAAGATGGAAATTCAATATCTCTATTATAAGAGAAAAAATCATATACATTTGTCTGTTTTGTTAAGGTAAAAGCTAGACTTGAAATTCTGCATTCCTCTGTGTATTTTCTCAGCAGTTGAATATAACTCACAGTTTCCCGTCTGAGGTGCTTGGGGCCTTACCTAGTTTGGAGTCTCAAAGGTATTTCACATTCAAAATACTATTTCAAATGATTTTGCAGCCCACTTTTAAATTCAATGTTCTTAGAAGAAAGGCCATGATAAGCTTACTTTTACTGGTTAAAATATAAAAGGCTAAAAAAGATAAAACCAAACCAAAACAAAAAAACCAAACCTTGCCCTTTACCCCAGAGGTTTTATTCTGTAAAATTTTCAACCACAATCCCAATAATTTAATTCATACAAAATCCAGTAGTAGTTTTAAGCTCATATTTAATGCTGTTAGCTCCTACTTCACATGTTCTTTAGAATGTAATATCCCAGCTTTGGTGCGGAACGCTTTTACTTTTACGAACATATCATTTGTCATTCTTATTTGACAGCAGCTTAAAAAAACAAGAGCAGAAACCACCACTAACAATATTTCCTCAGTACGTAATCCTCACGTAAGGCACTTCTACTCCTTCTCAAGCTTGTCACTGGAGTTTCCACTTCCTCGGGTCTCCAGAGAGTGACACTGACACTGTGACTTCAAGTAAAACTGCAGGACTTGATTGTAGTGTAATTGCCAGAGTGTGGTGGGTTGGTGATGGCAGGAGATGGGCACTGGGTTCTGTGTGAGGAAAACTTGAGTGCAGACAGTCTCTTCCATTTTACATCTAGAGAATGGGTACTGTTTTATCTCGTTGATCTTGTTCAAGAATTTTTAAGTCTTCCAGAGGAAGACCTCGTAAGGCAGTCGGTAAAATCTGTTCTGAGATGCCCTTAGGTAGCACCTCACTTGCTTCTAAGCTCTTCACAAAGCACGTGGCTTTGATCCACCTTCGAGTTGCTCTGCGTTCTCTTTGCAGGCAAGTTTTCATTTTTCTTCTCAAGCTTGCTATTTCCTTTTCTAGTTTAATTATCCTTTTTTTCGCCTCCATGGGGTTCCTAAAGGCATAACTGTGTTCGAGCAGTACTTGCTGACTGCTGTTCAGCTTTAAATTACATGGTCCCGTTGGAGTCAAATTATTGTTTGTCTTCAGAAGATTCCTTGACTTGAGTTTCTGAGTCGAACAGAGAGTTTAACATAAATTAAGAATATCACACATAAGTAAACAGTGTCCAGTTTTGAGTAACACAGTATTTAACTCATCTTTAAAGAACTGCTTTTAAGATTTATTGGGTAACAGCAGCAGGCTAGCTCATGTGATCATGCCTAAAGGGTCTCAGTAGGTTGAATGGACTCTACTCACCTTGTGCTGTTCTGGGTCAGGGCTTCTCTGTACAGCTCTGGCTGCTGGCTTGAACTCAAAGAGATCCACCTGCCTCTGCCTCCTGAGTGCTGGGATTAAAGCCATGTGCCACTGTGCTTTTCTTATGTCCTTTATCTACAGACTTATTTAAACATTGATTTCAAAATAAGCAGTAGACTTTCAAGGTATCTTCCAGATTTTCATTATGATTCTATGGAGATTTAAGAAAAAAAAAACTTTTCCAATTCTTTTTACTAAGCCCAAATTAGAATTTATTGAGACATTTGGTTTTATCTATGATATTGATCTGATCTTCCATTTAGTTAATATTAGTTTTTCTACTACACAAATAGTTTCGACCTGGATTCTACTTAAGCAGGAACTCACATATCTGCAAAGATATATTCTTAGGTATCAAGCTTCCAAGGAACTCACATATCTGCAAAGATATAGTCTTAGGTGTCAAGCTTCCAAGCAGACTGAGATATTAGTTCTTTACATGAAACCTTCAAAGATTTAAAATCTGGCTAGAAATTGTTTTCTAATCCCGAAAGCTAAGGATTCTTTTGTCCCATATACTCCAGAAATATCGAACTACTTGTGATTTTCCTATGGTGTCACATCTTATAACTGTGTCTTTCATTTATTAAATAAGAATTCTTCAGTGTATGATCTGTGATCCCTGCACTCAGGAGGCCGAGGCAGGATTGATAAACTAGAGACTGGTCTAAAGCAACACAGTGAAACCAAAACGTAAAGGAAAAACTCCACTTGATGTTTTGGATGCAGAGGCAGGAGGATGGCTAGTTCAAGAAGGGCTTGTAGGGAGGAGAGGTCAGAGCTCAGAGCTCAGAGCACTGGTAGCTCTTCCAAAGGACCCAGGTTCAATTACCACCCTACATGGTGGCTAACAACCATGTGTAATGCTGCTTTCTCCAGGAGATCCAATGTCCTCTCTGGTCTCCACAGGCACCAGGTATATTCATGGTGAAGATAAACATTCAAGAAAAACACCCAAAAAGTAACAGCTTGGGCTAGACAGAGTCAATTTAAAGATAGCTTGGGCTACCTCAATAGCAAGATTGTCTCTTCAAACAAAAAACAACAAAACCAAACAAAGCAAAGGCATTCTCAACCACTTATTGAAACATTAATCTTGGGGAAATAATGTTGAATAAGTTATAGTTCCTACTATCATAAACCTACAGCTGCTTTTCACAGAAGAATGGCACAGTCTCCTCTTAGTCTTCATTTTCAAATCATCTAACAGATTTTATAATGAAAAGTTTAACAGTTATTGCATAAATAAATGATCAAAATGTCAGAAATAAGGGTCCCTCTTTAATTGTCTTGAGACAATGCCTCATGCAGCCTAGGATGGTGTCAAACCTATGCAGCGGATGACCTTGACCTTCTACCTCTGCCTCCTGAGGACTTAATTACACACATACATTCCCTGTGCCAGTGGAGGGTACATTTCAATTTCAATACAGATTTGAGTGGACACTCAGGGTCAGGTACTCTTTGAGGTGCTCAAAAGAAAAAGGTTGAGAAATAAGCCCTTGCAGTTCTGCAGCTTTTCTAACATCTTAACTGGAAGCAGCAGCCGCTGCCGCAGCAGCAGTCCCCCCCCCCCCCCCCCCCCCCCCCCCCCCCCCCCCCCCCCCCCCCCCCCATTAAAACACTAACTCAGGTCTACTTCCAATGTCACAAGTAACTCAAACAATAGCTTTCCCTTTCTTGGTGGAAGATGCCCTTTTTAAATCCCCCTGGGTTTTCTACCTTTTCTTTCTTAAGGTGACTTTCTGAATGTTTCTTCTCCAATCAGATCTTCCCTAACCAGATTCACTATTTCTTTCTCCTCTTGTCTCTCCCCTAGTACTGGTCCTCATGCCTCTTGTGTACTGCACACACTCTACTGTTCAAAGCTGTATTTGCACCCTTAAACCAAGTGGTTTTATTTGTTCTGTTTTTGTGACAGGGTTTTACTATGTAGCTCTGGCGGCACAGGAACTCAATAAGTAGATGTGGTTGGGCTCTAACTCACAGAACTCTACCTACTTCTGCCTTGTGTGGAACTAAAGGCTGCCTTGAACTTGTTTTGATTCTTTCATCCTGTACCCGATTCTCTTCTCTTTCAGATAAGTCAACAACTGATAATTTATCCCTCCACTCCCTGGCTTCAGTTTTACCATCTAACTAAATTGTTGTATGTGTGGTCACATACCTTCCCTGGTATCCAAGCTCCTAAGTCCTCATGCCTCAATGGAAAGAGATCTATAGTTTCTTATTCAGCACCATCTCTTGGCATAACTGAGTCCGTGTTCCTAAGGTACTTACTAGCATGTCACTTGTCTGTTATCTTAAAATCAGAAGGGAGTGGTCCTGAAGGTTTCAGTAGTAATCTCTGGTTTTGCCAATGGTACATTGACTGATAATAACTAATAATTTGTAGTTCTGTAAGACTGCAATTCTGGTAAAGTACCCCATATGCAAAGTGTTTCATACATGGAGTGTTTGTATGGATTTTTACCTGCTTAGCATCTTTAACCTAAAAGTCCAAAATCTGTAACCTGTTTGGAATTCACTGGGAAACAGCCTTGGAGTCAGGAACTCTGATCTCTACCTCTAGCCATACCTTTATTACACAATAAGGAGATTGTAGCTTTTTTGAAGTGTGCCATTACACACTGCTTTTAACACAACTTGAGTGGTTTTCTTATACAAGCAAAAAGTAATAGGATTTAAAACAGGGTTTAAGAAAGGAGAGTGACCTACCAGAGACTTTATATGGGTACAAAAATCAAAAATGGTTGGAACGGCATCCATTTTAAGTCGTCGGGTTTGTCCTGTTAGATCAAAACAGGAGGCTTCAAAATGCTTTGAGCAAAGAAAAGTGTGCTTTCCTGGCACGAAATTTTTGCGCCTAACCAGGCGAACCCATTCTTTTCTTCTTTTAGGATCCAAAGGAAACCTTAAAACAAGCAAACAAAAAAGCAACTCAAATTCCAACGGTCCTGCTTTTGTTGTACTTAAAACAGTTTCATTTTAAGAAAGTCTCTCATTCATGTAAAAATTTATGAAAAATTAAGCAACTTCCAGATGTCAATTTATACTAATTTTTATAGTTATAAAAATTTACTGAAAAACTGATCTTAATAGCTTTTGAGACTTTAAAAATAGAGCTATTCCCTCCAATCTAGCTCTAACACGGACAGTGACTAAAACACAAATAACGTTCTTATGTGGAATGATCACAAGCAGGAGTGATTACACAATGCTTTTATCTGCTGCTGTTTAACAAATAAATCAGGTATGAGTCCTTTCTGTCTTTTCTACAGTACATCATTATTTTATACTTTCTCCATTAAAATCTCCAGTGTACAAGTTATATATTTTCAAAGAAAACTGTGTACATGCATGTGTGCTGTGTGTATGTGTGTGTGTGTGCAGGCAAACACGTGGAGGTCAGAAAACAACTTCTGCAGGGAAGTGACTTGGTTCTCTCCTCTCACCATGGACTGGTCCTGGGACTGGAACGCGAGCTCTATGGCTGGTACAGCAACAGCCTTTGCAGAGCCATTTCGTTGGCTCCAAAGCTGCTTCTTGAGGAAAGCAGCTACTATTACTCATCTGCTTACCTTTCAATTGTGAATAGAAGGAACTCAACAAAAATTAATATTTTAATAGCAATACTGAATAGATAAATAACTCACTGTATTTTATGTAGTAAAGCTGCACTAAAAAGTCTGGAGCTATGGAGCACAGCAGAACACATAATTATAAAAAGAGAAATCATCTGTAGCTATCCTTTTCCCTTTGTATTTATTTCAAATACAAAAGATACATTCATCCAACACACCCGGCTGAAGGAAGACACAACTATAAAGGGTTGTTTCTGGAAATTCTAATAATTCTAGGTTTGTTAATTGAGTTGGAATGTAAGAAGAAACATTCTTACATAGTTAAATTTCAGTTACAACTCTTTTTTCTTTATAAATTTAGGACCAGTGAGATGACTCATTAGCTAAGAACACTGAGCATGGAACCTCATAGCCTGAGTTTGGTCCCCTGGGCCCACATGGCAGGAGAGAAAACCAACTCCCACAAGCTGTCCTCTGCCCTTCACATGTAGACCAAGGGCTGTATTTCTCTCTCAGATATACTGGTATTGTATATATGTGCATGTGTGTGGGCATGTATGCCAGCTTGCAAATGGAGGTCTGAGGCCAAGCTGAGGTGGTGTTCTCCTTCTACTTTCACAAGGGCTCTGGGAGTCAAATTCAGATCACTTTTCATGGCAGTGTGCCAGTTTGCTAGCTTATAAATCTTCTTTGATTACTGTACCTTCTACATGTACTAACTTGTGTATAAAAAGAGCTATAAGATCCATGTGAGATCACGTGGTTCAGAAGGCCTATCACATGTATGGAATTAGATTTCCACCCATTTCCAGTGATGACAGCATATAAGGGGAAAGCCCAGATGTGCTCTAAATATCCCTCCTTATGTCAGGCATGCCCTGAAGATTTACTGTCACTCCACAGTTCAAGGTATTTTGGTGTTTTAATTTCACTAAATTTCCTGGTAAATTTACCAACCCTGCCTAGTCCTCAGTCTGCATCACCCTCTGAGCTTTCTGAGACAAGGCCTGCCTTATCTAACCCACACTGGACGGCAATACACTGTAGTCTAGGGCCAACCTGAAACCCTATAGTCCTCCTGCCTCAGCTTTGTGGCATAGTAGGCCTTTTATAAAGGAGTAAGTATGGAGTCATATGGAATAGGACATGCTGATTCATTTAGAAGGCCCCAAGAAAGCGTTTTAAATGGGAATAGTGAAGTTATATGAATCTCAGGCACAAGGCATGAAATAATCATGGGCCTTCTTGTCATAGAAGACAAGCCATAAATGGCTGAATTGCAAGACCTGACAGAATCTGCTGCTAAATATAGCCATTATTAAAGTCTAATTTCCTAACACTTTATGAATAACTATATTTAATAAAAAAGATTTTTTAATCATGTGTTTCTGTGTGTGGATATACACATATGAACTAAGGGACCCCAGGAGGGCAGAAGTTGGATCCTTAGAACTGGAGTTACAGATTGGGCTGCCTGTGGTGGGTGCTGGGAACTGAACCCACTGGGTTCAATTGGAAAAGTACACACTCTTAGCTGCTGAGCCATCTCTGTAGCCCCAATCTCTACTTTTCGAAGTTATTTATGTCTGTTGCATTGTGTAGAACCACTATAGATTAGTGTGATACTGGACATCTTATCTTCACAGTCATGTCATGTTGGTGGCTTGAAACCAAGCTCAGTGAGAGTGAACACATTGTAGAAACCGGGCAAATACTACTTTGGGGCTTTTCCCTTTTTTGAAATGACAATTGTTTATGTGGAGCTAGAGACCATTGATTGTAGAAGGGTGGTTAGAAGTACATGAAATGAAGCCAGTCAAGATGCTGTTACAATACTCAGTTAAGAGGGAAGAGTGATCCATCAAGTTTGACGGCTTTTGACTTGTTGGGTGGACAGTATTTCCACTTCCAGAAAAGGATAATACGGGAATCAGTATATTTGTCAGATGGCAATTCCCTACCGCTATTGAATGGCTGGGACAGGCAGGGGACCAGGGTAACAGTGCACATCTGGCCCACAAACAGTCTTTTAATCATTAGAGATAAGGACTTCTACTGTTTGGGGGATATTTCAATATGCAGACCACAAGCGGGATCACACAGACACTGGCTGATAATTTTGGGTAAGAGTTTGAGAAGGATTAGCAGAAGAGATTAAAACAAAGCAAAGAAGAAAAGTCCTAAGACTAGTGACAAATTTAAAGCGGAGATCATTTTACGGAGTAAAAATGAGCACACGTCATAAACATGAGGCCCAGGGCATGTTAACAGAGGCAAATTAAGCTTGTGAAGGAGATGTAGACAAGTATAAAACAACTGAAAATAAATTAAGGCAACATAATTTTAAAAATTATTTTTATTTTGTATGTGTACATGCCTAAATGTATCTACGTGTACGATGTGCATGAAAGAGCCCAAAGAAGTTGGAAGATGTGTTGAATCCTCTGGGTCTGATTTGTGAGCTGCCATGTGTGGGCTGAGAATCAAACCTAGGTCCTCTTCAAAAACAATAAACATTCTTTTTTTTTTTTTAATGGCATATATTCATGTACATGCACGCATGTGCGCGTGCACGTGATGAGGGCATCAGATCCCATTACAGATGGTTGTGAGCCACCATGTGGTTGCTGGAATTGAACTCAGGACCTCTAGAAGAGCAGTCAGTGCTCTTAACCATTGAGCCATCTCTCTAGCCCCCTCAACAATAAACATTCTTAAATGATGAGTCATCTTTCCAGCCCCTACCCAACAAAATTTGTATAGGCAGATAAAGAAGTCTATGTCTGCCAGGTAGGGGCAGAGAGATCTTTGTGAGTACATGTGAGTTATTTACATGTGAGAGATATGTTATTTACATGTGAGAGATATGTTATTTACATGTGAGAGATATGTAGGTCAATCTGGTCTATTTACTGAGTATGAGCCAGCCATACAAAGTGAGACCCTGACATACACACAGATACACACAGAAGATAGTGTGTGTCTATGTTCTACAAGAGAAGTTAAATACTATTTGTATTTATAAAAACAAGAATATATTATTATTTTAACATTGTCTTAACTCCCCTCTCCTCTTGTTTGGAGACAGGGTCTTCTTTTGTAGCCAAGACTCAAATTCATTCTGTAACTAAGACTGGTCTTGCCGGGTGTGGTGGTTCACGCTTTTAATCCCAGCACTTGGGAGGCAGAAGCAGGTGGATTTCTGAGTTCAAGGCCAGCCTGGTCTACAGAGTGAGTTCCAGGACAGCCAGGGCTTTACAGAGAAACCCTGTCTCGAAAAACCAAAAAAAAAAAAAAAAAAACCAAAAAAAAAAAAAAAAAAGAATGGTCTTAAACTCATGGTAAGCCTTCTATCTACTCTTCCCGTGTAAGGGGAATATTGGAATGTGCTTGCCTAGCAGTTACAAAGACTTAAGTTTCTAAGGTTACCACTAAAATGTTAACTTCACAGTAGATGGACAGTATTGTACCCTGTGCATCTTGTGTGTGTGTGTGTGTGTGTGTGTGTGTGTGTGTGTGTGTGTGTTTGAGACAGGGTATCTCTGTCTCTGTGTAATATAGCTCTGGCTGTCCTGGAACTTGTTTTGTAGACCAGGCTGGCCTCAGCTCACAGAACTCAACTGCCTCTGCCTGAAGGCATCCATCACCCAACCTACTTTTCTTTCTTTCTTTTTCTTTTCTTTTTTTTTTTTTTGAGACAGGGATTTACTCTGTAGTCCAGACAGGCCTTGATTTTAGGACGCATCCCTCTGGCTCAGACTCCTGAGTTCTAAGATCACAGCTATGAGCCAGCGCACCAAGCTCTCTGTTGTACAACTCTTTTTTTTTTTTTTTCCCCCCCTGAGATAGGGTTTCTTTTCTCTGTATAGCCCTGGTTGTCCTGGAACTCACTTTGTAGACCAGGCTGGCCTTGAACTCAGAAATCTGCCTTCCTCTGCCTCCCAAGTGCTGGGATTAAAGGCGTGAGCCACCACCGCCCGGCTTGTACATCTCTTATATCTTGGATTTAGGGGCTAGACTCCTCCCTTTCAGGGTCCACATCAGATTATCAAGTCCAGTAAATTCTCCTGAAACATTCCCCAAATCTGCCCACTTCTCTTCATCTTTATGCCAACAGCATCTTATTCTAGACCACTGAATGGATTCCTTATATTTATTTACATTTTCTTTTGAGATATGCTCTATGTAGCTCAGGCTGGCCTCTTCTTCCTCTGGTCTGGGGTCACAGACATGCAAGAGCACACCAGGCTTTGGCTCCCTTTGTTACAGCTCACTCCTCCAGTGCTCCTGTACCCACAACGACGCATCAGGGTTTATTTCAGTTGACACGTAACATAATTTCCCCGTGAAGGAAACAGCAGATAGATTAACATTCTATAAGGCTTCCTTCTCATTAAATTCATCTCTGGCGGAGGAGATCGACTCGCACTTTAAGTATCACTCTTAACTCTCTGCTGCAGCCAGAAGGCTTTTTATTATGTAAATCTAACCGTGCTGGTCTTTTCGTAGTCATGGGGCTTCTTCAAGTACTCTTGGAACAAAGCGGAAAATGCTTTAATATAGAAGACCAAATCTCTGTCATCCTTTGGTCTCATCTGACACGTCACCTCTTTTGTGAAGTGTCCTTTGACTTTCTGAGGCTAAATTAGGTCTCTCTGAATGTCTTTTCTGTGGCACTCCACTGTAATTATGCCGTACTCCTCTATTCAATTCTAAAGTCCCTGAGGGTAAGAACTATCTACATCATTAGCATAATGTCCAGCAATTAGGGACCCGGTGTACATTAGCTGTAAGAATGACATTTGCATGAAATAGTTTAAAAACAAACATCAGAGGGATTTTAAAAGTGGCAGCTTTTAGTTAGGGGATGCATGTAGTACTAGTGAAGTAGGAAAAAAAGCCAAGATATTTTCTATATTCTAAGATCACAAGGTACATGGTAGGGTATATAAAATCAGAACTGTTTTCAGTATTTCTTTTCTTCAGGCAGGTGGCAGTTCTGGAAGGAAAGGTGACCATTTATGGAGTGCCTATTCAAGTCGGTGTTTAGATGCTTTGGAGTTTGACTTAACAGAATTAAAGACATGACTGCATGTTCAACCAAAGAAATACAAAACCTAGATTGTGTGTGTGTGTGCACACGCGCGTGAGTGTGTGATTCCGTTCAAGAGAGAGTTTCTATTTGCTCTTTGATAAACATTGCTTAATTAGATTGACTCAGTTACCATGTGTGACTATTAGAAATGTTTCCTTCGTCAATTCCAGTAGTGCAAATTGCCTAATCTTAACTCGAACCCAGCAGGTTTCTAAAGTGATTTGTTGGTTTGAACTGGGAATGAGCTTTCCCTTATGGCGTCATTCTTCTCATGGCATGGTCTAAGATATATATATATATATATATATATATATATATATATATATATATATATATATATATATATATATATATATATATATAAAAGAGTAGAAAATAAAGGTATACTCATCACTTTTTAATGCAAGGCACAGTAACTCGGATTTCTCTTTTTTTCTGCAAATTTGGTAAACTTTCCTCGGGAAAAGGAGCAAATATTTCCAGATGTGCGGACCCACACACAAAGGACAAGAGTGATGCTCCCCTTGCTCTTCGCAGCTGGGCAAGTGACAAAAGTCAGAGGACTTTGTTCTTCTGACACGACCGAGACTCAAGACTGCCTAGGCTCCCGCTTCCGTCACCCCGCTCCCCGCCCAGGTTTACCTGTGGAAGCTGATGTTAATGTGCTTGTTGTAGGTAGCAGCACAGCCCGCCGCGGCGCAATTGGTCGGCATTTCCCCGGGCCACTCATTCGGCGCCACCTTACGCCACTTCGGAGGCGCTGCCCGCTACGCTTCTGCCAAAAGCTAGACAAACGAGGCAGGCGACCGGGCGCCGCCAGCTCGGTGCAGGGCGCGGGGAGGGGAGAGGGGCGTGCACAGTAGCGGGGTGGGAGGGAGGGCCCACTCCCCGGTCTCTTTATTAATATGGCGGGCTTAAGCCCGCAGAGCCAACGTGTCGGAGCTCAGTCGCAGACAGTCGCCTTCACCAACATGGCGGCCACACCCGTTCCCCGCCCTCCCCCACCTCTCGGGGTCCCAAAGAGACTAAGTACAGCGTCTCAGATAGGGGCCCCCTAGCAATGAATGAGAAGATGGCAAGTGTCTTCCCCACCGACTAATGACTCTGAAACTCAGGTTTGCAGCTGAAGAGCAGTTCCGCAGCCCAGACACTGACCCACCCGCCACCACCCATCCCCACGCCCTCTGCCACCTCGGACGGGATGCTAGGGGACAGTTAAGACCGCAGGGACACAAGGGCAAAGCCTGGAGCGAGAGGAGACTACAAATCCCAGGGAGCACCGCGGCGGCGGCGGCGGCGGGGGAGGGGGCGCTTCCTGGTCTCGCAAGACTCGCAGGGTCGCCTTCCGGCGTGCCGCAGGAAATGACGCTCGGGACCCGGCCTCCTTCCACTGGGGCTTTCTCGCCAGGCGGAAGAGCAGCAAGGGGGCGCTAGGAGAGGGAACTGGCGAGCGACGGGCCGGCGAGCGAGCGAGAGATCTGGGGGTGCGGGGAAGTTGGGGAGCAGAACCTGCCGGGCGTCCGAACACGGGGAAGACCGCGCTCGCTGGGTCCGTTAGGCCAGAGGGCCGAGGAGAGAGAGGAAGGCAGGCGGCGGTCGGGTGGTCCCCGGCCGGAGGGCTTCAGGTCGTGTGGCCGGCGCTGCTCCCCGGATGGCGACCGCCGATCCTTCGACCCCGGCCTCTAGCGGCCTCTCGCCGAAGGAAGAAGGGGAGCTCGAAGACGGGGAGATCAGCGACGACGACAACAACAGCCGGAGCAGCGGCAGCAGCGGCAGTGGCGGCGGCGGCGGCGGCGGTGGGCTGTTACCGTACCCGCGGCGGCGGCCTCCTCCCCCGGCCCGGGGCGGTGGATCCGGGGGCGGCGGTGGCGGCTCCTCCTCGTCCTCCTCGTCGTCCTCCCAGCAGCAGCTGAGGAATTTCTCACGCTCGCGGCACCCGGCCGAGCGGGGCCAGCTCAGGGGACCCAGCAGCTACCGACCCAAAGAACCGTTCCGGACTCACCCGCCCCCGGGGAGGATGCCGTCGGGGTCCCTGTCGGAAAGCAGCCCCCGGCCGTCCTTCTGGGAGCGGAGCCACATCGCCCTGGACCGTTTCCGCTTTCGAGGCAGCAGGCCTTACCGGGGTGGCAGTCGCTGGAGTCGGGGGCGAGGAGTGGGGGAGCGAGGAGGCAAGCCGGGGTGCAGACCTCCGGGAGGAGGATCGGGAGGATCAGGAGGAGGAGGAGGAGCGGGATCCGGATTCGGCAGCAGCCAGAGCTGGCGAGAACCCTCTCCACCCCGCAAGAGCTGTATCCTTAACGTGGCGGTCCGCCCTGGGTGTGTCGCCCGAGCTCCCTTTGGCGTCATGGCTAGGTCCCGGAGTTTTTTAACTTTTCAGAACCACTCATTTCTCTCCGCTCGTCGGCGGTTGTCACGGGCCGCGCTCCACCGCTATTTTCGTAGGTTGTTTGACTGGATGGGTCCCTTTTCCTTTTGGATATGACTGTGTCATGGATTCGGGTCAGCTGGGGAAATGAAATACAGCCTGGGTTTTTAAACAGGACATCGGCAGTCCAGATTTCATTAGTATTTGTGGGAGTTTTGTTTGTCTGTTTGTTTCTTTTTTGCAAGCACTGGGATTTCGTATTTAATAGGAAATCGACTTAGATGATTAAAGAAAAGACGTACTCAAACATCTTGAGGAACACTGTTACTTAGATTATGTTCTGACAGAGTTCGTAAAGTTTTCCTCTGTAATTTTACTCTTGTGATTTTTTTTTTCTTAAACTTCTAGAGTTATTCATTCCCATTGCTGCCCTTTGTTTTGTGTGTGTGTGAGTGTGCGTGTGCACGCGTGTGTGTAGATCTTTTATTTTTACCAGTTTTACAATTCAGCTCTTTTAAATTCATAAGTAGTTTGGAAAGCTATATGCATTGAGTTCACTTTCCTATGTTGGCTTTTTGGCTTTATATTGCTGACATGTAGGTCAGAGAAAGATAAACTTCCCAGCACTTTAAGCTTAGTGTGTTAGAAAAGGAGAGATGTACAGGGAGGGTATGGGCTAGTGGGGAAGAAAGGTCCTAATTTTTGCATCTTCACCTATTCTCAATTATTTTTAACATTATTAAGTTTACTCGGGATTTATGCTAAGAAATTAATTGTCAAAACCTTTCCCTTTTTTTTTTTTTAATGAGTTTATATGTCCTGACTTCTACTCTTTAAAATCGTTTAACTAAGTACTTTCATTATTGGCTATAATTCCCATGATGTGATGATTGTGTAATATAGTTTCTATAAAATGTATGTCTGACATTTAATTGGAAGATACTCAAAATAATTTTTATGGAGGACTTTAGGCCAGTTGTGCTTCTGCCAGATGGCGTGATGTTAAGTGAGCAAGGAATGCATAAAGAACAGATTTTGGTTCCTGTGTCCCGAAAAAGCTTTTACTTTTATTACCCATCATTGTTTTAGAAGCATCTCAAGATTGTTTTGGAGAAAAATCACAGGTAGGTAACCTTTTAAAAGATGATGAATGTTCTTAATGAAGATTAGAAAACCTTTACCCATGATTATATGCAAACATGAGCCATCTATGGATCTGCTTTCTGAATTAAAAGTCAAAGGATGTTTAAATACATATAACCATGTAAGGTTACTTAGATGAAAATCTGTGATCTGTACTGGACAAACTGATGAAAATAGAGTTTTGTCAAAACCCATCCTACTGAGGACCCTTTGGCAATTCAACTGTGCCAATTCAAAGGTTGTCTCGATTGCCTCTGCTTTAGAAAGTTGTGGTGATCATTCCTGTTACCTCCTGCTTTCACCTTTCTTCTGTTCATGTGCTACTATTTGGGGATTATGCCATATACGAATTTTTATGTACTTATTGCAAAAGGAGTGTAGGTAACTGTCCAGTGTGCAGGTGTGATTTTGATTGCCCTGAGGGCTTCTCACAGACCCGCTGTCTTGCTGATTGTTTTTGGATACAGTACTTTAAGAACAAGATGCTTGGTTTGATTCTCTGTATTATTGTTCTCAGGAAATATCAGTAGACCACCCTAGATGTAGTGATGGCATTGTATGATGTGAGCAAATAAAACTTGGATACCTAGCTTTATCTACTTCTTTTTTTTTTTCTTCTGAGATAGGATTTCTCTGTGTAGCCCTGGCTGTCCTGGAACTCATTTTCAACTTGGAAATCAGATGAGCATTAGCACAATTATCGCAGTGTCTTAGATGAGAAAAGTCATCCCATTTCACTTTAGGTTGCAGCTAAGGATGAAAAGTGGCTCCTCCTTTAAACCATCAGGTTTAAAAGTCATTTAAAAACCATTCTTTCTGTCTTTCCCTCATCCTCTCTCTGTATGTCTCTCTGTCCTCCACCCCCTAGTACTGAAGATTGAATCCAAGGCTTGATTACTAAAACTACACCACTGGTTCTTGCAAAATTGCTTCCAATTTTGTCTCAGCCTCTATGGTATTTGGGATCAAAGGCATTTGGCACCATACGTAATACAAAAGCAGTTTTTAAAAGGTTTACTTTTATTAATTTTAATTACGATTATGTGTATACGTTCAGTCACATGAGTGCCCCAGAAACCAGAAATGTCAGATTCCCCAGGGCTGGAATTACAAGGTAGTCGTCAGCCTGCTGACATGGGTGCTGAGAATTGAGCTTAGGTCCTTTGAAAGTGCTATATGTACACATAACAGCTAAGCTATCCTCTCCAGCCCACACAGTTATGCTATAGAGGTTTCCTTCTGTCACTGAGCAATAGCATCATCAACTGGTACATAAAAATGAAAGTTAGAAGGAACATCTTGACAAAGTTTAGAATTAGATTAGGTTAATAGGTGTTGGCTTTGATCTTAATTATGCTGTAGAGGTAGGAAGGGATTTTTTTTTTATCTATGACATAGTTAATGACTCTAACTCAATTGTTTTTACTCATTTTTAATTCTTAGGTTACTTTTTGATAAATCAAATCTATTCCCTTTGCAAATTTCTGCAATGCCTTTACTATGTATTTGGTTTGTATTGGTATAATTCTACCTTTAGATTCCTCAGCTAGAATATTGATAACTTGTGTTTATGCACACAGAATGCTTGAATGGACAGGGAGAATAAATAATTCTGCTTCATTTAGCAGATGTCTTGAGTTGCGGTTGAGTTGAAGAACAGAAGCTTAGATGCAAAGCTTCATAAATTGTGATGTGCAGGGGAAAGGTAAGACTGGAAAGGTAAGCATAGGTCAGAAAATGAAATGAATGCATCCATTCTAAGGACTTTGAGCTCTAGTGAGAATGAAAAGGAATGAGCTGAAGTTTTATAATCTATAGAGAGGCTTTGGTAGCGGGTTGGGCATGGTTTGTGGAAGTAGAAAATCCCAAATACCTTATCAATGCAGATTCCTCTCATGTGGTAGGTAAGACTGGGAGTACTTTAGAATGTTTTCAATGAAAAAAGGACTGAATTTTGACAACTGCTGAACACCATTTCAAACATTGAAGAAAAAGGAGTTAGGAAGTACTAAAAAAATGTAGATAAATAAGAAGACATGAAAATTACAGAAACTGAGACAACAGTGGTGTACAGTGTATGTTGCAGACAAATCAGGTAAAATGAAATTTGAAAATAATAGTCTATAAACCTAGATCAGTGTCTGTTGAATTAATAAAACCTTGGTTCCATTTGGTTGGATGATAGGAAAGAAAGGTATTGAGAAACTATTCTTTTGTGTGCGAAGAGTTTTTAACAGCAGGATTATTGATTTTACAGTTTGCTTTGTTTCTCAAATATTTAGCCATGAGTTCCATCTTTGAATTGGTTGTCAGGAGTTTGAACATCTTCGATGGCTGTCCTGTTAAATAGAAAAGACCTCTGTTAGGTTACAACCATTAAAAGTACAAATTTCCCAAGTTTTCACTTCTTAATTTCCAGAATGAAATTCTTATTTATAAATTTCTATTTATGAATTGTTTGAATTAGAAAATACATTTTGAGTACCATCTAAATTTTAATTTTTGTTACATGGCTTTTATGTTAATTGTGCATGTGTTAGATTTAGCACGTGGTGAATTTTCAATTCATTATGTATTGGTTTTTTGAGAAATGTCTCTTTCATAAATTACTAATTGTCAGTGTTCATTTTTTATTTCTTTTTTTTTTTTTAATTTGAAATGAGAAGAAACTAGTAAACAAGAAGCTTCCCTCCTGATTATCAGAAGTGTAAATTGTCAACATCTGTGACACATTTCTCCCCCTTCCTTCAGAAAGCATCCTTAACATCCATTGGCTTTGGGTTTTTGTAATACTTACAGAAGGAAGGGTGCTACATCCTAACTACCCATGGATTCAACTGGTAATTTCTGATGCTAATGATTTTGTAAGTGGACTGTTTGTATGGATTCTTTTTAAATTGCAATATGGGCACACAAGCAGGCGTTAACAGCACATGTATTAAATGGAATTTAGTAATTTAAAAATATCAGTTCATCTTGAAAACTTAAGTGAGAGAGATTCATCTATAACTTAAAGTGTTTTTGTTAAATTTAACTGGAAATTTTTTGGAAACTGGTTTCCTTAATATGCTGTTCAGCCAAAAGCTTTGGAAGATCTCCGTCAAGAAAACAGAATCATTCATCCAAAAGTGAGAACTGTGGGGAAGAAACTTTTGAAGATTTGCTTTTAAAGTATAAGCAAATACAACTGGAGCTAGAGTGCATCAATAAGGATGAAAAACTAGCTCTGAGTAGCAAAGAAGAGACTGCGCAGGAAGATCCGAAACCATTGCCTCCTGAGGATCAAACAAGCTCCGATAATGCTAGTGTTACTAAAGACCCGAGTAAGGAAGCGGCCCCCGAGGAGAAGACGAAGACACAGGTCAAAACTTTTCAGGCATTTGAATTAAAACCACTCAGGCAAAAACTGACTTTACCAGGGGATAAGAACCGGGTGAAAAGAGGGAAAGATGGAGCAAGGCAGCTTTCCTTGAAATCCAGCACTACGGACGCTAGCCAAGGTAATGGGGGAATGCTGGGTGGGAGCTTTATAAGTGCTCTTTAGTTAGAAATCTGTAAGTGGACTTGAATTAAGGCTCCAATTTTCGGTAAGTTCTTCTGTACTTTCACTATAGGTCTTATTATTACCTAATAGTAAGTTTTGTTTACTGAGTGCTCTGATTAAGGTAGAGTTTCACTCTGTAGTCCAGGCCACCCTGGAACTTGCTGTGTAGTGGTCCATGCTGGCCTGAAACACGTAATCCATCTGCCTCAGCTTCCTGAATGTTAGGATTACAAGTGTGTGCCACCAGTCGGCTTGCTATTCGGGTCTTAAACATGTGTCGGACAGACTTACTGCTTTAGTGTTCTGTAAATCTGTAAGTCTTTAAGGTTTATTGGGTAAAGAACGTTTTCACCCCATTTCACCTCTAGTTTGAAATTTTTAAATTTGTGAATAGATTTTAGAGTTTAGCCGTCTTTTTCATCATTGATGAGTTTTTAATTTCTTTTAGTTAATACTACAAATTATATTGATTTTGTAGTGTTTTCAACTGCCTTTTTCCCTCCCTTCCTTCCTTCCTTCCTTCCTTCCTTCCTTCCTTCCTTCCTCTCCGGTTTTTTCGAGACAGGGTTTCTCTGTGTAGGTAGCCCTGGCTGTCCTTGAACTCACTTTGTAGACCAGGCTAGCCTCGAATTTAGAAATCCACCTGCCTCTGCCTCCCAAGTGCTGGGATTAAAGGCGTGCACCACCACGCCTGGCACTGCCTTTTTATATCAGCTAGTTTAAATATTTTGTTTTTAAAAATCCTTATTTAGTATTTTTTTTTATTAAGATATAATTTTTTATGCAATAAAATGTACTTTGTTTTGTTTTGTTTTGTTTTTTTCAAGACAGGGTTTCTCTGTATAGCCCTGGCTGTCCTGGAACTCACTTTGTAGACCAGGCTGGCCTCGAATTCAGAAATTCGCCTGCCTCTGCCTCCTGAGTGCTGGGATTCTTTTTTTTTTTTTTTTTTTAAAGATTTATTTTATTTATTATACGTAAGTACACTGTAGCTGTCTTCAGACACTCCAGAAGAGGGAGCCAGATTGGATGGTTGTGAGCCACCATGTGGTTGCTGGGATTTGAACTTATCACCTTCGGAAGAGCAGTCGGGTGCTCTTACCCGCTGAGCCATCTCACCAGCCCCGAGTGCTGGGATTCTTAAAATGTACTTTTAAACTGTATAGTTTCTCTAAATTTTGACTTATGTAGACAGTTGAATAACTGATAATTATCACTAGCCATTACAGGTAAGTTACATGCCTCTTTATCTTTATAATATTTTTCTTGTATGTGTGTATGATCCTTGTGTCAGCAGCAGACTTGTAGGACAAGCACTTTACCTACTGACTTAATCTTATTATCCCTATTCCTTTAATACTTAACAGGTCTCTTAATCCTTAGTCCATCTGCTGACCACTGCTGCTCCTAGGATTTTCCAGAGTAACATAAATTGTATCATATAGTTTGCTTGCTTATGTATTTACATTATTGAGGATTAGACCAAGTAATTTATTTGCTGAGTGAGATTCTCAACTCTTATTTTTACTTTCTGCTTTATAGTAGAAATAGGCAGGGTTTCACTAAACTGCTCAAGGTAGCCTTGCCTCAATCTCAAAAGTCACGCCTTTAATCCCAGCACTCGGGAGGCAGAGGCAGGCAGATTTCTGAGTTTGAGGCCAGCCTGGTCTACAAAGTGAGTTCCAGGACAGCCACGGCTATACAGAGAAACCCTGTCTCGAAAAACAAACAAACAAAAAAAAGTCACCAGGATTGCAGGCTGGTACTACCAGCCCTGATTTTTGATTCTAGGCTTTTTTTTTTCCTTCACATAGCACTCTGTTTGAAATTCATCCATGTAGTTTTGTATATCACTAATTCATTCCTGATTTTAATTGCTGAGTAGTGTTCCCATGTATGACTACAGTAGTTATGCATATGATAGAGGGATGTTTGTATTTTTTTTAAAGATTTATTTATTTATTTGTTTGTTTGTTTTATATGAGTGCTTTGTCTTCAGGCACACCAGAAGAGGGCATCAAATCCCATTACAGATGGTTGTGAGCCACCATGTGGTTGCTGGGAATTAAACTCAGGATTTCTGGAAGAGCAGTCAGTGCTCCTAACTGCTGAGCCACCTCTCCAGCCTGGGATGTTTGCATTTCTATATAAAGGTTGGCAAGTGATTCATCTGGTCTTCTAACCTTAATACCCCCGAGCCCCTGTTTTCCTTGCCATATTTTAATGTAAGGTTATAATATCCATAAAATGAATTAAGGTTGGTTTGTGAGCTCTTCTAGAGAGTAGTTTAAGATTAGAATCATACCTGGAGCATGTAGTGGACTTTGCCAGTAAAAATGCCTGGGTTTTGGATGGAGAGGGTTTTTTTTTTTGTTTTGTTTTGTTTTCTTTTCTTTTTTTTTCTTGGATATTGGTTTTGGTTCTTGTTACATTGGGGATTGAACCTATGGCCTGGCACATGCTAGCAAACTTTGTATGACTAAGCTATCCCTGCATCTTTATATTTTGATTGATATAAAGGTCTATTAAGTTTTATTGAAAATTTGCCACTATGATGGTGAATTTGCTGTTTGTATGTTAAGAGGCAGGGTTTTGATGTTGCCCAGGTTAGCCTTGAACTCTTTGCCTCTAGTGATCTTCCTGCTGTAACTTCCCAAGAAAATGGTATGCACTAGGACTCTTGATAAGGACAGCATTTTTGTGTGTGATTATGTATCAAACCCAGAACCTACCTCATGTAAACAAAGCTGATTGTACCTGCTTGGTATTTTAATTCCCATTTCAACATTAACCAATACAATCTTTTCAGTCCTTACCACAGCACAGAAACTGCAGTGTTATAGCTATGTTTGGCTAGGTTCTGTACAATCCAGTTGCTGAATTCAGTGTTTTTTTTGTTGTTTGTTTGTTTTGTTTTGTTTTCCACATTTCCGTTTATTCACAAACTGATTGAGTGCTTTATTCCATTCTAGGCTCTTGCAAGTGTTAATGAACAAAATAATTGTTTATGCCTCCATAGGTTTGCTTTTATTTTTTACTTATGTTTTCTAGTCCCATGTTTCATTCTGATGCCTAGGCTCATCTATAATGCCTAGGCTCACGCAAACATCCCAATTGAGAATCTGGGTCTAAAGATCTGTAATACCGCACCCTAAAGGTCACTGTGACACCATACACTTGCATCTTAGAAAGAAACAGCACACATGATGAGCAAATTAGTATGAAGGATTAGCAGAGTAAGTAGGATGGGAGTAGGGTGTTGGGTTGAATGTTAGTAGGTTGTTCATTTGAAGATGTGATTTAAACAAAGTTGTGTAGACTAGAAGAAATTTCTGGGCAAAGAATCATTGATTTTAAAGATAGAGTAGCATTGCTTGTCAGCTTGATAGAAATACAGAATATTAGGCCTTTCCCAAGATCTAGTGAATTGTGAGCTCTGGAAGTAGGACTCAGTGGCCTTAATGTAGCAGATCCCTCTCTGTTGGCTTCTCATATGTCGTAAAGTGAGAATCTATGGACTGGGATAAAGATCCTACTGCAGATGGATTCCTGCCATACTTGAGAATAACAAGAAGCCATCTTACTAAGGAAGAGTGTTGGAGAGGAGATTAGAGTTGGTGTCTTAGGGTGTCCGTTGTAGACACCATGACCAAGGTAACTCTCACAAGGGACAACATTTAATTGGGGCTGGTTTATAAATTCAGAGGTTCAGTCCATTATCATCATAGCAGGAAGCATGTCAGCATCCAGGCAAACACAGTGCTGGAGAAAAAGATGAGAATTCTTGATTTGAAGGTAACCAGGAGGGTCTCAAAGCCCATGCCCAAAGTAAACACACTTCCTCCAACAAAACCACACCTACTCCAACAAGGCCACACCTACTCCAACAAGGCCACACCTCCTACTAGTTCCACTCCTTGGACCAAGCATATTCAAACCAGAGATGGTTTTTGGAGGCACAGTATCTAGAAACATACAACTTTGGTTTTATGTTCTGAGTGAAGTGGAGCAGGAACTTTTAGAAGTTCTGTTCTGAGTAAAAGACCTCCAAAAAGATCTCTGGCTGCAGTGTTGAGAATACTCTGCAGTAAAGAGAAATTTTGCTGTTTCTATAATACGTATTTTTAACGCAGTTCTTTACCCTCCTCCCCCTTTAATTATATTTTTGGTTTGAGACACAATATCAACAAGTAGCCCTGGCTGTCTTTAGAACTCTGTAGACCTTGCTGGCCTTGAACTCCAGAGATCTTTTTGCTTCTGCCTCCTGAGATTAAAGGTAAATACTACTACACCTGCCTCTCTTTTTTTCTTCTTCATTTTTTCCTTTTTAAAAGAATACTTTTTCCAGCCGGGCAGTGGTGGTGCACTCCTGTAATCCCAGCACTTGGGAGGCAGAGGCAGGCGGATTTCAAGGACAGCCAGTGCTATACAGAGAAACCCTGTCTCTAAAAACCAAAAACCACCCTCCCCCCCCCCAAAAAAAAAAAAGAATACTTTTTCCATTCGTAGTCGTGGTCCATGCTGCTTAACTCATCCAGCACTCAGGCAGCAGCGGCTTGGTGGATGGGTCTCTTGAGTTGGAAGCTAGCCCGCCCTACACAGAGAGGACAGGCAGGGCTCTACAGAGAAACCCTGCCTTGAAAAACCAAACAAAAGAATACTTTTTCTCATGCAGCTTACTAATTTTTATGTCCTTGATTTTCCATTTTCCTGGGACATTCTTACTGTTGCTGTTTTAACTACCATCTTCATGCAGATTCCAGCTTACATGCAGCTCCAGGAGTAAGATTCAACTTTTTGGAAACTATGTAAGGCCAGTTCATATATTGGAGAGTCTAGATAAACATTGAAATAATAGCAGGTATGATAGTGCATATCTGTGGTTCTATTTCTTGGGAGCTGGAGGCAGGGGGACATAGTGAGACTTTTTCCCCATCCTTCAAAAACACTGGAATAATATAGAGGCTAGACATGGTAGAATAATATAACTAATCCCAAGGTCAATTTAAGCAATGACCTGCATTTATAATCTACATGTAAAGTCTTTTTTTTTTTTTTTTAAAGATTTATTTATTATATGTAAGTGCACTGTAGCTGTCATCAGATACTCCAGAAGAGGGCATCAGATTTCTGGTTGCTGGGGGATTTGAACTCAGGACCTTCGGAAGAGCAGTCGGTGCTCTTAACCACTGAGCCATCTCACCAGCCCCTACATGTAAAAAGTCTTATATCTGAATCTCAAGGTTTCTTGTTTTGCTATTGTGCTCAGAAGGTCCATTTTAATAGGTATTTGATGCTGAGCTACAAAGGAGGTTCTGCCACTTCTACAGAAGCACGATATCTTAATTCATTCTTAGATGCTTCATGGCCAGATGAAACCCAGGATTCTTATGTATGTGGAAAATATAGCGCTTTCTATACTTATTAGAAAGATGTGTCTTTTTGTTAGCCTGTTTAGTTTTGTCTAGTAGTTGTTATTTTGACTGTGATTGATTTTATTATACTGGTACATGTACATATTTTATTTTATTTTGTTTATTGAGACGGGGTCTCATCAGGCCTGGTATGTGCTCTATAGACCAGACTGGCCTTCATCTACCTGCTTCTGCCTCCCAAGTGCTGGGATTAAATAAGTTAAAAAAAAAAAAAAAGATTACTAAAAACCTTTTATTAGTGGTACATGAAAAAAAGATTGTGACCTCAGATAATATTAGTGCATATTTACATATTAAATGAAATTCACTGTACTGTATTGAATATGTCACTTTAAAACAGACTGGAAGTGTGCTGGTAGAGGACAAGGTTCTCAGTATTTCCTATGAAGTGGTAGAGCCCAGAGTGCTATTGGAACTAAGACGGGGACTCTAGCACCAGGTGTGAGGGCATGGCTCAGAGCAGTGAGGCTCTGGTGGTAGAGGGGGCGGCCTGTATATTTCTGTATGACTCAGATCAGTCAGTCACAGTTTTATACATGTTCTGGCTTTATGTATTCTCTTACTGTTTCTTTGAGATGAAGTTCATATATAGGTAAATGTGAAATTTATGTTGGGCTAAAATTTGTTTTTCTTTCCCCGTTTTCTTCTCTCCCCTTCTCCCCCCCCCTGTTTTCCTCTCTCCCCTTCTCCTCCCATCCCCCCTTTCCTCTCCCCCCCACTCTCCCTTGTTCAGTAGTGAGGGTGTAACCCAGTACAGTTGAGGCAAGTGACCTAAACCACTAAGCCACACTCCCAGCTTCCGACAAAGTCTATTACACCAACATCATTCATTTGATAATGAATAAGCCTTGGGTTTGTTTGTTTGTTTGTTTGTTCTTTGGGTTTTTGTTGGTTTTATTTTTTTCTGTTTGTGTTTGTTTGTTTTGTGTTCCTGTTTTCTGTGAGCTGTCTAGGTTGTCTTTGAGCTCACTTTGTAGTCCAGGCAGGCTTTGGACATGTTACCTTTCTTGCCATAGTTTTGTAAGCAGCTGGATTTCAGGTCTGGGCCACCTGGCCTGACTAGAATGAAATATATATATATATATATATATATATATATATATATATATATATATATGGTTGGGGTTTGTTTGTTTTTTGGTATTGTTTTTGTTTTAAGTTTGGAGGAAAAGGAATCTGCCTCAGATGTGGTGATTGCTTCTGTTTTATCTAGGGTGCTTGAGTAATTACTCTGTTTATTCAGTAAGCTGTATATTTTTTACCGGGGGGTTCACTTGTGCAACCAAATTAGGATGTTTAGAATACTAATGGGTTTGGTGTTATGGAAAAAACAAACCATAAAATATTAGGTTTGCAATTTAAACCTGCAACTTCAGTTGTGTCCCAGTGGAATGCTTCCAGGTTGTAACTTTGTTAGCTCAAGTCTCTCTCCCGGCACTCTTGTAGAAGCCGTTAGTGCTGTTTCTGTATCATCTGTAAACTGTTGGAGATTAGGTTTGGGATAATACTGTAGACGGCTAGGACTAAGGCTAAAAATCTGAAAATCTTTAATTCTTTTGCTATATAAACTACTCCTGTGTCCTACTAAATAAATGACCAGTTTTATATGCATAAACCTATAGTCTAGTTTTTGTTTTGTTTTGTTATGTTTTTTGAGACAGGGTTTCTGTACTGAAACTCACTCTGTAGACCAGGCTGGCCTCAAACTCAGAAATCTGCCTGCCTCTGCCTCCCAAGTGCTGATTAAAGGCATGCGCCATCACTGCCCAGCAACCTATAGTCTAAATATTAACTTGTTTTTTATTGGTTTGTCATTGTGGTTTCTCTATTTAGTAATGGTTTATTTTGTTTATCTACTCCATAAATTCTATCTTATTCCAAATAATTATATTTTTAGTTCTAAAACTATTTTATCAGATTATCTTTTTTTAATATTTGAATCATTTGCCATATTAGTTTTAAAATGAGCCTGGTATTACAAGCTTGGTCAGATTCATTGTCTGTCTGTGTCTCTCTGTCTCTCTGTCTCTTTGTCTCTGTGTGTGTGTGTGTGTCTCTGTGTGTGCTGTAAGAGGTCAATTTTGGATATTCCTTAGGATCATCATTTGCTTGTGTTTTTGACAGGGTCCCTGCTTGAGACCTGGGGCTCAGTCATGCTGGCTGTCTGCCTAGTGAGCACAGCTATTTCACCTTGTCTCCATCTTCCCAGTGTTGAGATTACAAATGCAAGCCACAAGGCCTGGCTTTTTATGTGGTTCTAGGAATCAAATTTGGCTTCTCATAATTGTGTGGCTTCCATTTTATGAACTGAGCTATGTCTTCAGTCCTTCGTTGCCTTTAACTTGTGTAATTTTATTTGTATATACTAAGAGAAGAGTATGCTTTTGTTTTGGTTGAGGGTCATGAAAACAAGGAAATAATAAAGATACCCTTTAATATAATTTCTGATTTTAGTGTTATTTCCATTTTGGATTAATTGTGGCTATATTTTAGAATATTCAAAAGATGCTATTTTATTTTAAAGGATTAGAAGATAAAGAACAAAATTTAACAAGAAGAGTCAGTGCTTCAGATATTCTATCTGAAAAGGTAAGATACTACTTCGTGGGATCAAGTATCTCTGTATCACCTACACTGTAGTCTGTTCTTTTGTTTTTATCCACTTTAGAGACTTGATCTCATTATGTAGCTCTGGCTGGTCTCAAAATTGCCTTACTTCCCCATTTCTGGGAGTACTGGTGTGTGCTACCATGCACAATTTGTAGTCTATTATTTTGAAATTATTGCCATGACTTTATTTAGACATTCTGGAGAGTTGTCTTAGAGTTTCTTTCCACTTAAGTCTAAACTCTATTAACTTGATGTACAATTCATATCTATAGATGATCTTTTTGTTCATTGTTTCTGAATCATTTAATTTTGATTCAGAGTTTTATCTTCCAGGTTGTTTTGTTTGGTGTGTGTGTGTGTTTGTGTGTTCTATATTCCATTTAATAATGGAATTAGGTTGATCTTGATCTGGAATCACATTTTAACTACTTACTAACTGAAAGAAATGTTGGTTGAATGAGTTCTTTGGCTTTTTGTGCTCCTCCCATGATTTAATGTCATGAATTCTCTGGGTTGTCGTAAGGTTTTAGTAAAATAAGGTACTGAAGTATCAAACATTGGTTAAGATTTAATACATATTGAGTATTCAGTAACTCAAGCCTTTTTATAGATCTGAAATATTTGCAATTTCTTCTATTGTGATTTCAGTTTGTTGTTATGAATAAAGTGAAATGATTCAAAGTCTAGGAAAGATGGTCCTGAATTTAGGAAGGATAATGTGACAGTGAACATGCACACTCATAAATATTTGGTTTTTTATTATACTCACAGTAACCATATGAAGTAAGTTGACATTATGTTTCATAGATAAAGAAATATACATTTAGATAGGTTAAAAGACTAAATTTATGTAGGAATTAGATGTCAGAACAAGAACTGAATGAGATCCTCTGAGCCCTATTTCTATGATTTTGATTTTGAGTAGCTACTTTAAATACCATCTGTAATTCTTTACAGCATCAGTGATATTTACTTCCTTCCGAGGGAAGGAAGAGTATAGAGTAATCTCAGTGAAAAATGGTGATAACTGTTTTGGTAAAATCTAAATCTGTAATTAACAGTATAATCTTATATTAAAAATGAAAATGTTTCATAATTGCACTATTCAGTATGGTAGCTAAGAAAATGTGGGCTGAAAAGATGGCTCAGCAATTAAGAGTTCTTGGTATTTGTTTCTCAGCACCTGTATTGGACACCTCATAACCACCTGTAACTCCAGCTTCAGAGGATCTGACACCCTTTGCTGGCCTTTGAGGGTGTCTGCATATATTATTTAGAACCCAGTATGGTAGTATAGGTTTGTAATTTCAACAGTCAGGAGATTGAGTCTAGAAGGATTGTGAACTCAAAATTTATGTTTAACTTGGGCTATATGGTTAATTGAGAGAAACTAACAGATAAACAGATATGATGTTAACTTGTAGTTTTCAACAGTGAAAGGGGAAATACTAAGGTGAAGCCATTAGCCAGCATTCACTGTTTTCTTTATACTTGCAAATAAAAATAGTCGGAGTTTAAGAAAAATATAGTTATACAATACCAATTAGAAAAAGCTATGTGAATCTTAACGTATTGGAATATGAAACTATTCTTCCTCTTCCTAATTTTAAAGGGATTCTCTAAACCTCTTAATCCATGATCACCTAAGAAGTTTCACTGAAGAGTTGCTTGGTATTTTCAGTTAGTTATATGTCAGTGAAAGTATGTAGATGGAGAGCAGGCTAATTTCTAAAGCCATTTCAGTTATAATTAGTAGGAATAGGAAGTTCTGGTGAGCTGAGCTGTTCTGGGGTGACCAGGAAGACAAGACTTGATGTTCTCACTGTAAAAATGAAATCAGTGCTTGAGATAATTGGATCTGATTTAAATGTTAGAGGATGTACACACATGGAAACAGCACAAGTACCCATCAGTTTGTATAGTGTTGATGTAGTGTAGTTAAAAATTTGAAAGATAGAGTGAAAAAATTAGCAGTTACTTTAGTTAGAAAATGCGTTGGAATCCTGTGCTTTTCAGATATCCTATTTTAGTTTCTTTGAAGAAAAGTGGGTATTCAAATAAGACATTGAAGTGCAAACTAATGAGAACATCTTTTTCCACCTGTAATAAAGTTAAAAACTTAACATTGTCCTTGGACTGTCACGTGGTCCTTAGCATTCTTGTACCGCAGCCTGATGAGTCAGTTGATTCTTCACTGCTGGCCTCTTGCTGTTGGTGCATCTTAACTGCTGTCCAGCTCTTAACGTTCCTCTCCTGCTTCGTGTCTGCATATTTACATACAAACTAATAATTTCTACCAATTGACTTTCTGTTTCTATTGTAAGAATTACATTAGTTTTAGTTTATAGAAGGGAAATGAGTTTTTGTTATTTTATCCAATTTTCCATTTAAATATTTTATTTTGATGCTAACATTACATTTTAATTAAGTTGGTGAAAGATTCAAGTTGGCAAATGTTTAAAGTTTGTAATACTTTTTTCTGTTTTAAAGAAACTTGGTGAAGAAGAAGAGGAACTGTCTGAGCTGCAGCTTCGCCTGTTAGCTCTTCAGTCGGCTAGTAAGAAATGGCAGCAGAAAGAGCAGCAAGTAATGAAGGAGAGCAAAGAAAAACTGACCAAGACCAAAACCGCACAGCAAAAGGCCAAAACCAGCACGAAAGCACACTCGGCCAAGAAAGTGAGCGCCACAGGTGAGGAGCTTCCTTAAATTGTTGGAATTGAACTAGTGTAACTTGTAGTTTCTAGTTTTCATTTTGGACTTTTTTTTTTTTTTTTTTTAAAGAAAATTACTTTTCTCTATAATAAAAATCAAGTTAAAACAAACCTAAACCAGAAATTGAAGTCAAAACAAACTTAAAGAAAAAGAAAACTAATAACACATACACACACACACTCACACACACACACATACACACACAAAACTCCAAAAAGCCAAACAATTCACAAACGACTTAGAGCCTGGTTTTGCACTGGCCATGGAACTCTTGGGCATGGAACCTGTAGGGGTCTGGGGAGACACACACACACACACACACACACACACACACACGAAACTCCAAAAAGCCAAACAATTCACAAACGACTTAGAGCCTGGTTTTGCATTGGCTATGGAACTCTTGGGCATGGAACCTGTAGGGGTTTGGGGAGAGACGATGAGAACATAAAGTCCAGTCGGGAGGTGGGTAGGATCAGAGAAAGGGTAATATTGGAATCATGAAAACATGAAAAGTTTTTTTAAAGTAAAGACGTTTTATGTGTATGGGTATTTTGCCCACATGTATGTGTCTGATCATGTCATGTTTGGTGCCTGAGGCAGCCAGGAGAGCACCCGGAATTGGAGTTACAGATGATTGTGAGCTAAGAATCGAACCTGGGTCTCCTTGTGCTTAACCACTGAGCTATCTCTCCAGCCCTCTAAGCCAGGAAATTTAGAGTTTGGGAAATGACATAGTCCTAAATTGGATGTGAATTCTGTTATCAATAGAACTCAGGGAGGACTGACTGTCTTGTTAGTTAGCACTATAAGAACCCTGTGAGTTTTCACCTTTAGTTGGCAGATAACTGACCCTCTGCTTTCATGGGCAGCTAAACAAGCACTGCGGAAGCAGCAGACAAAGGCGTGGAAGAAACTCCAGCAGCAGAAAGAGCAGGAGAGACAGAAAGAGGAGGATCAGCGGAAACACGCCGAGGAAGAAGAGAGAAGGAAAAGAGAAGAAGAAATCAGAAAAATCAGAGACCTTTCAAATCAGGAAGAACAGTACAACAGATTCATGAAATTGGTCGGTGGGAAGAGGAGACCAAGAAGTAAAGTAAGAATTATCCTCACAATTCATTCATTCATTCATTCATTCATTCATTCATTCATTCATTTTTTTGAGGGTCAGAACACTTGTACCTTAGTGCAGGTGTGGAGTCCAGGAGACAACTTTCAGGAGTCAGTTTTATCATGTGGTCATAGAGATTGAGTTCTGGTCACGTGCTTGACAGTCACTGAGCCACCTTATTGGCCCAGAATGTTCGTTTTTAAGTGTTATTTTAAAGATCCAATTAGCTAAGGGAAATTAAATATGTTTTGTTTCATAGAGCGTCTATTGATAGTCCTTTTCCCCTCTCTGTTTGATGTATCAGTCTTTCTGTATGTCTTCTTCAACCACTTCTCCATTTGTGGTTTTGTGGATTTTTTTTTTTTTAATTTTATTATGATTTTATTGCCCCTGACTATTTAGTATTTAGTCTTTATCATGTGTTGACCATTGTTTTTTTTGTATGTATTGACAATGACTGAGTGAGCCATTTCCTTTTTGGGTGTTATCAGGAGAAATAAGCTGGGAGAGTTGATATTTGAACTGGTGTTATTAACAGTGATGATATTTTTGGAGTTTTGAACTTTTTTTTTTGGTTTTTCGAGACAGGGTTTCTCTGTGTAGCCTTGGCTGTCCTGGAACTCACTCTTTAGACCAGGCTGGCCTTGACCTCAGAAATCTGCCTCCCGAGTGCTGGGATTAAAGGCTTGTGCCACCACGCCTGGTTGGAGTTTTGAGCTTTTAAGAATACATTCATGAGTATATTAACTAAATGTAGAGATTATTAAAAAGTAAGGGTTCTTTAAGGAGAGAGTCTAGGGAAAGCTTTCTTTAGGCAAGGATTATAATATTTATAATTAAGACCCTAACAATAGAATATTTGTCTAGAGATAAATAGCATATTATTTGTACTTTATTTTCTCTGCCTACATAGGTTTTTCTGGTTTTTGTCAAACTGTGGGAGTAAAACATAAGCTATAAAAAGCATAGCATATAAACATGCCAATCAAGTCTGTACTTTTCAGATACAGTGGATTCATTTATAATTAAAATGTTGTTGACTTCTCAGTGTGTATTTTACTATATGCATGCCTGCTGCCTGGGGAGGCTAGAAGACATTGGATCGTCTAGAGCTGGAGTTACAGACCATTGTGAGCTACCATATGCGTGCTGAGAATTGGCCAGAACTCTTAACCACTGAGCCATTTCTACAGCTCCTATTCTTTACTTAAAAAAAAAAAAATCTGATATTATATTGTAATGCCTAAATGACCATTTTCCTATTAGTTTCATGCCTAAACCATAATGGTTATAAGGACTTTGTAATCTGATTTTGGTTTTTAGAGGAATGCAATTAATGGCTTAGACAGTGGGGAAATTCATCTGTATAGATAATACATGACTGTTAGACACTTTCCAGATTTTATGCCATGTGCAAGCCTCATAGAATCATTCTGACTTGGGGTATTTTCTCCTAGAAGATAACTCTTACATCCAATCTTGTGATAAGTAACCCAAGAATAACCTAAGGAAATGTTTGTTGTGTATTTAGTCTTCAGATCCTGACCTGAGGCGATCCTTAGAAAAGCAGTCGGACAGTGGAGGAGGCATATATCAATATGATAACTATGAAGAAGTTGCTATGGATACAGATAGTGAAACCAGTTCTCCAGGTAGGAGCCAAAACTTTGAAACATTTTATAATCACAATTAAGCTACTCCAACCTTCAAAGAATGTCTTAATGAAGGTGAGATTTATTGATGACTTTTATATGATATGTAAAAACTTAGAGTAAATCTCTGTTGTATAGTTTAATCTTTATTTTTCAAGTGTGCTTTTCTAAAGAGGTTTAAATTAAAACTTAAAAGCCAGGCGTGGTGCTGCACGCCTTTAATCCCAGCACTTGGGAGGCAGAGGCAGGCGAATTTCTGAGTTTGAGGCCAGCCTGGTCTACAGAGTGAGTTCCAGGACAGCCAAAATTACACAGAGAAACCCTGTCTCGAAAAACCAAAAAAAAAAAAAAAAACTTAAGAAAACTTTTAATTTATTTATCTTTATTTTATGCACGTTAATGTTTTGCCTGTATGTATGTCTATATGAAAGAAAGTGTCAGATCTTGGAGTTACTGACAGTTGTGAGCTGCCATGTGGGTGCTAGGATTTGAACCCAGGTCTATCTGCAAGGCCAGTCGGTGCTGTTAACTGCTGAGCCATCATCACCTCTAGGCCTGAGGCTCTAAATTAAAAAGCTTTGTTCCAACTCTGTTGAATATTTGATCTAAGCGACTTTATGAATTCTAGGATTAAACCTGTGAGCCACCATGCTCAGGCAGTTTTTCTTGGTACTCAGATGTGATTGACCATGAGAGACCTATTCTCTTAGTAATTTTAAACACTTGGCACCTGAGGCAGGAGAAACACTATAGATGACCTTTCAGAAGCTAGAGGACTCAGGATTGCCTGGGATTGTAGGCATATAATGCCTAGCAAAACATGAATTTTGAGGAATTAAATGCCAGCTTAAAAGAAACTTTTAACTTTATTATTTAAGAACAATTTTATATGGTTCAAGAAGGATGCATAGGAGTTTAAATTTTATCAAAAACTTATGAGATATAATTTGTACTCTACCTAGGTGTAAGTCTCCTCAAGCATACTGATACTTTTAACATGCTCCTGTTGAAGCACTTTACTAAACTTGTGTCTTTCTTTCAAACAGCACCTTCACCAGTACAACCACCATTTTTTTCTGAGTGTTCACTGGGGTATTTTTCTTCAGCACAGTCCGTTTCTTTGCCTCCACCAGCTCAGGTTTCAGTAAGTAAAAACTGAGTGATTTCAAAGAAATTTCTGTGCATCTTCAAATGTGTTTTGGGAAACTGACATGAATTGTTTGGTTTGAAGAATTCTTAAAAATCATTATCACTATTTAGAATTAATCGCTAGAAATACGTAGAATTCTTTGCCTTCCGAATGCTGGGATTAAAGGCATGTGCTACCATGCTTGGCCTGGAAATTGTTTTTAATGAATTAAGATTTAAATAGGATACTTGCTGTTCTTTGGATTAACATCTTTATGTTTTACTTGAAAACCAAGCAGAAGAAGCATATTATCTACAAAAATGAAATCTTTTTTATTTGATTTTTAAAATGCACATGTTTGAGTGTATACATGCGTGACTGTGTGCACATGCTGCAGCCCACATGTGGAGGTCAGAGTACAACTTTGTTTCTCTCCTTCCACTGCTCCAGTTCTAGGGACCTGCTCTAACCATAGAGCCATCATGCCAGCTCTGATCTTTACAAACTATCAGTCACCCTGCTTTTGTTTTGAGAGAGGGTCTTACTATATACCTCTGTGGCCTGTAACTTGATGTTTAGGTGAGAGTGGCCTCAAAGCCTGCTCTGCCCCTGAGCACTGGGTTAAAGGTGCCTGCTACCTACCACTCTGGGCAGCAGCATCCCATTTTTTAAAAAAAGAAATCACAAAATAAATGTTTTCTTTTGGGAATGAGGAATGATTGAGCTAAAGTGTGAAAATTACTGGAAAGTCTTTGAAACAAGCATCTAAACTAAGGGATTCATAGAAATCAAGTTTCGTATAGCATCTCTAAGAAGCCATTTCTACAGGATTTTAAGAGATCCTGACAGGTAGTTACTCTGGGGTCCTACTCTTATCCCTTTGATTTGTAATTTAATTTTCATGCTACTTGAAAAGTTTTACTACTAAAAGATTTTAATTTGTTATCCTTTTAAATTTATCCCTAGGTGTGATAGTATATGCCAGGGCTTGTGGGGAGCAGGCAGGCAGATTTCTAAGTCAGTGGCCAGCCTGACACAGTTTCAGGCTTGTCAGGGCTACACAGTGAGACCTTGTCTACAAATACATATATGCATTAAATACTACAATATTGATTTTAGTTTTACTTTTTATTAAACAACAACAACAACAACAAAACTTGATCTGAAGAGAATGACCTTGTCTAATTGGATTCTTTCTGTCTCAAATTTTAGTTGTAGATAAGGACAGAAAGAGGTATTTATATAATTACTGTGAAATTTATCATGTTTCAAATGTTGTTAATTGCAAAAGTAACATTTTAATCATTGAATATTAAATTGTGCACTAGCTTTGAGTTGTACATAATATTTACATCAGTATATATAGAACAACTAAATAAAAATCTACTTTTTCTGATTTAATAATTCTTCAGAGATGTTTGAAGTTAATAAAATTAGAATAAAATGATTTCTTCTTTAAAACCCAGTCTGTGCCGTCTTTGAACCAACCTTATGGGGAAGGCCTGTGTGCCTCTCTCGACCCTCTACCTCCTCTTCCACCTTTGCCACCTCTACCACCTGAAGATCCAGAGCAGCCTCCAAAACCACCATTTGCAGATGAAGAAGAGGAGGAAGAAATGCTCCTTCGAGAAGAACTACTTAAATCTCTAGCAAATAAAAGAGCTTTTAAGCCAGAGGTAATTTAGTGCCTGACCCTCTAGGTGGCGCTGTAGCATTAGGATGTTTCCTCTTGTCTGCCTCTCAGAGCAAAGTTAGGCTAAATCTAATCTTATTTTACTTCAGACATGTCTTTTTATTTGAAAATGTTTATCTTTTTCTTATTAGGAAACATCCAGTAATAGTGACCCACCTTCACCTCCAGTTTTGAACAATTCTCAGCCTTTGTCAAGAAGCAATTTATCGATAGTCAGTATTAATACAGTATCTCAGCCTAGGATACAGAATCCGAAGTTTCACAGAGGACCACGTCTTCCACGAACTGTGATCTCGGTAAAAACAAGACTCAATACCTTTATTCAAATAGCTTATTAGAATTATTTTTCTATCATCTAGTTCATTTATATACAAAAATAAATTCTTGTATAACTACAAATGAAAAACTTCAAAGAAGTTTGGAGTAAGAGAAGCATGTTCCCTTGAAGATAGGTAGAATTTGGTGACGGTGAGTTTGAGGATGTGTTCTGCTCAGAGTGTGATAGCTATTCTTTGTTTTGCTCTTTTTAAAGAACTCAAATTGGTCTATTTTCAGCCTTTTCTGGTATCAATTGTAACAAATGTTTAAAAATTTTTCTTGTGCTTTGTTTAAAAATTTTTTAAATAGGACTAAGAATTGAACCTAGAACCTTCCCCCACAACAGGCAAGCATACTACCAAAGTACTATATATCCCCCAGCATTTTTTTTTTTTTTTCCAAATTTGGACATCTCACTGAATTATACAGGCAGGCCTTGAATTTTTTTTTTTTTTGAAGATTTGTTAATTGTATGTATGAGTGCTCTATCTGTCTGTATGCCTGCATGCCAGAAGGCATCAGATCCCATTATAGATGGTTGTGAGCCATCATGTGGTTGCTGGGGATTGACCTCTGGAAGAAGAGACAGTGAGTGCTCTTAACCACTGAGTCATCTCTTTAGCCCCCAGATAAATTAAAAAAAAAGAAAAAAAGAAAAAAAAAAGAAGTGCGTTTATTAGCATGATTAACAAATATATTGCTTTTGTAGCTTCCAAAACATAAATCAGTGGTTGTAACCCTGAATGATTCAGATGATAGTGAGTCTGATGGAGAAGCTTCCAAGTCAACCAATAGTGTTTTTGGTGGATTAGAGTCCATGATCAAAGAAGCAAGACGAACTGCGGAGGTATGTGCTATAATTAATGTTGAAAGACAGTTGGTGTATTGGCAATCATCAACGTTAATTTTGTTCCTGAAAAAATTAGACGTTAGAGTTCAGGCATTTTAAGTACAATGGTTTATAGAAAAATATTTGTGCTTTTAGTACTTATGTAATGAAGTATCTGTTGATTAGGTAGATTTTGCTGTTTTGAAAATTGCCTTTGTGTTTCCAATTACTCCCTTTCAGAATAGTAAAATGGGTTCATCACTGTACAAGGGAGACTAAGTGCTGGTCAACATTGTATTACATTAACTGAAACACCAGTTTTCCTTCCTTTCCTTTCCTTCTCTTTCCTTCTTTTCCTTTTTTTTTTTTTTTAAGATTTATTTATTTATTTATTTATCTATTTATTTATTTTATGTGTATGAGTGCGCTGTTGCCATCTTCAGACATATCAGAAGAGGGCATTAGATCTCATTACAGATGGTTGTGAGCCACCATGTGGTTGCTGGGAATTGAACTCAGGACTTCTGGAGGAGTAGCCAGTGCTGTTAACTGCTGAGACATCTCTCTAGCCTGAAACACCAGATTCCAACTAAAAAAAATCTACAGTGTTTAAGCCCTTTCAGGGTTTTTTTTTTCTGTTCCAGTATGATTCAGCTTTGTATTTTTAAGGAATAGCTTTTGACTAGGTAGATTAAAAAATAATTGAGTAGTTCACAAGTAGCCTGTTTAGTTTTCAAAAGAAGAGTGAGGATAGTGCTAAGATAGTCATGGTGGTATAACATAAAATATAAATATCAGAGAGGAATTTTTGAAAGCTGTTGATCTGGTTAATTTCAAATGCTTTTTATATTTTTTTCTTATATTTTTTAATAGCAAGCTTCAAAACCCAAAGTACCTCCAAAATCTGAAAAAGAAAATGACCCTCTGCGGACCCCTGAAGCTCTGCCTGAAGAAAAGAAGATTGAATACAGGTTGTTAAAGGAAGAGATTGCCAAGTAAGTGAGAGAGAGAGAGCCTGTGTAATTCACCTGTAGGTAGTGTTCTCTGAGGTTTTTTTTATCTGTATGGAGTCAGTGTGTTATGGTTTATACCTGGGGAGTCAGTCCTCTGTCAGCCTAAGTACAGTGAGGCACTGAGAGACACACAGGAAAACTGCACTGCAGAACTCTGATGCAGATGTCAACTTGAGTCTATACTTGTTAGATAGTATCATAAACATGTATTTTATAAATGTGTGTTTTAAAGAAAATGATTTTGGTTTCCTCTTTGGTCTATTTCCTCTCTCAATTTAGCCGTGAGAAACGTTTGATTAAATCAGATCAGCTGAAGACAAGTTCATCGTCCCCAGCAAACTCAGATGTGGAAATGGATGGGATTGGTAGAATAGCAATGGTGACTAAGCAGGTTGCAGATGCAGAAACCAAGCTTAAAAAACACAAGTGAGTCTCATTCAGTGTCTGAATAAATATGGAATATTTATGTGCCTAGATTGGAAGATCTATATCTATATTTATATTTGTATATGTCATTAGTAACTAGTATACTATAGGATTATAATTTTATCTTCCACAGATCCCCAACAGTGGCAAACATGTTTCACGCCATCCTCCCTAGGGTCTTAAATCTCCTTACAGGGGTGAGTTAGGTCTGAGAGCAGGCGTGTGGGTGTGGGAGGAGATGCTGGGCACCCCTGGGCACAGATTCTCCCACAGGGGAGAACTACAGCAGTTACTCCTTCTTTTGACTCACACCTTTATGTAAAGTAATTTATTAATATTTTAATTAGAGATACCAAGAACCTTAAGGAAGGTTGTCAGACTGAAACAGCTTATTCATTGCTAAGATCATTTGTGAATTTCCTCATTTTTTTAACCCTAAGAACTTCTGAATATATTTAGAACATCTTCCGTTTTTTGTGATGGCCTTTATTAGAACATCTTTATTGTAAAGCATATTTTTATCTTTTAAGAGAAGGCACATTCCTATAACTTATGTTGAGTTGAGGTGTGTGTGTATATGTGTGTGTGTGTTTATTATTGAGATGTGTATAGCCCTAGCTAGCCTGGAACTTGGTGTGTAGAAAAGTCTGGCTTCAAATTTGTGGCAGTCTTCATGCCTCTGCTTTCTGAGTGCTGGAATTAGAGGCTTCTACCCAACTTCTATTATTAAAAGTGGACTTGATTGTTGGAAATAGTTACTCAGTGAATGATGTTCATGCTGGCTGCACTCCTAAATTAACTCTTAGAATCGGTTATGTTTAAATAGCATAATGACTTTTTAAAGGCAAGCTTTTAAATATTCATCTGGAGGTCCTTAAGGAAGAGGAATACGTGTTCATAGCCTCATTTCTAACATTTCAGACCCCTGGTCTTTTTGTGAATCATGAAAATGAATGTAATTGCAATTTTAAGACAAATAGCACCAGGAGCAGTGCAGGACGGCGCCCGGTCTTCCGTGACAGAAGCATGCTCTGTTTTCCTTAGACATTAAGTATTCTGAGCACAATGCACTTTGGATGTTTGTCTTGTTCTAAACTTACTTTATAACATGTAGGATTTGTCTTCAGTTTATGACCAGAGTTGTCTCTTTCAAATTATATGTATGTAGATAAAAATTCTTAAAATATATTGTTATGTTATTAATTTAAAAATTTTCTGTTTTGTTGGTGTTAGTCTTCTAGTTCTAGAAAACAATAAGAATTTTGTTATTTACCACTCAGGATTCTCTTGATTAAAGATGAATCAGTTTTAAAAAATCTGGTACTGCAAGAAGCCAAGAAGAAAGAGTCTGTTCGAAATGCTGAAGCGAAAATTACAAAACTAACAGAGCAACTCCAGGCAGCAGAGAAAATCCTCAGTATTAACAGGGTGTTTTTGAAGAAGCTCCAAGAACAAGTAATGATCTTTTATAAAAAATTAAATATTGTAGTCGGATGTGTACTGTATTTTTATTCCTGTGTATAATGTGTGTGTGTCCAGTGTCTGTCACAGTGTATGCTGGGGCTCACTGTAGTCAGTGAGACATTGTGATCTCTGGAGCTGGAGATACAGGAAGTTGTGAGCTGCTGGACGTGGGTACTGGGAACTGCGCTCCAGGCCTCTGGACAGCAGGAAACTTTTGAGCTCTCTTTCCACCCAGTACTGTATATTTATATAGGCATTGTTTGATGTTTATTTTTGGTTTTGTTTTTCCTCTAAAGCAAAGGGGGAAAGATTGAACCTAAGCCATCAGCATACATGTAATCTGTGGTCTTCTTTTGAGACATACTATTAGGATATTTTTACTTTGAGTTGAATACTTCCTAAAGCTATTGTGTTTGAGAGGATATTTGAAAAGATTTTAATTTATGCTTTCTATTTTCAGATTCACAAAGTTCAACAGCGTGTTACCATTAAGAAAGCGTTGACTCTGAAGTATGGAGAAGAGCTTGCTCGGGCAAAGGCAGTGGCTAGTAAAGAACTAGGGAAACGCAAACTGGAGCAGGACCGCCTTGGAGTAAGCTGCCTACAGGAGTATTTTTGGAAAACAGGGAATTTGTGTGTGTGTGTGTGTGTGTGTGTGTGGCACTTCTAAGAGATGTATAAAGTTAATTCCAACTTTGTTGCAACTTCAAAGAGAACAGATTATGTTATTATTCAATCTATGCAATCTAGAGTTTGTTTTTAAGTGATACTTATATTTTGGATGCTTTTAAAATTTATTTTGCATTGGTTTTAGTTTTTGGTCACAGATTAACTTGCAAACTGTGTTGTTAAATTGTTTTGCTCTCCTTGTCACTTTGGTTTTGTGGCATTGGTATGATATTCTAGTGATACCAAAATTATCTTGTGAGCAATTGTGTATGGTTGCATAAAATGATATAAAATATTTACTTTTCTCTCACAGCCAAACAAAATGATGAGACTGGATAATTCTCCAATATCAAGTCCAAGGAAACATTCAGCAGAATTAATTGCTATGGAAAAAAGACGATTACAAAAGCTAGAATATGAATATGCCTTGAAAATTCAAAAGTTAAAAGAAGCCCGAGCCCTCAAAGCAAAGGAACAACCAAGCCTTGTTCCCGTAGTGGAAGAGGAGCCTGAGTTTTCTTTACCTCAGCCCTCGCTTCATGATCTGACACAGGATAAACTAACCTTGGACACAGAAGAAAATGATGTGGATGATGAAGTTTTGTCAGGTGCAAACAGAGAACGAAGAAGATCCTTCCTAGAGTCCAATTCTTTCACTAAACCCAACCTTAAGCACACCGACACACCTAACAAAGACTGTATAAACAAACTTAGTAAGAGTACTTTAGAGAAGCCAGAACTTTTTCTAGGGTTAAAAATAGGTGAATTACAAAAATTATATTCAAAAGCTGACAGTTTAAAACAGTTGATTTTAAAAACTACCACAGGCACTACAGAAAAATTTCTGCATGGTCAGGTAAGTGGCATTTCATATTTTCTATAACATTTAGAGTTTATTTCATGCCTTACTTGTCTTTGGAGTTACTGTGATTTTCGTTGTTTTTTTCCAGGAGATTTCTGTGGATGTGGATTTTGTTACAGCACAGAGTAAAACAGCAGAAGTGAAGCCATGTCCATTTAGACCTTACCAGAGCCCTCTTCTTGTCTTTAAATCCTACAGGTATAGAAGAGATAGTTAATAGTGTGCATTTCAGAGTTACCCTGGCTCCTAATGCTTTACCTTAAATCTGTCTTAATAAAAGCATTTGAAAACAACTGGAAAACCTTTTTATGGAAGACAAAAGTATGTATTGCTGTTGTTCTCAAATCATACCAGAAAGGAGTTTTAGCATGTTCTTTGGGTTCAAATTCTAGGTTTCTATTAAGTATTTTAGAAATAGAGTCTTGTAAAGATTTTTATTCATTGGTTTATAAGTTTTTTTTTTAAACAAATAGCACATTTTATTTTATGTATATGAGTGCACTGTTGCCATCTTCAGACATACCAGAAGAGGGCATCAGATCTCATTACAGATAGTTGTGAGCCACCATGTGGTTGCTGGGAATTGAACTCAGGAAGAACAACCAGTGCTCTTAACCACTGAGCCACCTCTCTAGCCCCCAATGTATAAGTATTTTTTAAAGATAGAATCTCACTACATAGCTCTAGCTGAACTGCTTTTTTTTTTTTTTTGGTTTTTCGAGACAGGGTTTCTCTGTATAGCCCTGGCTGTCCTGGAACTCACTTTGCAGATCAGGCTGGCCTCGAACTCAGAAATACGCCTGCCTCTGGCCCCTCCCACCCCCTAGCCCCACCCCCACCCCGTGCTGGGAATAAAGGCGTGTGCCACCACACCTGGCTCTAAACTGCTTTTTAGCCTCAAACTTAAAGTAATCCTCTGCCCTGTGCCTCCAGGTGCTAGTATTATATAGGTGTGTGCTGCCATTCTTGGACAGCGACGATTTTTAATTTGAGGACTTTCCATTTGTCATTGGCCAACCTCTGTAATGGTGACTTATACATTCTTATGTGGCTAATGTCCCACAGTATTTCAGAATGCTAGTTGTTTTGGACTGCTAAATGGATAGGATTACAAAGCTCTTAGTAGATAGTATAGGCTCATATCCTAGCATTCATGCTGGCTTTGTAATGTAGACAAGAAATACCAGGAAAGAGCATTTTATTGTGTGGTAGGGAAAAAAGATTGTAGAATATAGCATTATATATTTTTCTGTATTATAGTTTTAAAGTTCTTTTCTTGTTTATTTGTACTTGGAATTGAACTTAAGGCCTCATCTGTTCTAGGCATGTACTCTCCCTCTGAATACTTTCCACGTCTGGTATTTTTTATTTTAAGTGAGTTGGAGCCCTCCTGTGTCAGCTCAGCTTTCTTTGAACTCAGCCTCTCAAGTGCTGAGAAACAGTTGTGCACCACCTCAGTCAGTTTTGAACATGACAGCTCTCAGGTTTCCATTGTAACATGTAACATGTAACATTGAACATGACAGCTCTCAGGTTTCCATTGCAAAAGTAGCTAGTTCCTACTGCTTGTATCATGGCTGTTCTCATTACTTTTACTGTTGATTTGATTAGTAAACAGGTATAGAGAAATAAAAATTTAAGAAATTGTCAAGTTTTCTATCCATTTACCTAATGCGCTTATTCATTCTTTTTCTAGATTTAGTCCTTACTACCGAACCAAGGAAAAACTTCCTCTAAGTTCAGTATCCTACAGTAATATGATTGAAGCAGATCAGTGTTTCTGCCGTTTTGATTTAACAGGAACATGTAACGATGATGATTGTCAGTGGTGAGTAGTTTTTATTTGGAAGAAATCTCTAGAGAAAGTCATATTTCCTTTTTTTTTTTTTTTTGATAAGCACATGGTTGTATTTTTTTGTTTGTTTGTTTTATTTTAGGCAGCATGTACAAGACTATACACTTAGCCGGAAACAGTTGTTCCAGGACATTCTCTCATATAATCTGTCTTTGATTGGCTGTTCAGAGACAAGCACTGATGAGGAAATTGCTTCTGCAGCAGGTTTGTGAAGAGTTCTTACTGAACTTAGGGACTTTAAGAAAATCATGCACAGCTTATATTTTAAACAGCTGATAATTTAATACATTCACCTATGGCACTCTCTAAATCTGCCTTATTGAACACAGTAGTCACTAACCACATATTGGCCTTTAGAGGTAAGTTTAAATGAAGGCACACTTCATTTATTAGTCACACTTTCAAGTACGTGGTTATCAGTGGTAAGTGCTGGCCAGTAGCTATGACAGCACAGATTTGACACATTACTATTACAAAAAGTTTTTTAGTCATTTAAATGGTTCGGCTTAGAAGAAAAACAATATAGCATTTGTGTGACATTTTACTGTTGATTCTAACATAGTCCCTTGTTTTTCTTAGCTGTTTTCAAAAGCTTAGGACTAAAAGTTAGTATGGGCTTAGCTTCTAAGTCCTGTACTGAAGTAAAAAATACTTTATAAAATGTGATGTAGAAATCACGGATTACTAGCAAACACCTGTGCACTGGTTGCAGCAATCACGGATTACTAACAAACACCTGTGCACTGGTTGTAGCAATCACGGATTACTAACAAACACCTGTGCACTGGTTGTAGCAATCAGGGATTACTAACAAACACCTGTGCACTGGTTGTAGCAATCATGGATTACTAACAAACACCTGTGCACTGGTTGTAGCAATCACGGATTACTAACAAACACCTGTGCACTGGTTGTAGAAATCACGGATTACTAACAAACACCTGTGCACTGGTTGTAGCAATCACGGATTACTAACAAACACCTGTGCGCTGGGTTTGTTGTTTTCCCACAGAGTTTGGTGCCAAACAATAAGTCTTTTGGATTAAAGGAATTAATATTTACTAGTTTTTTATTTTGTTTTTTTTGTTTTGTTTTGTTTTGTTTTTTTAAATCACCATCCAGAGTGATTGTAAAGTCACTGAAGTTACTTTGTCATTCCTCATTTGGATTTCTACTTGGTGCCCGAACTGCCAATCCTGGTTTATATTGTGCTATGGTGGGAAGGATTTGTCACAGTAATTAAGCTACCCATAGGTTTCTCTCTTTTATAGGTCATAGATATTACTGACTGGTGCCATACATAGTTTAAGTTACTCTTTGCTTTGTAATCTTCAACTAGCACAATTATTACTGCCACATTTTTATAATGAATATAGTATCTTTATTTTATTTTCAGAAAAGTATGTTGAAAAACTTTTTGGAGTAAACAAAGACCGAATGTCAATGGACCAGATGGCTGTTCTCCTTGTTAGCAATGTTAATGAAAGTAAAGGTCATAGTAAGTATGTATGTGTGTGTATATGTGCATATGTGTGCATGCGTGTTTCTTATTTCTATATGATTGTAGACTGTCTGACATTATGTTCTTAAAGTGAATGCTGTCTTTTACTATCATGATCAAATAGCTGTAACTCTTTTAAAGTCTATAAAACAAAAAAAAACCTAGTTACATAAATTAACAGTCTTCTATCTCTGTTAGCACCTCCATTTACAACTTACAAAGATAAAAGAAAATGGAAGCCAAAGTTTTGTAGAAAGCCTGTATCGGAGAATAGCTGCAGTAGTGATGATGAGCAGTCTACAGGACCAATTAAGTACGGTAAGTCACGCCACTTGAGATGTCGACTTATAATGTGGTGTCCTCTTTGTCAGAATGCTGACAGGTTTAGCCTAGCTTATAGATGTGTTTGCTTAAACTTGTATCATTGCAATTTTTCACTGTTTTAAATGTGGTGTCCTTCATGGTTTCACTAGTAGGTATTCATTGACCTTGACATTTCAGGATGTTTTCATTCCTGCTCTTTGCCCAAAACACGGGAGGAACACTCTTGAACAGATATGATGCCTCATGTATTTGCAAACATGCTTTAGTGGGGTGAGCATAGCCTCAGGTGAACATCACTGCTTTGCCTGTGTCCTTGAAAGCACATGCTAATAATAATGATAATAATAATTATTATTATTTTGCTTTATTTTGGAATCTATTTTCTGACATGCAGTAAATGTGTGTGTGTGTGTGTATTTTGAGTACATCTTTCTTATTTCTAGTTTTCATAATTGTGGATTAATAATGATGTCCAGGTACACTCATGTGCTTATTTATATTTGTGTAAGAGTTCTGTAGTTAAGATATAGAAGAAATATTTTGTAATTTTAATTTAATAAATGGTTTCCACCCCTGCTCCTCTTACAGGACAAAGTCTCATGTACCCAAGACTGGCTTTGAACTCCTGATTCTCCTGCCTCTACTTCTGGAGTGTTGAATTTATAGATGTGGGCCATCATGGCTGCATTTTAACTTCTAGTTTAGTTTTTAAATTATAATTCACAGTTGAATTATCAGTGTTGTCACTTAAACCATTACAGACCATACTTCTAGTTTGTCAGCTGAGTCCTATTTATTCTTATTTTCCTGATGCTTGAAATATTTTATTCTTCTAGAAGTGTCTAGGTTTGGATTATCTGACACTTCCACTTCAGAGCTGAAAATCACCTGATTACCTGTTATGAGACCTTTGGGAGGAGAACAAAGTTTTTTCCTTGAGTGATTGAAGATATAAAGCTAATGGTACTTGTTCTTACAGCCTTCCGACCAGAGAACCAAATAAATGTCCCCGCTTTGGACACTGTTGTGACTCCAGATGATGTTAGATATTTTACCAGTGAAACTGATGACATTGCTAACTTAGAAGCAAGTGTACTGGAAAATCCGTCCCATGTACAACTTTGGCTCAAGCTTGCGTACAAGTACTTGAATCAAAATGAGGGGTAGGTCAGCTTCCAATTGTTCTGAAATATTTATATCTTTAGTCTTCACCAATGGCCATCAGGTTTTTATTCTTTACTTCACCGATGGTCATCAGGTTTCCTTATTATTATCAATGGGGTCTTTTGTTTTTGAGGCAGGGTCTCACTGTAACAGAGGCTAGCCTGAAACTCACTTCGCGGCCCATGTACTCATGTTTCAGACTCCGCAGTGCTGAAGTTGCATGTATGCGCTGCCACACCTGCTTCAGTACTTTATTCTGTTGAAACAGGGTCTCATGTAATGTTGATTGGTCTGGAACCTGCTGTGTGTGTCTTTGAGGATGCCCTTGAATGGGTCCTCCTCTTTTTACTTCCCAGGTACTGAAATTAGAGGTAGATTGTTTCAAATTTGTTCTGAGTTCTTCGTTTGCTTTGTGACAAAGCCAAAAATATTCTATTATTGTTCTAAACCTAGTAAAATTTTTAAGAGTAGAACTTCATCTTGTGTTCATGGGTCAGTGGATAACAGGTTTAAATTACACTGAAGTTTGCTGCATATGGATTGCATCTTTAGTCCTAGCAGTTGGATTTCTGTGAGTTTGAGGCCAGCCTCGTCTATATGGTGAGTCCTAGGCCAGCCAAGGCTACATAGACCCTGTCTTAAAAACCAAAAAGGGGGTGAAAATCTGTTAGGAACATTATGAGATTGGAACATGTTATATTTTAGGTTCATTTGCAATAGAGATTTAAGTTTATTTAGCTATTTTTAAATTCTGATGGAATTGGTCTTTTTTCCATGTGTGGTTATATTCATGTTAAGTATATTTCACAGTTAGTAGTTACTGTTACAAATTTCTTACTCTTCTGCTTTTTAATAGTAGAGAGCAAGTCAGGAATAATCTTTACAATGTAATTTTAAAGTATAATAGTTTCTTTTATTAAAAAGCAGTCTACTGGGAAAGACCTATCTTAAAACTTAGTGTAAAACCTATTAAATAAGGCAGCAGCAGAGTGCTGATAAACTACACGTACCTGAAAAGGGTCTTATTTGACTTGCCTGTGTGTCATTTCCATGAGAATGGGGTAAGTTACAGTCTGAATGTCTGACTCATTGAGTAAAGGACAAAAGAACTGTACATTACTCTATGAGTAGGCTCATGAAAGAATTATCTTTTTTAAGAGATAGCAAGCCCTTGAGCTGAAAAGAACTATTATATTGAAAGCTTTGATATTTTATGCTGGCAGTACCTGGCCTAGAGAGAGAGTTGTTTAACTTTCCTGTTTTCAAACGGTATAAATCATAAAAGGTATTGCTGAGTATGTACGTAGAACACATTTGAAGTTGATAGTTCAAGTGCTTTTATTATACTGAGTTTCTGTGGTAAATGGTCACAGAATATCTACTTAAAAAGAAATTATTTAGTCTACAGGAGATCAGGACCTTTGGGCTTTGACAGACATGATTTGAAATCCCAGTTTATTACTCTGTATCATAGTGATTTTGGCTTCTTGTAGGTTCTAGTAGAAAGTGGGTTTTTAGTTTGGTTCATTTGATCAGCTGTGCGTAGATGTTGAGTGCTTCAGTATTTGACACTGCTGGTGATTGAGCCTGGTGCCGTGGGCCTGCTCAGCACGAGCTGTTACACTGAGCTGCAGCCCAGGCTGCTCAGCATCTTACAATGAACCATTTGCCCTTTCTTTGAAACGTACAGACTGTGTTCAGAATCTTTGGACTCTGCTTTAAATGTCCTGGCTCGAGCTCTGGAAAACAATAAAGACAATCCGGAAATTTGGTGCCATTACCTCAGATTGTTCTCAAAAAGAGGGACCAAGGAGGAGGTGCAGGAAATGTGTGAAACAGCTGTTGAGTATGCTCCTGACTATCAAAGCTTTTGGACTGTAAGTAGAAAAGACATCAGCCATGTGGTTGATGTATGCTATGGTCATAATTCCTTGGGGCATCTTAATTACTGGTAGATAGCTTAATAGATTATATAGTTTATCAGCATGTAGATAATTTATCATGATTTTCCTCAGCTTTATCTCAGATTTGTCATTTACTTACTTTCTGAAACTCAAACATTGGAATAACACATTACCTCTTAATAAACGAGTTGATTACTTATAACTTGCCCTTTTGAGCTGAGGTACTGAGAATCCTTGGATAGCAAAGACTGTCCAAACCCAACAGTGTCCAGAGTTGATGCGGTTGATTATTGCAGGCTTTTCCAGAGAAAGGGAGACTCAAAAGTTGTAGCATTTTTCCTTAAATTTGTTTGTTCTTTAGGGTGTCATACATTTCTAATACAGATGCTCTTTTATTTTTTATTTCATGTATGGGTGTTTTGCCTGAGTGTATGTCTATGCACCACTTGTGTGCCTGGTGCCCTTGGATGTCAGAGACTATGGTAAACTCTGGGACTGGATTACAGGCTGTTGTGAGCTGCTGTGTGGGTGATGGGAATTCAACTCAGGACTTCTACCTGCTGAGCTCTCTCTCCAGCCCACAGATACTATTCTTTAAAGAGTCGAATTCCCAATCAACACAAATTGTGTATGATCATAAACACAAGTTTTGTATATCTATTGTGGTCTTGTTCACCATGTATTGATTGAGAAGTGAAGTGCGATTGCTCTCAGTGATGATCGGGAGGATTCATTTTATTTTAGTTCATCCGATTTTATATACTAATCTGTGACAGAAGGCAGATCTGGATATTATAATGGAAAGGACATTTATATATTTTCATAGTTACTCTTTGCATGAATTGTACATTTGTTGAGACAGTGTCTTAATTGAATGAGTTTGTAGTTTTTTCCTATAAAGCAGATTAATGATGTGAAACTGTTTCCATCAGTTTTTGCACCTAGAAAACACCTTTGAAGAAAAGGATTATGTGTGTGAGAGGATGGTGGAGTTTCTGATGGGAGCGGCCAAGCAGGAAATATCAGATATTCTGTCCTTTCAGCTTTTAGAGGCTCTTTTGTTTAGAGTTCAGCTACATATATTTACTGGGAGATGCCAAAGTGCACTTGCAATTTTACAGGTAAACATTTTTTATAGTATGTAATTTCATCTTACGGTCTCAGACATGGGTGGAATAGCACTGTTGAATAGTGAGGCTTTGGATTTGAACACTTGTCACTTACAAGTAAGTTGTGGTGACATTTTACTTTTGTTACTATGAGTTTTTAATAGGGTTTACTTGGAAAGATTGTGTTAGTCACTTTCCACCTAAGTCTTAACATATGATCTAAAAGGATCAGTCCACAAAGAAAATCTGTATTGATGTGGGCTTGGGGGCTATGATTCTTAATGGCCGGCCTGCCTGCCTGCCTGCCTGCTTGCCTTTTTTTGTCTTTAACTTATCAGATTTTAAGTGTAAGCGATCTTAATACTTTTCATCTCATTTCATTATTATATCATAAACTTTAAGACAGTAAAAGCTGTGCTCAGCTCAGGATTTGTCATTGAAAAATTTGGTGAAGATAGAAATTTTCACTTAAGCCGGGCGTGGTGGCGCACGCCTTTAATCCCAGCACTAGGGAGGCAGAGGCAAGTGGATTTCTGAGTTCTAGGCCAGCCTGGTCTACAAAGTGAGTTCCAGGACAGCCAGGGCTATACAGAGAAACCCTGTCTCGAAAAACCAAAAAAAAAAAAAAAAAAAAAAAAAGAAATTTTCACTTATAAGCCAGGTGGTGATGTGCATGCCTTTAATCCCAACACTAATGCCAGCACTTGGGAGGCAGAGGCCAAGGCTACATGGAGAAACTCTGTCTTGAAAAAAGTTTTTTCCCTTATATATTTAAGAATCATGGAAAATATATTCATTCTTTAGATTTGAATCTTATTGTGGATGGGAATGACTCTTTAAAAACACTTCTAAATATTTTCGTTTTCTCTAGAATGCATTAAAATTGTCTAATGATGCAATAGTAGCTGAGTACCTTAAGACAGATGATCGGTGTTTGGCGTGGCTGGCCTACATACATCTTATTGAATTCAATAGTCTCCCTTCAAAACTTTATGATCCATCTAATGCTAATCCTTCAAGAATTGTTAACACAGAACCATTTGTAATGCCATGGCAAGCAGCTCAAGATGTCAAGACCAATCCTGACTTATTGCTAGCAGTGTTTGAAGGTAAGTGATGTTTATAAATTATAATATCAAGCATTGCAAGTTACAAAACCATTGTTCTGAACATCAGTTCATTTATTCGTTATCGTTCTTTATAAAATGGGATAACTTATGTTGTAATTGCACTTCATTATCTAAGTATTTTTAATATTACTATATTATTTGTCATTAGATCTATGAACTGAAAATCTACACTGTGGCTTTTTTTAAAATTATGGCAAAGGATATAAGATTAATGTATTGTTATTAAATGCATGTGCATCTGAATGCACACACTGATAATATAATCAGGTAGAACTAAGTTTGCTTGTTTATTTTGTTCTGACAGTCTTTTAAAGATGTGTTTTGATTTTTTTATGTAGTTAATATTTTCTCCAAAGTTAATTTTATGACTATTATATGTTAAACATATATCTGCCATTGAACATGTAATTGAGTTTAAAACCTGTTCCTCCCTAAAATAAGTATATAATCCTGTCAGAAGATCTATGCATTTGACATAATTATGAAGTATATAAGACCATATATACAGTGTATTAGTATGTAGTGTAAATTGTGTGCTACAGAAGTAAGAATTTGGCATTTGTAGAATTATTTGGTACAAATCCTAAACTCAAGATGGGGAGATTACTGTAGGTTTTCATATTCAAGAAAGGTGTCTGAGAGTCGGAGCTGAGCTTTGAAGCAGGACCACAATATGTCTAAGGGGTCCCTCTCAAAGATAGAGACCTCTGCTTGTTTCTCTGTATTTCCTAAGGACTGTGGATGAATTTCTATAATTTACTAAGTATTTAGTAAATCCTTTTGAATATCCCAGTGAGGAAAGGGAAGAAAGGTCATTCCTGCTAGAGGAACTTAGGGAAATATAAAACAAGCTAAGGAGAGCTTGTATAGTGAATTCAAAGAAGATTTTGAGGGAGAGTCCCTATAAAAATTCTGTTAGACAATGGAAAGAATATGCTTGATTAATGGAATGATGGTAGATTTTAAGATCCTTTAAAGTGTTCTAGACTTGATTGATATGAGAGTCTTTAAGGAGAAAGCGGTTGAATTTTTACTTTATATAGGGAAACAAATATGGCTTCTGTGACTGAGGTATAAGAAAAGGCAGTGGTGCACTCAGGAGGCAGGCAGGTCAGAAAGCAAGGAAGAAAGGAAGGAGGAGAAGAGAGGAGAGGAGAAGAAAAGAGAAAAGAACTAACACAGGGCCAGGAGAAGGCTCTGGATACCGAGGCCAAGCCTGACCCCAAGATGGAGGAAAGACTGAACTCCTGCAAATGTTCAGAGTGCTGGGGAGTATGTGTGTTCTGCAAAGTGACATGACCATTTCAAAAGAAGGTGGAAAACCAACTGAAGGACCAGTCTTATGTTTTCAGGGGTGGGGTGGGGGGTGTGGAGGGCTAGGGTTTTTTTTTTTTAAGGGAAAAATCTAGTTTAGGTGAGATATCAAAGAAAGACTTCTTTTAAGTGGTCAGAGAAAGACTTAAAGATAATTTTATGGTTCTATTTTTGGAATGAGTTTTAAGGAATTTAAGGTAATTGCAGATGCTAATTTAAGTGGAAATATGGCTTATTCTGTGGGATCTCCTATGAGATGGTTCTACTTGAAACAGGAATGTAAGGTAATAATATAGAAGTGTAGGAGTGTGGTGATACCTGAAGTCAGGGTTAAGTGAAGACCAAAAGGATGATGGGCTAGTAAGGGTGTCTTAGAGTTGGTAATGTAAGGATCCAAACATCGCTGAAGGAGGGCCCCAGACTCAGATAGTCTGCAGAAACAACCAGCATTCTTTTAAAATGGTGACCTCAGACAAAGGCATGCAGGGCTTTTTAATAGGGAACTGGGGTGGGGAGGAACTCTCTAGAAGGTTTAGGTCATCTAAAATTGCATTGTTGGGTGCTAGGGAGTCCCAGGTGGTCCGTGGTCTGCATTCCTGTGTCATGAATGTCTAGCTATAGGATGAGATAGGGCTGCCCAGTGCAGACGGCCCATCCTGAGATATGCCCATTTTTGTGGTTATCCCCAGGCTCTTTGGGGGAGGGGGTTTTATGATCTTGTTCTGGATTTTATGGTCTGTTCCTGGAGCCTAGTGTCTTATGACTTAGTTGCTGGGACTTATGGTCTATTCATGAAGTTGGTACCTTATGGCCTTTTTTGAAATCAGGCTTGGTCCTTAAATGGAGACAAATGGGTTTTTTGTTGCCTTTTCAGTATAACATAGTGAAATGATTGATTGTATGTTTTGTGGCAGATGCTGTGAAAGCTTGTACAGATGAGACCCTTACCAGTGGAGAAAGAATAGAAGTCTGCCTTCCACTTTACACAAACATGATTGCTCTACACCAACTCTTAGAGAGGTAAAGCTTAATGAACAAACAGCTCTGTTAAAATTTGACCTTACAGAGTCTTAGCCGTCGTCTTCTTCTTCTTAAGGTATGAGGAGGCAGTGGAGCTTTGCAGAAGCTTGTTGGAGTCGTGTCCCACAAACTGCCAGTTATTGGAAACCCTTGCAGCTTTGTACTTGAAAACAGATCGATATGACAAAGCCCGATGCGTTTGGCTTACTGCATTTGAGAATAACCCTCAGAATGCGGAAATTTTTTATCATCTCTGCAAATTTTTCATCTTGCAGGTAAAAACAACAATAACAACAACAACCCCCCCCCTCAAAAAAAACCCCTCATGCTTCTTAAATACAGTGTCTCTGTGTTTTTTGTATTCTGTCACCAGTGACTTCCCCCGATAGCATAGCCTTCTTCTTGGTCCTTCTGTCCTAGGTTAGGCTAGATTGTCCTGCTCTTCCTGCAGGGTTACCATTGCATTGCTTACAGGGCTTTGTCTCTAAGAATGCATCAACAAACCATGTTATTCATGATTACAGTAAAGTATCTACGGTAATGACAAGTGTGATAGCTGCTTAAGATGCTGGTGGGGGCTGGAGAGATGGCTCAGCGGTTAACAGCACTGACTGCTTTTCCAGAGGTCCTGAGTTCAATTTCCAGAAACCACATGGTGTCTCACAACCATCTGTAATGGGATCTGATGCCCTCTTCTGGTGTGTCTGAAGAGAGCAATGGTGAACTCATATATATAAAATAAATAAATGAAAATCTTAAAAAAACTTAGTGGGTGATTTTGAGCCTTTGATAATACTAGATACATTGTTTAATGGTTAGTTGAATTTAATCCAGAGGTGTTTCAAATTCATTTTTGTTGTGATAAAAACTCCCGACCAAAAGCAAATTAGGGGAACAAAGGTTTATTTAAACTTAGAGTTCTAGGTTAGTGTCCGCTTATTGCAGCACCAGGATCATGAAGCAGCTGGTCACCCTCACGCTCAAGAGCGGAAAGTCATGCCCACGCTCAGAGCGTGTGTGCTTGTCAGTGCCCACTTGCTGTCCACACTTACATAGATCAGGGTCCTCAGCCTTGGGAGTGGTGCCAGCTACATCGGACTGTGCCTTCCATATCAAATAACAATTAGGATAGTCCCCACAGGTGAGACTCCCTCCCTAGGTGATTGTAGAACCAATCAGCACAAGAAGGGAGGATGAAGTTTACTCACTGTGTTCCCATCTGACCAAGAAAAATAATCTCATGTCTGTTAAAAAGGCTTTCAAATGTCTCTATCAAGTACAGTCTTAACACGTGTTACTCCTTTGTTTTCCTAGGACGGAGGTGATAAGCTTCTTCCGGTTTTGAGGCAGTTTATTGGATCCTTCTTTAAACCTGGCTTTGAGAAGTACAGTAACGTGGATTTATTTCGGTAAGGTGTAGAAATTTTGTCTATAGAGGAATGAGAAAGAATTTAGGCCCGTGGAAAGATAGTTTTTAATTGTTGGCTGATTACATTTCAGACTGCTTATGTAGCACTTGAATACTTATCTACTCTTAGACACCGAGTCATCTTGTCAGCCTCCTAAAAGAATTCTTATAGAAAATACTGATAAGTGAAGATAAAATCTTAGTTTCATGTTAGCAAGTCAAAGTATAGCTGCTGCTTTCCCCCTTTCTTAGTCTACCTTTTAATAAAAACATGGACTTTGTGTGTATAGGTGTTTTGCCTGCATGTATGTCTGTGTATCATGTTGTGTGCCTGTGCCTGAGGAGGCCAGAAAGGCCTTGAACTAGAGTTACAGATGGTTGTGGGTTGCTAAAGAAAGTAATATAATCCATAACCATGGATATTGGCAATTGAACCCAGGTCTTTTGGGGAGAAAAGCCAGTGTTTTAAAACCTGAAAACTCTGTCCAGCTATCTCCTAGTAAGTCAGATTAAAAAAAGGTCTAGCTACCCCAGGTTTGTTTTGTTTGTTTTTGTAAATTTGGACCTTTACAGCTTGTCAATTAATTGTCCTAATTAGTAGTACCTTTACAAATTCTTAAAAGAAAGCCAGGCGTGGTGGCGCACGCCTTTAATCCCAGCACTCGGGAGGCAGAGGCAGGCGGATTTCTGAGTTCGAGGCCAGCCTGGTCTACAAAGTGAGTTCCAGGACAGCCAGGACTACACAGAGAAACCCTGTCTCCAAAAAAAAAATTAAATTAAATTAAAAAAAAATCTTAAAAGAATGCACATTAATATTTTAAAGATAGTTACAAGCAAAATGCCAATGAGCAGACAAGAAACAGAAAGAGTTTAGGAGTTGATCCTTTCCTCTACACACATTTTTTTTTTTCTGTCTTTAAAATTAAATTGGTTTGTTTTCAAACTTTGGCAAAAGACTAATTCAAGGCAAACAAAGCCCTTGACAGACTTGTGCTCGGGTTTTCCCTTGGGCATGGAGATAATTGGTTTAGCTTACAAGGGGATGATGCCAGAGTTTGCCCTGGTAACTAATCAAAGGTCTTTAGCTCTTGATGCTAGCTTAATTGAGCAGAATAAAAAACACTACCAATAAAAATTTGGAACTAGATTGACTCTAAATCACCTTATTGGTTTTTTTTACTGACATCTTGTTTTATTAAATTCTTTCATGAAATAATCACATATCACCAAGAATTAGAAAAAGACACCTGCACTTAGTTTAGTTAGCTAACACTAAAGTTCTTGTCTGTACAAGGATTAATTCAAGAAGCCTTTAGCCATGGTGGCACCCACCTGTGGTCCAAGCACCTGAGAGACTGAGGTAGAAGGGTATGCTTTAAGACCAACCTGGGCTACACTGTGAGAAGACAAAATGGCTTTTGAGTTGAATGTTAAGAGAGTGCCAGTAAGTGAGGTAATTTTGGCTCATTGTTATGTTTATGTGTATACACCGTAAGTATATATACAATTTTGAGTGTATATAATAATTAGTTTATTAGTAGAAATCAGTGCTTGCAATGTATTCAAGATACAATTATAAGGCAGAAATTAAAAAGCAAAATATATAATACTGTAATACTTATCTAGAAATGGATTTGATCAACTCTTCATAGAATTTAGTATTAAGATGACAAGCAGTAAGAACTATTTCATTTGTTTCAAATGAATTTAGAAAGTTACCTTGTTTTCATTCACTTTGAGGAAGTTGCCCTAGAGATAATACAGTTTTATGAACATTAGATTTGGAGTCATTTCGATTTTCAGTGGAGGATTCTAAAGTCTTTAGAAATCAACTGGGTAGCTCAAAGTAATAGAGCTAGCTGTGATAATGTAGGATGCTAACCCGACTTCCAGATGTTCTCTCTATGTTTGCTGCCTTCCTGGGCTAACCCTTTACAGTCCTTTTAAACTTCAATGTAAGTGATTATACTAGATTGTCATTTCAAGGTTAGATGAATCTCAGACTCTGCTATTACACATAAAGAGATTCAGATACATTGAAGGGAAAGCTGAAGGAGTGAATGTTAGGCTCATTATTCGGGTTTCTAAGAGTCTTTAATACTCTGTTTTTCTTTTTCTGAAATGGGGTGCATTTGCTGCTTTGATAATGGCTCTATTTCTGATAAATGGTTGTTGTCAACATTTTATTTGTTAATATTATGAATTAAACGTGTGTGTGTGTGTGTGTGTGTGTTTGTATACATGTGTGCGCCTGAGTGTAGATTCAGATAACAGATTTTGCCCCTATAAGAATGTACAGATTTTGTTGAAATTTCAGATACTTTGTAATCTCATTTGGCCTTTTTATTTCTAATAAGTTTCAATTAGATGATTTGTTTCATTTGGGAATAAAATTACAAATTTATTTGGGAAAAGTTAATTCATATTGGTACAAAAGTAAAATTTTGAGCAGGTATGATTTTTGAAAAGTTTATTCTTTTGTAGAAATATTTCAATCAGGTTAAAACTCATGATTATTAATGTCTGCATTTTAATCCATGTGTACCTAGTCGTAATTTCATACATTGGTGGGATTTTCTGCTTTCAGGTATCTCTTAAATATCCCTGGACCACTCGACATTCCAGCGTGTTTATGTAAAGGGAATTTTGATGACGATTTATTTATCAACCAAGTCCCTTATTTATGGCTGATTTACTGGTGAGACATTATCCACTATGGAGAAGAAAGCTACATGTTAAGCTTCTCTTGCATTTACAGTTGATGTTTACTGAATTTTGATGTATTAAAGAATCTCTGAAGCAGATTCAAAGAGTGCTAAGCACTGCATTTACTGAAAGACAAAAGCAAGGCGACTTTACTGTAATAATGGCTGTACGTTGGAAATTCAACTGTAAGCATTTATTTTCTTCATTTCTTCAACAGCCTTTGCCATCCTCTCCAATCAAGTATTAAAGAGACAGTGGAAGCGTATGAAGCGGCATTAGGGGTGGCCATGAGGTCTGATATCGTGCAGAAGATTTGGATGGAGTAAGTGTAGTTCTGTTCAAGAATGGGATTTTTAGAATAATCCTGTGGTGGGGATAGGAGTGATCGGCTTCTGGTGAGTTACCGGCTTAGTTATTCTGACGAACCATTTCTTTCTTTTGACAGTTACCTTGTCTTTGCCAATAATAGAGCTGCTGGATCCAGAAACAAAGTCCAAGAATTCAAGTTTTTTACTGACCTAGTAAATAGATGTCTGGTTACGGTCCCTGCCCGCTACCCCATCCCTTTTAGCAGGGCTGATTACTGGTCCAACTATGAGTTCCATAATCAGGTAAGACGTTAAGGGTTTTTGTTTTGTTTTGTTTGTTTGTTGTAGATGTTTGTATATAACAAAGAAAATTTACCAAGGACAGCAAAGCCACTATTTTATACCGAGAGCTTTTTCTGGGGCCACTTTCCTAACATTTACTGTCCTTCCTGTGATCAGTTCTTTACTCTTCAGAGTCCAGGAACAGGTGCCTTGTTAGGCCCTGTAACAGTTAACAGATCCTGAGGATGGGGGAGGGGCTATGTGAGGTGCAGTGAGGGGAGGGTGCTGGTGGGAGAGGGGAGGGCTCTGATCAGCTGTGATGTAAAGTGAGTAAATGAATTAATGGGAAAAAGAAAGCAACAACAAAACCAGTCAACATATCCTTTGTAGCTACTCTTCTTGCTAAGTTCTGTCAAGCAGATGCAGCCATAGGGCCTCACAGAACTGAAAATAAGGTGCTGTTTACATTTATAATAGTAAAATCAGATTAATGGTGTCCTCACAAAGGGTATTATAATTAGTAAAGCAAACTGGCTTGTTCTTTTTTTTCAGAGTCTGATTTCAGTCAATATAATGTAACCCAAAAGCTCCTGCTTACTAAAGTTCAGTGTAGCCCTAGATGTGTGCTCCCACTGCCCTCTGTAGGATGGTTCTGCTGCTTATCAGGATAACGAGTAATGTGTCATGTGCTTCTGTGCCGTTCTCTATCCCAGGATCTCAAACCATGGACATTAAGTCATTTTCTTACGGGGATTCCATGAGCGAGATGTGGCAAGTCCTGTTAGTCCTCTGACTTGCCCAGCAGTGTACGCAAGCAAAGGTAGACTCAGGCCTGAACACTCGGACTCCTGGCTTCCTGTCAGTGCTTTGTCCACGGCTCTCAGCCAGACCATAGCTTCTACTTTGTATTTGGAAAGTGGCTAGTATAGTTAATCACGCATTATTTAATCACACATTATGATTTATACATTCGTGTCTTAAAAGACCCTTTTTAAAATTATTATTATTATTAAAATACATAAGTAACTGGAGTCTGCTTTTTAATTGCATTCCTTTTCCCTCCCTCAACCTTCCAGGTCATTTTCTTTTATTTGAGCTGTGTTCCAAAGACTCAGCACTCTAAAACCCTGGAACGGTTTTGCTCTGTTATGCCAGCTAATTCTCGACTTGCACTGAGGTAAGAAAGTTTTGGTTTTCAGCTCTGTAGTATAGGCCCTTCATATGAAATTAATTTGAAAACTTGATAAATCTGTATGTAGTTCTGCCTTTTCCTCATGGATATATATCACTCTAATCTCAGAATTGTTAAGTGATGTTTAGTTATTCATACAAAGACATTGTAAAAAATCTGGCCATTTCAGAGAACTGCATACTATTTACTACTAGCATATGCATTATAAACAGTAAACCTACTTTGCATGCTAGAGGAATATTAGATTTTCATGTATTAAATATTTAGCATGTATTGGGATTTCATGGGTTGGTGACATAAAATCAATATATTCTTACAAATAACAAAGTAGGCTAACTTTCTGTTATTAAAACTTACAAAAGCAAATATGTTTGAGAACCCTATTTAAGCACTGACCTAGGATGTTCATCATTCAATTAGAGTAAGACAGTTTCTGAACACTTATTTGAGATTTACTTGTTCTATCAGGGTAATCTTTTATAGAGAGCTTTAACCTGTCTGTGCTTGGACATCCACTGCACAGGGCATTGCACACTGCACAGGGCGCTGCACACTGCACAGGCACTGCACCCTGCACAGGCATTGCACCCTGCACAGGGCATTGCACACTGCACAGGGCACTGCACACTGCACAGTCATTTTCCCTATATTGATGACATCTTACCATAGAGCTGTTTTTATAAATTACCTAATGTGTTTATGTGTTTATCAGATATTTTCTTTTGTTTTAAAAAGTATTTTCCATGCTATGATGCATATGAAATATATATATTATACATCTGAAATATAGTACGTCTGAAAAATAACCAAAAGTTAAGTTCTTGAGGAAATTCTATAATTAAATTTCATGACAACCATGTTAATCCTCAGAAGCTAGTGGTGGAAATTTGAATAAAGAAAATTACCTTTGATATGCATGTGAAGTAGAAAATATGATTGCATTGTTTTTCTGTTTAGTTTCTTTTATGATAAGCATTTTAAAATATAGGTAGTTTAATTGTGGGTAGGCCATCCTCCTTTTGTTTTGGTACATTCTTCCTACAGGCATTCGTAGAACTCAACACTTAGTCATTATATTTCCATTTTAGTCCCAGAAATAGTCAATATGTTTGCTCTAGGAAAGAAAATGTTTTCTAAAATTACATTGGTGTATTGTACCAATCACCATTACCTTAAAAACACTTGGGGTAGAGGACCATGTAATGAGATTGCTTTTGTTTCCTGCAGGAATACATGAGTTTTTTGTGTTGTTGAAGATACCCGTAGAATAGTACTTTAGCACATTGTGATCCCGGAACAATTGTCATAACAGGCAATCTATAAATATTTGCTGAATGTCCTCTTTAGGATTTAATTGGCCAACCTTTGTACCTTGTTGTACATTCTGTTATAGAGCGCATTTGGGGTACCCTACACTCTGAGTGCTTTGTTCATTTTCCTGAATGTACTTTACAGGCTACTTCAACATGAATGGGAAGAAAGCAATGTTCAGATTCTGAAACTCCAAGCCAAGATGTTTACATATAATATCCCAACATGCCTCGCCACCTGGAAAATGTAATGCAACAATCATGTACATGTTTTTATAGCTATGCTTTTATTTGTAAGGGTTGCTCCAGACAGGTAAATCTGAAATAGCATCTTATCTCCCCTTCAATAGACAGACCTAGTATAGAGTTGTTTTGGCTACTTGATGTGGTTTAATACCTGGAGTGAGTCATTGCTCTGAGATCTATAGTAATAATAATAGTAGTAGTAGTAGTAATTTTAATAAGGGAGAACATTTAGATAACAATATTATCAAACAAATAAGTGTGTATAGCACTTTAGGACCATCTTTAAATTGTAGGGTTTTCCCTGTTATAGTCTGGTTTCTTTCTTATTTTAAAGGTATTAGTGCCAGGCCTGTTTTACTAGCTTTGAGTTTGTTTTGTTTTTTTCCCCCTTCCATGAATCTTACTCATGTTCACACACTGGTCTGCTTTATTCCTGTAAAGTTGATAAAAATTGTTGAATTTTTCTTTTCACTATAGGTTACACTCCTTGGAAGTTTAGCCTGTTACTTGCAGGAAGTTTTGTATTCAGATTCCCACACTCAGTATTCTGCCAGTGCTGCTGTTTTGTTTTGTTTGAAGATATATAAATCTTCCCCCTTTTCTATGTCCCTTTTCCCCTTTTAGAGCCATTGCTGCTGAGACTGCTCTAAAGGGACAAAGAGAGGTAAGCAGCTTGTAATTGAATCATGGGATGGGCTACTTCTTTTTTCTTTTAGCTATTGTGCCCCTTTTGTTAGCCTCTCACTTTAAAAGGATTAGAGATAGAAAGAAGTTAACCTTCCAAAAACTCTATTTGAAATCTCTAAAGCCCAAGAGAACCATGTTTGACTTGAATGCTAGTATATTGTAAAGTTCTGCCTTGAAGCAGACAGGCTTTTAACTGTTGTGCACCATGTTTTCTGATGAGAGTATGTCTATGTGTCTCCTAGGTCCACCGTTTATATCAGAGAGCCTTACAGAAGTTACCTCTTTGTGCATCACTCTGGAAAGATGTAATACTTTTTATCTTTTATTTTATCTTGACGTTTTCCTATAAATTTTCTGCATGTGCCATATCCATTGATGTGGTAAATGCTCAAAACCTCGCTCTCTCTTACTTCTATGCTTCCCTGTCTTTTACAGCAACTCTTGTTTGAAGCATCAGAAGGAGGTAAAACTGATAACCTGAGAAAACTAGTTTCCAAGTGCCAAGAGATTGGAGTCAGCCTAAATGAGCTGTTAAATTTAAACAAAACAGAAAGCAAGAGTCTCTGAACACGGTGCAGGCAGTTCTAAGCCCGTATAATAATTGCCAAAATTATTTGAATGATTCTTCAAGATTAGGCTGATCCCTGGCTAAGGTCTGTGTAAGGCAGACAAGCATTATTGATCATATCAAGTTTCCTACAATATCCTATCCGTAAAACCGGAAGCAATGAACATGAATGACACTCTTGGAATGGATAAATGAACTTCCTGTTTGGCCTGCTTCTGGGCCCTGCCAGATTCTCTAACATCATGTACGTAAGTATAGCTCCTCAAAGCGACTGACGTTTATTTTAATTTTACTTTGTTTTTGGTTTCATTTTTTACTTTCCCTACCTTTATGTTGTGCTATTCCTGGTCCACTTGACACTCTCTGATGCCTGAGAGATTCTTGTTTGGGATTTAGTTTCCAGGGCCGTGTTTACAGTAAAAAAGCAGGCAGTCCCTTTTAGTTCCTCCTCTTTAAGTCTCTGAGATTCTTCATTTCAGGGTTTTAAACGTAAGCAGTCCATCTTAAGGAAAGTGTAACTGCCGCGGCCACAAGTCTGCTAGTTGCACTCAAATGTTCTAGCAGGGTTGTTGACTGCCCTTTCTACGCTCTGGACTCCTTGCTGAGACTGTTTAACTTGAAGATTAAAGAAACTATTGCAAATGCCAGTGCATCAGAACCTAAGAGTGGTCAAATATTATGTGCAATTTTTTTGTAAAGAAATTTTAATTTATAATAAAGTTTAACAGTTTAAAGAACATTTAATATTGGAACTGTTTTGTATTCAAGTACTACTTTGTACTTGTGGTTGTTGTACAAAGTATTTTTAATATAAGTTTTTAATAATGGTCCTATCTTTGTTCACTTCTCAGGTGGGTAAGAGTTGAAGTAGGAGCTAGGGAGTCTTCCCATTGATACCATTGCTTTCTTCTTCTGCAACTCTTTTCCCATTCAAAACAATAACAAAAACAAATGACTTTAATTGGTGAACATAGAACATAGGCCTTCTCTGTTGAGAACAGTGAGCAGATACGTTTACACTACCATTAAGCACTGTGTTCTCAAAAACAGGGTTAATGTCACCAAGTTGTAGTTTGAGTTATGTAACATGCTGGGTTCTGTTACATATGCCATGGAAAGAGAACCTGCTTCCCCCCCCCCCCCCCCCCCCCGAGTTGTTTGCGCCTTGCTAGGCTAGTTAGGACTGAACAGTGCAGTAAATGTGGCCTCCCATCCAGCTGTGTGTGGCCTAATTGTGGGGAGCAGAGCAGCAGTTCCAACACAGCAGGCACATTGGTTTGTCCTTCTGTTTGTGCAGTGCCTACTCACCATAAAACTGTATTTTGAAGACTGTGCCTACAAGGTGATGCATAATTGGCTGGTTTATACTGTCTGGCTATGTCAAGAATGGAACTCATTCGTCTAGGGTCCTTCATTTAACCAAAAATCAAAATAGTGGCTTTTGGATTTTTATCTACAACCAAAGAAATTTTGTTAGAAGATACAAATCCCAGAGGGGTATCCTTCCATTGTATGTATTTAAGTATTTATCACTGAGAGTATTGCCTGTTGTGATTATTTGAAAATTATGGTCACGTGCTTACACTTAAATTATTTCAGGATACTCAGCAGGTAATTTGCAGCCTGAGTGAAGCTAATAACCCAGGTGTGGTTCCCAGAGCCCATGTAACAGTGGAAGGAGAGAACACAGGCTGTCTTCTGCTTTACACACATGCAGTAGTGGGCGGGTGCCTTCCTCCACCACCATAGGCAAGTTTTTCCCATCGGTTTCTCCATAGTTTCACACTTGTAATAGTAATTGAAATGTCACAGTTTTTTAGAAGACAAGGTCAAGTTTTAAGCTTTAAATTTTTTTCCTTAGGTTTAATTTTGTGTGTATGGGTGTTTTGTCCCCTATATGTGGGCACATATTTGCACACATAAACATACATGTCTGTGTACAGTGTACATGCAGTGCCCTCAAAGGGTGTTAGATGTGGAACTAGAGATATGGTTACGAAATGCCAAGTGGGTACTAGAAATCAAACTGCCAGGGAGGGCTTTTAACTGCTGATCCATCTCTCCAGCCCCCATATGTATTTTTTTATTTTTATTTTGTATTAGTGGTTTCATCCACAATAGCTATTTTCCACACACCACTTGTCCCGTGTCTTTTGGTTTCATGGAGAGCTCTACCCATTGGGTTCATGAAATTCTGGATGCCATGCACAGAGGATGCACACATTGTACGTTGTAACATCCTCAGGGTTTACAGTTCAGATGCCATATAGGGATGGTTGCTTTTTTCTTGATCAGTTGTCAGATTGCTGAACCATAAAGGTATCTAATAATTGACTCTTTTCTTCCCTGGTTTTAAATCACTGTGTAGCCCAGGCTGGCCTGGAACTCCTAGCCTCACACTTGTGGCAGTTCTCCCACTGCTACCTCTCACACCTGTGCTGTGATCACAGGTGTGTGCTCCCTGTCCCTACTGATGATGGCTTATGTTGGCCTTTCTCCTGTCATTCACAAACTCACTTCTTAGCATTTACATAAAAATAGCAAACACTTTAAAAACAAGGCTCCTGTTCTTCCAATATTCAGTTTCTTTTCTTTTATAAAGTGCTTTCAACAATTACTTAATAAAATTTGGGGTTAAAATTGGAATGGCTAACATGCTCTATGATAAAGTCTTTAAAATCAAAGAGGGGTGGGGTGAGGGAAGTGTATCAGTGAGAATTGCAGCCTCCTGCAGCCTCTTTCTTGTTTGGAGAAAGACACAAAAGGCATGTTATGCTGTAGGGCTTTATCTATGATAAAGGAAATGAAGTAGTAGATTACACTGAATTTTTACGTGTTTTTCCTCATTTTAGAGAATAGCCTAATATTTGTATTTGTCTTTTAACGGAAAGTGGACCTTGTAACATTTTTCTCACTGGATTATCTAGGGCGGGTTGCTCTGCATGAAAGGGGCATATAAACCACATCATAAAGTAAGCAAGAATCTCCAGGTGCAACATCTAAGCGTTGGAGGCGCTCTGCAGACAGGCAGAAGGTGATTGAGACTGACAGCAATTACAGGGGCTTTATTGGAGAATGCAGTTCAAATATTGATTTAGGGCCGTGAAAGGGTAGGTGCATGGAGGTAAAATCCAAAGCAGGGCCACTTTTCTTTACGTCTGCTTTTATACTTATTGTTAACTGTATGAAGGAGAAAAGGGAAGATACAGTCTTAGTCACCTTTAATATTTGAGAATTATGCTTTCAAATAACTTCATTCTCTTTCTGTTCTCTGTTCTCCTCTCACCAGCTTTCTTTCTACCCTACTACATGCCACCCACATGTCCACTCTGCAAGCATCCTTCATTTCTGCATTTCACCATGGGGATGAGGCAGTGTGCAGTCATCTTGGGAGTGCTGCCCATCCTTTCTGTCCATCATTCTCTCTCTCTCTCTCTCTCTCTCACACACACACACACACACACACACACACACAGTCATCTTGGGAGTGCTGCCCATCCTTTCTGTCCATCATTCTCTCTCTCTCTCTCTCTCTCTCTCTCTCTCTCTCTCTCTCTCTCTCTCCCCCCCCTCTCTCTCTCTCTCTCTCTCTCTCTCTCTCTCTCTCTCTCTCTCTCTCTCTCTCTCACACACACACACACACACACACACACACACAGTGATGGCTAGCACTCCTGTACACTATTCACTGTCAACAAGAGATGTGAAGAGACTGAACTTTCTGATCCGTGTGAAGTAGATGCAATGCTTGCTTCTCACAGGTATTAGAGTAGATCTCCACTTTTATTGCATGGTCCTCGCAAGAATGATGCCGTAAGACCTTTTTCAGCATTTTCTCAAAACAGAATTGGGCATATTTTCTTTACAAAATCTGTTTATGCTCTGTGTTAAGAGATGAATAAAAGGGTTCATATACATTCCAACCAAAACAGAAAAAATATGCTAAGGAAACACAGCAGCTCTGAACTTGATTTGGAAAAGGCCCTCTAGGTTTAGTCAGTATTACATCTCATGGAGGATGACTAATGAAAACTGGTGTTTCTTGAGGATACACCGTGCCAGAAAAACCTGTGTTGTAAAACGGTTTGCATGTCTCTGGAAACATAAACATAAAAACCAAACCAAACCAACCAACCAACCAACCAACCAACCAACCAACCAACCAACCCACCCACCCAACCTGGGATCCATATAGTGCTGCGCTGCTCTCAGGAGGCCGAGGCAGGAGGATTGTAGGTCCCAGACCATCCGGGGTACGTTATAAGACCTGTCTAAAAGAGAAGCAACATCCAAAACGGCTTCCTTTGTTTAATTTTCCACTTATTAAACATGACAAGACTGGGAATGCTAGGAAGGTCCTCCTGGGGTGCCTTCTGCCTAGAAACTCCACACAAATCTGACTAGAACCTTGGTAGGGCAAGTGTGATTGGGACTAACACTCTTACTTTACTCCCCCAGCCCTTAATGTGTTGTATAATGCAAAGCAGGAGATGCTACTTTTGTAATTTCTTAGTACATAAAACACGCAAAGCACGATTTCAATTCCCTGGAAGCCACACATTTATTTTCCATTAAATCTTAGGAGTGATCATTATTTTATCTATGTGGAAGAACTACCCAGACTTGTCTTCATTACTTTTAAATGATTTTTTTTTTCATATGACATTTTAGTTCAGTAGCAGAAATGCCTGCCGTCACTTGGAAGTTAAATCCAGAAACAAAGTGATTCTGTTCAATAAAATGTGCCTTACGGTTTCACCAACAGAGCAGGTTCTGGACTGTTCTGGGTGAGGCCAGTGTGACTGCAGTGAGTGCTGGGGCGGGGGCTGGGGGGGGGGCATCCTCCAAAGACAAAGGGTACTAAACGGCGTGTAGAATATGTGAATTGGTTGTATTTAAAAAAAAGTAATAAAGGCCATCCAAAATATATAAAATATATCTCAAGGACCATCTCTAATGAGTTAAGTAAAAAGCCTAATCCAAATATAAAAATTTTCACCATCATCTTTAAAGAGTCTATACTTCATTTTCCCTTCTAAGTTAGTAGTTGGAAAGCGTCAAGTAATTGATTATCAGGTCAACTGAACAAAGGTGGCTTTCCATTGCTTGGTCCATTAAACAAGCTGAGTCATGTCCATAGTCTTACCTTGTGAAGATGAAGGCCACAGCTTGGAGTTGCTGAGTGATGGATTACTGTCATTCTGTTTACATTAGTGGAGATAATCAGGGCATCTGCTACTAATGCCAAACACACCCAACTTGGCAAATCATACAGCCACATTTAAGATTCAAGGCACTGCCTGGGGAGGGAGTTGGCATTGTATGCTGGCTTAGATGGAGATCCAGAGAAAGCTTCAGGGAGCTGAAGGTGTAGAAGCAGTGAGGTGGAGAAAGCTCCTGTCTAGGGGAAACTCTAGAGCTGCCATCGGTCAGCACTGCAGTGACAACCCACTCAATGCTGCTTGTTACTTTATCACACTCATGTCTATAAAGTGTGAAAAAGTATCTACTTACATTAGGGGTGTTCAACAGCCATATAATGGACATTATCTTTAAAAGACATCTAAACCCCAAATAGTATTTTGAGTGGGGACACTATAAAATACCTGCTTCCCATGAGCATAGTTTCCGTTACTCAAACATTGCTCAGGTGTGATTTAGTGGCTCTGAGAAATATATCAGAGACCTTGGGGTGTGAGATACAGCTCAGCTTAGAACACTTGCCCAGCTTACTTGAAACCGTGGGCTTTATTTCAGCATTGCAAAACTGCAGGTAGGAACCTGCCTGTGCATATCATGGTTTCTAACATCTATTAGTGCAAACATCTATTAGTAGTGCCTTTTTTCCCCCACTATTTATTCATTCATTCACTGCATATCCCAATCTCTGCTCCCCCCCCCCCAGTCCGTCACACAGACCCCAGCTCCTTATGTGTGTCTCCCAACTGGAGCAGGGGCTGTCCCTAAAGCTGTTGGCCTGAAGTTTCAGCTAAATGCCCATTGTGATGACTAGACTTGTCTTTGTGGAATAATAATGGATTAAGACCTCTCAATTCAATAATGAATTTAGGGTAGCCAATCAAACCATTTTACACTTTTTATTGGCTATGAAAGGCTTGGCAGAATTGGCCAATTTAAACTTATCATAAAATGACCTCATCGGGCAAGAAGCTTTTATATATATAGTTTGTATTGAAGGCACACTTAGGAAAAACATCCCCTCCCTACAAATTATAACTTCGGCTGTGCCAAACTGGCCAGAAACTGTTCCCAGTGACCTCCTAAATATGGTTGGTACTGTGTTGCACATGGGTCAGTGGCAAAAAGGCTTCACAGTGCCAGAGAGCTGGAGAGTTCTGCTCTCCTTGTTCCGTCCTGTGTGAACTCTAGTCCCAGAGTTACCAGATATGGTTGCTATGGTCTTACACATGGGTACACAGACAAAGGCTGAAATGGGGAATGAAATTAAACTTTGTGATCCATTCAAGCACCATGAGGCACTACTACTAGTTCAGTCAACTAGTTCATTTACTACTAGTCCCAACCAAGCTGGGACTAACCTTTCAATTCCAGAGAGCGCTTGACAAAGGTGGGTCTGCTAAACTGCACATCACTGGGAAATTTGGTCCTGATGATTCTAACTGCTTCTCCCAGCCATCCTTTCCTTTCCTTTCCTTTCCTTTCCTTTCCTTTCCTTTCCTTTCCTTTCCTTTCCTTTCCTTTCCTTTCCTTTCCTTTTCTTTTCTTTTCTTTTCTTTTTTTTCTTTCGATATTTTCTTAATTTACATTTCAAATTTGACTTAGCAGCTTAGAAATCTTGGGGAAGTATAACAAACCCATTTTAAGAACACTTCCCAGAAGTTTGACACCACTTCCATGTTTTTTTCCTGTCACTCAGAAAACAAACAAAAAACCACTTGACCACTTCTGTAAGGGGCTGCAGCCCCTCCCCCCTTTATGAAGAACACAAAAAATGAAAGTAGGAAGAGTACATGCTTGGAGTCCTTACCGCTAACATACCGCTGTCACCATGTCACCTTTGAGTAAACAGACTGCAGTGCGACATAGTGATACTAGCTCTAACAACATTGAATCACTTAGAACTCTTCTGTTGACAATTTTCTACAGTTCTTTAACTCGAAACAGGAAAGGTGAAAAGAACACTTGTGGGTTTACCCTGTTCCACACAACCCGTATCAGTACTGTAATCCCCATTTTACAGCTTGCAAATTGAGTAACAAATAATCCAAATCACAAAGAGAGCAAATGAGGAACCTAAGAAAATGACTTTTGAATGCACCCCTTTGCATAAAATCTCTCCTGTGAACTTGGTCCACTGAGAAGCAGTCCTGAGATCCTTGAAGAAACTGAGAAAGATTTTCTTCTTAGCAAGCTAGTGGGCAGTCAAGAATTTTAGTAGCTGCCCCAGAGCCTTCTGGGAGAAGAGCATTTGAGAAGTGACACAATTAGAAGTGACACAATTCATGGTGACACTTGAGTTTTCAACCTGAAACACCTCCCTCGTTTTTCTTTGTTCTTTTCACACTGCATCCCTTCTACTGAGTTTCTGCGATTCAGTATCTTTTCTGAAAATATAATGGACTAACTTCATTTAGCTAAACAATTGTGGGTCAGCCCGAAGAAAGTAACAGACGGACTGAGGACAGAAAATGGAATATGTTCTCACTGCTACACAAAGTGTTTGAAGTAAAAACTACATTGAACTTGGGGATTATGTAAGGGTGGGAAACAAGAGTACTTATTTGGATGTGTGAGAGGCCAGGACTAGAAAGGTACAAACAGCTTTCTTCATATTGCTTAAGTTCTCTTTAGCTGTCCTTGGATGCCAAGCCTGGTTGTGTGACCTTAAGAGTTGTGGGGTCAAATTGCTTAAAACTCCTATAGAGGAAGGAAGAGCTAGAGACAAAGTAGACAGTGAATTAAGATTTAGTTTGCTGGGCTGGGCATGGTGGTACAGTTTAAATCCCAGCATAGAGGTAGGCAGATCTTTTGAATTTGAGGCCAGTTGGTCCACATGGAGAGAGAGTTCCACGCCAGCTACGTAGTGAGAACCATCTCAAACAATTACCTGTTTTTAGTTTGTCAAGAAGATGTTCTAATAAAGGCTTGAAAACAAAATGGTGATGAATGAGGTAACCCAATGAAGAGATGAAAACAGGACCTTTCTTTTATCTGAATGGGATGTGTTTAGAATACGGCTCATCAGTGGTTGTCCCTACAACATCCCGATGATAGGAATAGAAAGGACTTGTGGATGATACAGCAGGTAAAAGATTCTTGCCACCAAGCCTGGATACCTAAATTCAATCCTTGGGACCCACATGGTGGAAGGAAAGAATGACTCTTGAAAGGGTGGCATTTTCATGCCTGCACTACAAGTAAATAAAAATGATACCTGAACTGCAGTACTCACATAGTTTTGTTTTGTTTTTTAATGTATGTGAGTACACTGTAGCTGTCTTCAGACACACCAGAAGAGGGCATCAGATCCCACTACAGGTGGTTATGAGCCACTATGCAGTTGTTGGGAATTCAATTCAGGACTTCTGGAAGAGCAGCCAGTGCTCTTTACCACTGAGCCATCTTTCCAGCCCCTCCACTCACATAGGTTTTTTTTAGGCCCATTCTCCCATTAGCCACTGCTGTCTGCTCAGCCTCTATGGATTTAAGTGACTGAGAATACTTTTAGAAAATGCATCAAGCTAGGCATAGTACTACACACTGTAGCCCCCTCACTGAAGAGGTGGAGGCAGGAGGAGTGCTGTAAGTTAAAGACTAACCTGGCCTGTATAGTGAATTCCCCTACTTCAAAAAGCCAGAAACAAAAATGCAAAGAACAGACCTTATTGTCATGATTTCCATAATATAGAACATCGCATGCCCTATGAATACAGAGGAACAGTTACACAGGTTGTGTCCATGCCAGTTTTCAGGAACACAAACTCGCAATATTTACATCACTGGTGCTTTTTAGTCTAAAACTGTCCCTGAGGAAAAACCGTGACTTCTCAAGTCTTAAACAGTGATCTTGAAACTAAACCACTAAATAGTGCTCATTTTCAGGAAAGTTAAGTTACCCACTGGAGTGTAGCAAATTACTCCCCAAATTAGAAGCTTAAAACAACAAACATCACAGACATGTGGGTCAGTAATACTGGAGTGTCTTATCTGGGTGGTAATGTTGAGGTTCTCATGAAGTTGGCTGGGGCTTGTAGTCTGTTCTTCAAAGATCGATTTCCTTCCGGACTTGCTTATGTAAATGTTCAGAGGCTCCAGTTTCTCTTTCTGTGGGCTAAATGGCTTAATGACGAGGTAGCTGATCCTTCAGAGGGAGTGGACTGAAAGCTTAGCACAGAAGCTTCATATTGTAAAACCTATGTGGAGAACGCCATGCCACCTAACCCAGGGAATGACATAGCGTCACACGGGCAATCCATTACTGGCCATGAGGTCTCATCCAGTATGAACAGAGATCACACAGATGTGAGCAAATCGGCAAGCAGAGATAAGTGAGTGCATCGTGAGGCATGGCTACCATGTGGAGGGGAAGCCTTTTATCTGTGTGGAAAGGAGGGAGCAGGAATATCTCTCTTCAAATTGCCAGCAGAGCTGTTGATGGAAGCAGGAGTGGATTTTCATCTAAGCTGGGTGTAGAAACACCTATTTGCTCAAGGCTGCCTCTGCATTGCAGAGATGTCTAACCCTATACTTCATGATAGTATCAAAGAAATGAGAACGGTTTACTTGGGCGATCAAACATTCCTCCAAACACACCATATCTGCTGGGCATTCTGATCTCCTTATGTCAAAGCTTGGCTTAAAAATTTTTTTTAGAACCAAAGAACTAATAAATGATGAGTTTAGCCAAATATTGGGAAATCTTTTGTGACTACTGATCTGAGGTCTGCAAATAGTGAAGTAAGCCTCCATTGTCTTGGTAGCATTTCTCTTTGAAATGAGGGTGCAGCTTTGCACCTTAGTTGATATCACCTGCTTCTCAATCATCTTGGTATATTTTTACCGTGTGGAGTCTGCCACACTACACAAGGCATAGCAGCAGCTATGCATTTCACATCGTGACCCTTTCATGACAATAAGTTATGTGGAGTTGTTCATCTCCATTGGATTTTGGCAGGGATAGACACTTCTAGCTACATGTGAAGAAAACAAAAAGAAAATGTTTTTATCCTACCAAGGCAAAAGAAAAACTGGCTATTCCAGAGAATTAAGTGGGCAAAAATCAGCTACATAACATTTTCTTAATTATTGTAACAAAACAACATATTAAGAATTCTTATTTTTTCCTTTGAGAATTAAAATTATGTACTAAGAGACAATGACAATTTTCTGCTTTACATCAAAGGGGCTCTCTGTGTCCCAGAGGGTCAGTTCTATTCTTGTTAATGTAAAATCCCTGAGTAGAAAGGACACATTTTATGTTTTTCTTCTTTTTACAGCTCACTTCCTGATTGTTGCTTCAGATAAACCTCTCAGGGATGAACAAGTTTTGAGTAAAATATAATATAAAATAGTTTGCTGTGAAATAGATTTTTTAAAATGTGTGTTCATTGCATAAAAATCAGATAGAAACAGTTACCCCCTCTCAGCAAAACTTCTGTAATTATATATTTTACTTCTTTTTAGATTTTTTTGTTTATTTTTATAGTTAGTTAATCCCTTTGGGATTGCTGAATCAAACAAACTTGGTGGCTTCTAGACAGTGTTTCTTACAGTTTTGGAAGCCTACAATTAAGAAAGTGTCTTCTGGGAGCCTACTCTATGGACAGCCCTTTCATAGCTGTGCCCTCCTCCTAATGAAGACCAAGTCCTTTCACAAGAACACTAACCCCAGTCATGAAGGCAGAGCCTTCTAAACCCACTAACGCCTAATACTATCGCCTTGGGAGCATAAGATTTTTGGAGAAGCACAAGCCCGTAGAAAATAGCAGCTGTACGGTGGACTTCGTTGGTTTGTGTAGTATAATGTGGGTGGCCTTCCAGTACCATGTTGTAGATCTTGTGGCCTATTTTACACCCTGAAGAAAGGTAAATAAAGGTGCCTAACCACTGAGGATTGGAGTTGAGATTTGAACCCCAGGCTACCTGGCCTCACAATCTGTTCACTTTGTTATGTTGCCCTTCAGTGTAACCACTCTGTGAATGGTCACCAAATAACCTCCTTACTCTATCTAAGTACTTTGTAGTCAAGCATAACTTGGAGAGAGTTGTTTTTCACACTTTAGGAACTCTGTAGTTAACACATTGAGCATCATTCCCTACCAGTTGGTTATTGTTGGTGTGTGTGTGTGTGTGTGTGTGTGTGTGTGTGTGTGTGTGTGTGTGTGTAAAATACAATTTCTCCCCACCACATTACTGATTCTTTTTTCTTTACTCAAGGTGACCGTCTTTCTTTACCTATTCTCTGTTGTCCTAAGGATGATAGCCCTATTTCTCTTTAGACCGTAGGTCTTGAACATGGTAGGCTGCAAATGGCTCTCAAATGTGAGCCTGTGTCAGAATCACCTACCCAGGACAGTAAAACACAGATTGCTAAATGCTACTTCTTCAATGTCAGATTCTTAAGACTAGAGTGAGGCCTGACAGCCAATGCCCAGGGGCTGCTCTTTGAAAAGTGTTGGAGTAAGTGTTTACAGAAACGTGTCTAGGGCTTGTCACCACTATTTCCTAGGCAAGTGATCTTTGGCAAGTTTAGCCCCTCTTTCTTCTTTGCCTCCAAAACAAACATGATAATGAGATCTATCTTGCAGGCTGTGTCCTAATTAAATGATGTATCATACATAAAGAAGCTAACACATGAGATCAAGCTCACATAATAACTATTATGATGGGCTGCCTGTCTTAGACAAACATGCCTGAAGTATATTCAATTAAACAACCACTTAGGATAGAGAGCTGTTCTTCATTCTCTATACTTCTCATTAGATTGATCTGCGTTTGTGTCTTGATCCAGGCTTCTCCAGGATGATCCATTTGGACACTGGGATAGACCTTTAGCCTATATGGGTTAAAACACTTCCTCCCTTGAACATTTAAACTTATGCTTTACGTTTATGTGTGTATATTTAAGCATGTATGCATTTGTATGGAACCCAGACAATTGTGTGTCATCCTCAGAAACACAATTTCCAGACATCAGACAGTACAAACAGAATAACCAACCCATCCAGGGCACAGGACTTTAAGAAACTCAATTGTTTGTAAAGTTTTTTGGCATTTTGTTTATCTGTCATAGGTTCTCATTGAGAAAATCAAGCTACCCTCTAATTCAAAGCAATCCTCCTGCCCCAGCCTCCTCAATGCATGAGAACCACTATGGTCCTTGCTGCTTTAATTTAATTTTTTTTTTTGCCATGTTACTACTTCATTTTTCTCAGCATGGTAACATTTAGTCTCCTTCCCCAAATGTCAACAGATGCAGTTTTGCTTCCTGCATGGTCAGTCAGTGACAGTCAAGGTCAGTCAGTGACAGTCATGATCAGTCAGTGACAGACATGGTCAGTCAGTGACAGTCAGTACTCAATTCCTCTTTTGCTTCCAGTCTCTTCCCATCACGATCCCAGTGAGGGAACTCACAGGAGTGAAGTTCTGTGATTTGAAATTTCAGAACAAAGCTAACAGCTCTGACTTAAGTCACGTGCCCAGGAGACTTGACATGGTCTGTGATCAGAAAGTGTTTGCAGACTATGGGGACATGAGCTAGTCCCCATAGCTTTATCAACATCAGAGTTTCTAAAAGTTCAGTTTGTACTGTCTGATGCCTGGAAATTGTGTTTCTCAGGATAACACACAAATTGTCTGGGTTCCACACAAACGCACACACACACTTAAATATGCACAGTGCTTCCAACCTGTCTCCCTTAGTGAGGAGGAAAAAAAAAAAGTGTCTTGGAGCAGTGGTTCTTTGACCTGAAGGTCAGAGGACTCTCTCACAGGGGGTCACCTAAGAGCACCCAAACCCATAGATATTGACATTACAATTTGTAGCAAAGTTACAGTTATAAAGTAGCAATGAAAATAGTTTTATGCTTGGGGGGTCACCACAACACGAGGAACTGTGTCCAAGAGTTATGGAATTAGGAAGGCTGAGGGCCACTGATTTAGAGGGTTTGCCCTGATAAAGCAATACCATTGATTACAGGGGGGGGGGAAAGGCCTTTCCACAGTTCTGGAAGCTGGAAGTTTAAAAAACAATTTTAGATCAAAGATTTGATGTCTGGGGAAGGTCTGTGTTGGGGAGAGAGAGATCCCCAACATGTAGATCCCTGGGACTTGCTGGTCAGTCAGCCATGCCTGCATGGTAAATTTAAGACTAGCGGAAGGGAAAAAAAAAGGCCCTTGTGCACTCAAGCCTGATGAATGAGTTCCATGCAAGAATCCTCATGGTGACAGACAGATGTGACCTTTTCAATGTGTCCTCTCATCTCCATGTGGCAATACATAAATGAATAATATAAAACTTTTTTTTTTTTTTGGTTTTTCGAGACAGGGTTTCTCTGTATAGCCCTGGCTGTCCTGGAACTCACTTTGTAGACCAGGCTGGCCTTGAACTCAGAAATCCACCTGCCTCTGCCTCCCGAGTGCTGGGATTAAAGGCGTGCGCCACCACTGCCCGGCTAATATAAAACTTTTTAAAAGAGTGGACAGCACACACACACCCCATAAGAGACAAGGGAGAAGGTAGAGGAGACCAGGCAGGTCATTCTGTGGGTAAAAACGACTACCACACAAGCCCGATAATCTGTGTGTGCTTCTCAGAACACACATGAAGGACCCAGACGTAGGGGCGGGCATAATCTCAGCATTCCAAAGGCAAGAAGGAGGAAAGTTCAGAAGCTCTCAGGAAAGCTAGCCTAGAGTGTGCACAGTGCAGCTCAAATACGAGACAGCTCGCCTCAACAAGGTGGCCAGGGAGAGGTGATGGAGAAAGGTGGATTTAGACCTTATATGGGTGTGATGGAGTGTGCATGTATGCACACACACAAATTAAAAAAAAAAACTTAAAAAGTGGGAAGAAGTGGGCAGAAAGGTGAGAGCCAAGGACATTAGGCAGCTGCAGAGGAAATACTTCGCAGCCTCTTGGCTTTGCTACGTTACCTTTGTTGTTGCTGTTTCTGTGATTTTGAGCTATGGCTCTGCTTGCTGACCCTCTTTTCTGCCCTTCTCACCACTGGAGAGCGCCAGCCACAAGAAGAGCAGCCTCTAACCCTGCCATTTCCTGCAGTCAGGGAGTTGTTATTTTCATCAGGAGTTTGAGGGAAAAGATCAGAGGGAGTCAAAGACTGGGAAATCACAGGACGGGCCTTGAACTCTACATCAGGGTCCTGATACCTGGAATGAAAGTCTACATCTTTCTTCTTCGCTCACACTGTGTAGACTGACTTCCCACTGCTTGGGAGCAAGAACTGTGTTCTCTAGTTACAGGACATGGGTTTGATGAATGTCCAGGGTGATCTCGTTTGGGTTGTTTGAGATATTTACCCATGGCTCCTTGTTCTCTAGGCGGATAATCGTCTACGATGTTCTCTGGGTGCTAATAAACACTGCTCAGGTTTCAGTCCTAGATCCTCATCTTTGACCTTGGAAAATCATTTTTCCACTCATTTTAACCTCTCCTTCTCTTCTTCTCCCTCCTCCTTAGACACTTTGGCTGGATAGTCAGACATGTCTCCATCTCGTCATGTGCTACGGACAGGCCTATAGCTCATGATCCTGCCCCAGGGGTGACAAGGGCAGATAATAATAGGCAAGTGACTGGAGCCATAGCTCAAAATCATAGAAACAGCAACAACAAAGGCAACATTCCAATTGCTAGGGTTACAGGTGGCCACACACCCCTCTGACACGTCTTCTTCATTTGGAAACTCTCAAAGCCTGCTTTTCTCATTCTGTAGGGCTGTGGAGGTGATGTGTGTGTGTGTGTGTGTGTGTGTGTGTGTGTGTGTGTGTGTGTGTATGGAGAGAGAGAGAGAGAGAGAGAGAGAGAGAGTTTCTTTCTTAAGGTACTATTTTCAGGTTATGTGATAAATGTGTAAATACACCAATTATTACTACTCCCAACTTGATGAGCCTGGAGATATCATTTATGTTTTATTGTGAAGAATTTTGAGGCTGAGAAGAGGTAAATACCAGTGTCCCATACAGAATATTTTGAGTCTGGATGTATCTAGCCATCAAGGCTGACTATTCTAGCTGGCCTGCCTTGATCTGGCACTAAAGAAGGCGTTCAGTGAGTTTCAATTATTCGAACCCTTCATTTCTTTGGTATTGACCCCCGACCCCCACCCCACGTGGGATGTTCTCACTTTTTCTCTTATTCTTACAGGGACATCATTGTCTGTCCCACACCACTGACACACTGCTCCATTGAGTTGCATGTTTTGCTTGTCCTTCTCCGAGCATGTCACACACGCGGCTCCCTCCGGCGGCATGGCGGCACTTTCTTGGTTTTTGTTTGTTTTTAAAGCCCACTTCTGCATTCAGGGGAACTGGTTCCTTAAGCATCAGGAACCAGACATGTTTGAGATGAGCAAGCGCGTGAAGAATCTTAGGAACATCTTCAGTATCTTAGGAACATTGGGACACTGAAACGAGAACAGTCACAACCTGGCCACTTGACCTGCAAGAGAAAGCGGCCATAATCTAAGTGTCCTTTAGGGCCTCTGTGGCCTGACAGAGAAAATGGTCAGTGTTTAGTCGTCTAAGTGGAGATGGTCTCCTTTATACGTAAACTACATATATAATGTAACATTTCCAAGTGTGAAAGAGCTATGGGCACAGGGAGACATCCTCTTTATACAGGACCTGTTCTCATGATGGCTAATGGGTTCTGGGAAATTATCAAATCAGGCAAGAGCCTGCTTGCTTGCTTGCTTTCTTCCTTCCTTCCTTCCTTCCTCCCTCTCCTCCCTCCTTCCCTCCCCCTTTTTTCTTTCTTTCTTTCTTTCTTTCTTTCTTTCTTTCTTTCTTTCTTTCTTTCTTTCTTTCTTTCTTTCTTGTAGAGTTGGTTTTGATTTTTGTTGTCTGCTTGTATGTACACCATGTGCACACAATGCCTGAAGAGGTCAGAAGAGGGCGTTTCAGATACCCTGGAACTCTAGTTACAAACGGTTGTGAAGTGCCTTATAAAAGCTAGAAACTGAACATGGGTCTTTTGAAAGAAGAGTGAGTGCTCTTAACTGCTGAGCCATCTCTCCAGCCTCAGAAGCAGGACATTGTTATATTTTCATTTTCATATTTATATATTTTTAGATCTTAACAATCCTAAAATTTAAAAAAATATTAAATTTATTTTATGGCTATAAGTGCTCTATCTACATGTACACCTGCGTGCCAAATCAGGGCATGGGATCCCATTATAGACAGTCATGAGCCACCATGTGGTTGCTGGCGATTGAATTCAGGACCTCTGGAAGAACAGCCAATGTTCTTAACCGCTGAGCTATCTCTGAAGCCCCAATAAGTAATTTTTTTTTTTAAAGAATGATAAGTTTTCTTAATATAACTGGTTGAATGCCAAAGCAAAGATGGGTCTGCTTTAAAAATAAAATAATATGCCTTTTGGGCAAGACCTTTTTGGAGCCCTGTATCTGAAGCAGGATGCTTGCCACTCACTGCTGTTGTCTTAAATTCCTTCATGTTCCTAACAGATATCAGCTGGTTGATAGTCTCTCCTCTCCACCCTCCTGGATCACAGGTGATGGGGCTTGTTCTCTAGCCCCAGTAGAACACTGCACTCCGTTTCCACACAGTATCTGTTGAATGGATAAAGACAGCTTAAAAATATTTATTTTATCTGTAGGTATACAGGTCTGCCTATGTGTGTCTGCCTAGGCATGTATATGTGTCTGCATGCTTCTCTGGGTGTTCATGGAGGCTGGAAGACAGCTTCAGGTCCCCTGGAGTTGCAGTTACAGGCAGTTGTAAGCCACTCAATGCAAGTGCTAGGTACTAAATACTGATGCTCTGTAAGAGAAGCAAGTGTTCTTTCTCTATTCTCCTTTTCTCTGGAAACCTCACCCCCATCACATGGACTCTCACTTCTTTCCTGACTTCTGTGGGTACTCCAAATTAAACACCCACATGTAAGTTTTCCATCCTGCCATCTATACAGGAGAGAAAGCATGCAGTGTTTATCTTTCTAGGTCTTGGTCAGCTCACTCAGAATGATTGTTTCAAGCTCCATGTATTGCCTACAAATTTTATAATTTCATTTTTTAGCAGTATGTGTGTCACATCTTTATCATCTATTCCTCTGTTAATGGACATCTAGACTATTGCATTTTCTGATTCTTGTGAGTTAAGCGGCAGGGAATGGGAATGGGCATGTCTGTAGTAGGATATAGAGTCGTGGGGATTATGCTCAGGACTGGAATAGCTAGCTAGGTTATATAATAGATCTGTTTCTAACTTTTTTGAGGAACTTCCATACTGACTCCATATAGCCCTGTTATAATCCACAATAGTAAAAGCACAAAGTATGTTCCTTCCTATATCTATACCAGCATTAGTTGTCACTTTGAAAAATCTTAGTCATTCTGATTGGGGTAAGATGAGATCTCAAAGTAGTTTCAATTTGCCTTGATAACTAAGAACGTTGAACACTCTTCAAGAGTCATTTTAAACCCACTTTATTCCTGCCTTTAAAAAATCTCTGGTTAGCTCCACAACCTAATTAGAAGTTGGGTTTTCAGCCGGGCGTGGTGGCGCACGCCTTTAATCCCAGCACTCGGGAGGCAGAGGCAGGCAGATTTCTGAGTTCAAGGCCAGCCTGGTCTACAAAGTGAGTTCCAGGACGGCCAGAGCTACACAGAGAAACCCTGTCTCGAAAAAAAAAAAAAAAAAAAAAAAAAAGAAGTTGGGTTTTCTCTTTCCTTGTTGTTTAGATGTTGTCGTTCATTGTATGTTACAGATGATGAACCTGTCAGAGGTGTAGATGGTCAAGGTTTTCTCCCCATCCTTTAGGCTCTTTACTCACTTGAATGACGAGAGGCTCCTTGGCTATACAGGAGCCTTTTAGTTGATGCGGTCCCGTTGGTCGGTTGTTGGCTTTAGTGTCTGTATTCCTGGGGTCCCGTTCAGAAAGGGCTTCCCTGTGCTCACAAGTTGAGGTGCATCTCCAACCGTCTATCATAGCACTTTTCTACCCTGGGTTGCCACCCTCAAAAAAACCCACAATTACATCGTGATTCAGAACAGTAGCAGAATTACAGTTCTGAAGCAGCAATGAAAATAACTCTATGACTGGGGCGTTCCACAACATGAGGAACTGTGTTAAAGGGTAGTGACATTGAAAAGCACTATTTTATCAGATTCAAACCAGCCCTTATGCTGCGGTCCTTGATTCATTATTAGTTGAGTTTTGTGCAGTGTGCAAGATAAGGGTCTAGTTTCATTCTTCTTCATGGAGCTGTCTATCCAGTTTGGCTAGCAGTTTGGTTGTCGTTTCTCCAGGGTATATTTTTAGCTTCTTTCTAAAAACCCCACAAAAACAAAAAATTCAAAACAAAACAACAAACAAAAAAACCCAAATCAAGTGGCCGAAGGGGCATGGTCTTTTTATGTGGACCCTCAGGTTATCGTGCCTGGTTTTATTAAGGATGCCATGCTGTTTTGTTCCTGTAGCTCTGCAGTATAATTTGAAATTAGGGATGGTGAGACCTCCAGCAGCATTTTTATTGTTTACCATTGTTTTGTTTATCCTGAATCTTTCATGTTTCCCTATGAATTTTAAGACTATGTTTTTTTTAATTCCTGTAAAGAATTGTCTTGTAATTTTGGTGGGGATTGCATTAAATTTATAATTAATTTACATTTAATGTATGAGCTGCTTTTGGTAGTCTGCTCCTCCTTATTAGGGAATTGAGAGTTATTATTAAATGATTTATATTAATTCCGGCCATATTTATTGCTTTTGGCTTTTTTAGCCCTTTTTTCTTCAGGAAGTGTTTATTTATTCCCTGTAAACTTCTGGGCTTGTTTGTCCTTGCTCTCAGACTGAAGGCTTGGTACTAGTACTCTCCTTAAAGCTGCCTTTGTGCTAATATTTATTTCTTATTAAGAAATACCACTATTTAGGCCTGGCTGACCTGGGACTTGTTATGTAGACCAGGCTATCCTTGAAACCACAGAGATGTGCTGGCCTTCTGCCTCTCATTTGCTGAGATTAAATGTGTGTGTCACAGTGCCCACCTCACCTGAAGGTTTCTCTCTCTCTCTCTCTCTCTCTCTCTCGTAATTTTAGTGAATAATTTTGTGGCATATAATAGCCTGTGTTGGCAGGTTTTGGCCATTCTGAACTTGGAGTATATCTTTTCACACCATTAGGGCTTTAAAAGATTTTGTCAATCAAGTGTTATTCTGATGGGCTGCCTGTCTTTATAAATGACTTGCATTTTCAATTTTCCAGCTTTTAATACTCTTTTTAGTTTTTTTTTTTCCAGTACTTTTAATTTCACAAGGAGTGTCTTTCCTGGGTTTGCCTATTTGATGTTCTACACGCCTCCCTCCCCCCCGCCCCCAATGGTCTTCTACTTCTCCGGGTTCAGGAAATTTTCTTGTGATTCTGTTGAAAATATTCTCTGCTACTTCCCTATGATATTGGTTTATTTTTTTCCTATGCCTGTAATTCAAGAGTTGGGTCTTTTTATGGTGTCCCCAGAGTCTCCCATGTTCAGTTCATGTATCTTAAGTTATCCTTGAACTTTGAACAGGGCAATTCCCTGTCTTCCAGTCCCAATTCTTTTTTTTTTTTTTTTTTTTTTTTTTTTTTTTTTTTTTTTTTTTTTAAGATTTTTATTTTATTTATTATATGTAAGTACACTGTAGCTGTCTTCAGACGCTCCAGAAGAGGGCGCCAGATCTCGTTACGGATGGTTGTGAGCCACCATGTGGATGCTGGGATTTGAACTTATCACCTCCGGAAGAGCAGTCGGGTGCTCTTACCCGCTGAGCCATCTCACCAGCCCCCCAGTCCCAATTCTTTTTGTTCAGCAGAATCCATTCTGCAGGTGAGGCTTCCTACGAGGTTTTCATTGGTGTAATGCGGTTCTCATCTCTAGCATTGCTGCAGTAGGGTTTGGGTTTCTTCAGCAATTCTAGCTATTGCATTTTTGCCCCTTGACTTCTCTCAACTCTCTTACTTCATTCGTGTCTTTGCCTTCACTCCAGTGGAGTAAATCCATGTCTTTTGAGTCGTTTGAATATTTTTATGATCATTCTTTAGAACCCTTTGGAAGTTCATCCAGGTCGTTTTGATTAGGAGGCCCCGTGTTACCTGTGGGATTACTGATCTGTGGGTACTCACGGTGCCCTGGCTTTCTTGTTTTCTCTTTCTGCACAAGGACTTATGCAACTGCTGTTTGTTGATTGAGATTTTTTTCTTTTGTTTTTTTTTATTTTTAAAATTCAGGTGCCCGGTGTTCTTATTGTGGTGGTGTTTCCAGTGTCTTGGAGGGCTCAGTCACTGTAGGGTTAGGTGTGTTTTCCTCTGTGGCACTGGTGGTTAGGGATGGGGGCTCTATCTCAGGTCTTCCTAGGACAGCTATGTAGCGTCCTGTGTTAGCCATAGCTTCCTAGGACAGTTATGTAGCTTGGGCCTCCTGACTGGATCTACAGCTTTTACTGTGAGTCGTGGAGCAATCCATGCAGCTGGGGACCTTTTCCAGAGTTATATCCAGTCCTTCCAGTGGTCCCAAAGGTTCTGCTGAGCCACTGCATGATGTAGACTGTCAATAGTCCTTACCAATGTCAGGATTGGATCCTAACCTGGGATTTCTGCTAAAGCCTCTACAACATGCAGAGCCTTTCCTGTACTTCTCAGTCTAAACTAGAGACAAATCTGGTCCTCATGGTGGGTCTGCTGCTTCTGCTGATGCCACTGAGGGATGTGGAACTTGCCAAGTGCCAACAGGCTTTACACCAATTCAAGACACCATGAATCTATCAAGGTTTTGTTCTGCCTCTGTTTCTGGTGTTTGTTTGTTTGTTTGTTTTAAATTGCTGAGCCATCTCTCCAACCCCTGAAGGCACTTTGGAAACCATAAATTTAAGTAGTTTACTTTAGGCAACGGTGGTTAGTTTTCAAATTTTTGTTTTTTACTGTTCAGCCTATAAATTCTTGTATGTTTTCCCTGCTGATCTATTCATCTGTGCAGGTAACGCCAGTTCTTTCTACTTAGTGGAGAGCATTTATCAGGCACTTGAGAGCAGTGTTCTGTGAGGTCTAACTAGTGCTTTTGTATTAAAGTAAAGGAGTGGAGGGAGTTGTCCTTGTTGTTGTCCTTGTTGTTGTTGTTGTTTTAAATAAAGGTTGATACAAGTCTTTTCCCTTAAAAAAATTACATTATTGCCTGTGCTTCCTGAAGGAGGAGAGACAGACATGTTTCTAAAGCATGTTCCAAACTTAGATTGTCCAAAAAAATAAGTGTGGTGAGAAGAAAGAAAGGTAGAGGTACATTCTCTGTAACCTGGGTTGGAAGGGATGGAGCCAAGAGGGACAAGCTCCTATTTTACCCAAAGATGGATCAAGTACAGACTGCAGAGGGGGATCCTGTTAACTAGGGTTGGATTCAGGATACGGTTAAGTCTGGTGGACATGGAGTAGGTAGTGCCAGCAATCCTGGGAGTGTGCTGTGAGCATTGTCTTATAGCAGTCATGCTGGTCCTCCATCGTATACAGCCCAGAGTCTTTGGAAGTTGTTAGTCTGACACGGGGTGTCTAGAAAGTTAATTATATTTCCTGTGTTTTGGGCAATGGGAGCTGAATGGTAGCAGTGCATTTTATTGTATGCTGGGAGTGAATGCTCTTGACATGGTCATGAAATGTGTATATATCCACTCTAGGATGTATACACATGTCCACCTTAGAGAATTTAAGATTGGTTTGTTTTTCATATTTTTTTCTTATTAGGCTTTAAAATTTTTCTCTTATATTACTAAGAAATTTGGAACTAGTTTGTAGACTATCATATCCAAATCATCACGGGGGACAACAAATTACACTAAAACCACAACTTATCAGTTACAGGGAAGATAATTCAGAAGCTAAAAAATATATCTTGATTCATCCTCATGAAAAATTTGAGTCCGACATATCTAAAGGATTAGAGCACAAATGGGTAGGAAATATACACTCGTACTTGAAAATATTAGAAGATCATGCATTTGTCTATATTCTCAATAAATACACTTGAAAGAGCTAGTTTGTTTTGCAAGTTACACATTTTATTACAAATTTATTTTGCGCCCAGTAGAAAAGCAAATTCTGGATCTATTTACAAGCACTACGTATTTACATGTGTTATGTACAGTTAATGCATTGAGAAAATTGGCAGAGAAACTATGTTTGGGAGAATAGGCTACTGTACATGGTTTATTATCATGTTCTTTAATGTCACTGTATTCTTCCTGTAGCAATAAATACAATTCTATATGTACACATCTTATAAAACATCTCATAAATGTATTTTTTTTTAAAAAAATTCCACATTAAAACATCTGGTCAAAATAAAACATGCTTATATAAAAATAAATCTACCTACTAGCCTTTTGGTTCGGGTGCAACAAAGCTAATGTAGGATCACAGAAGTTAAGAATAAACCTTTCACTTTTCAGATTTAACAATTTGTCTTGAGCTAGGTTTTAGCTCAGCTTTCCTAACACCCGCATTAATATGGAATAAGCAGAGAAGTAATGTTCTTCATATCAAGTGGTTGATCTGAAAACAAGACACAGCTAAAACCAAGCTAAATACACAGAATCATACTTTGCCCAATTTCTGTTGAGCCCGAAGCGTGGTGAGGCATTGTTGCTATAGCTACCAGAGATGGGTGTGTGAAGTTACACGGTGGACTTACAGACTTACGCCCTGCGTTTGAGCATTTAAATGCACAGCCATTCGAGACAGTGATGACCATCTTGCCAAAAGCATGCTCCCACTCAGAAATAAATACAATCCAACATACTGTCTTTTGTAGGTACGCCCATGGCTGACAATAAACTTTCTGAGCTTTAGACTCCAGGATTTTAAAAGACGAATCAGAATAATCAAATTTTACCTACATTTAATTGCTCTAGGAACCATTTAAGTTAATGTTTCTTTCCAAAATCTTGAAACCAGTTTTATTTCACCAAGGGAGGATGCACTGGATGCTTATCTATAGAACTCAGTATCTTAAATTTATGTATGGATTAAAAATGTCTTGCATTATCAATCCAAGAAACTGGTGTCTTGGAAGGACTCTGTCAGACAAAAGGCAAAAAGACACACAACCATCTCTGTGTAGCCATTAAAACTAGACTCTGTGGGCAACGTAGCCCACTAAAGATCTTTATTTTTTTCTTAAAACTCTAATCTTTTAAAAAAGGAATTCGAGGACTGAAATAATAAACCCATTGAGTCATCCAGCAAGTCTCCCCCCGATGGGTGACTATGCTGGTGAGTTTGAAGAGAATACAACTTGAAGAGCATTTCAGTCTGCTTTTCTCATCTGGGTTCATCTAAGCGACTTGATGGCTTTCCTTCTTAGCTGAACAAGTGATACGAGTGATGTTTAGTCTGATGATGCTCTCCCGCTCTAAGGTGTCACTGTTTCCATACCAATTTAGAGATGCTTGCTTGGGTTTTAAGGTAGGTTTTAGCTCAGCTTTTCTTAGCTACTGCTCTGATAGAAATCATTTTTCAGGTTTCCAACTCTTAAAAACGTTCCTCTCTCATAGTAACTAGAGACACGGGACAAATGTAACTGAAGAGAGATGACAGCTTTCAGTCATCGGGTAAGCTGGCGATGACCCGGAATTGGAAGGCAAGTCATAGGCTATGCTGGCATGGGTAAAGGATACTAAGGCTTGGGTTGAGTCACAGGACCGTTTCTCAGCATCCTCCGAATTAATGGACAGCAGACTCGGGTGTTTTGATCTCGTCCAGAAACGGGTTTGTTTTCCCAGGCTGCCCATATCCTCCTTAAAATGGGGATTGAAGACAATGTACAGAAGCGGGTTGAGACAGGCAGGAAGTGGGACAATCACTAGAAGTATAAACTTAATGACATCGGGACTGATAAATGTGAGGTTTAGCAGAGAGGAGAAGGATAAGAAAGCCACGGGGCAGTAAAGGATGCAGTTGGTGAAGAGCAACAGAGCGATGTGCTTCACCATAGAACAATCCCAAAGATTCTCCGGCTCTCCTTTCTCCAGACTGCAGTAGAGCTTTGTGTAGGCAATGGTCATTATGAGAAAACAGAGAGAGTTGAGCAACACGAGAGCCACCATGTAGCCCGTGGTGCTGGGCTCCCCAAAGGGCAAGGGCAGGCAGAGGGGAGAGGCATTGTACTTACTGCCTCCTAGCAAGGGGATTGTGGCAATGGTCAGGGCCAACAGGACACACAGCAAAACGATTGCTCTCAGGCTAAAAAGGGGAGCTTTCACTTCAAACTTCGAAGAGCACTTGACAGAAAAACCTCGTTCCAGCGCTGCCAGCGTGAGCAGGAAGATCGACGATTCGGAAGCAAAAATGGACAGGAAGCCAACGATTTGGCAGCCGATTCCGTCTTCCCACCACGCACCGTGTTGAGCAAAACGGCCGAAAGTGAACGTATCCACGGCAGCCAGCACAGCACTGGAGACCCCCATGAGAATGTCCACTACCGCGATTACCCCAATCAGCAGCTTTATGGAAGAGATGTACAGAGGGGTTCTGAACACCGTCAAAGCCACCAAGGCATTGCAGGAAAGCGCCAGTACTGCTGTGGTCCACACCCCGATTCGGATCAGCCAGCTACCAAATAGGTGCTCACAGGGCTTGAAGGGACCTGAGCAGGGAAGGAAGAGAGAGGTTGTATCAGATTGGGCTGGCAGATGTAGCAAACTTGCCAAGAGACGGAGGTCAGTAACCACCATTGTAACCACAGTGCCCGTGTGCCTCGCTCCTCTTTCTTAAACCAGTGGGAGGGACCACCTTGGAGATTCCAGCGAGGCACTGACCCATAGATGCCCTAGGTTCTTGTGTCTCCAGAGGATGTACAGAAAAATAAAAAGGGGGAAACTTCACTCCCAAGACATTCCAGTGTGGATGATGTGAAAAGCCACATCTCCTGAGTTTCTCACTAAGACCCGAATGGCTTCTATGGCCCACATCCCAAGAAAGAGACTCGTGGGGAAAAAGGCCATATGAGACACATGGCGGGCAGCAGGAGTGTGTACTTCATGGACATCTTAGGGAGAAAGGAACACATTAATTGGGAATAAATTATTAATCAGTGCCTTTCCCCACTAAATTACCTACTGTTTTCCCACTAGGAACAGGATAGTTTAATGAATTGAATATTTTAAAATTCACCCATATTCTATTTGTTTTCATGTGTTTCTTTTTTCCTCTCTTTTCTTTTTTTAAGCGAGGTTCTCTCTATATCGCTCTGGCTGTCCTGGAACTCTGTAGACCAGGCTAGCTTTGAGCTTTATGAGACCTGCCTGTCTCTGCTTCCCAAGTCTAGGGTAGGGTCTAAAGGCATCACCACACCCAGCAAGGGCAGAGTCCTAAGCATATTAAACAAGCACTTTATTCTTGGGCTAAATTCCTAGTCCCTAAATAGTTCTTTATAAAGAAGATCTAAATTATTTAAAATTTATTGAGTTGAAGTGGGACTGAGTGGGTAGATGGGGGAGCACCCTCATAGAGGCAGGGAGGAGGGGGGACTGGAGTTTTCAGAGGAGAAACCAGGAAGGGGGATAACATTTGAAATGTAAAAAGGAAAAAAAAATAAAGTATATGTATAATTTATTAAAAAATTCAAAGCTGGGCGTGGTGGTGCACACCTTTAATCCCAGCACTCAGGAGGCAGAGGCAGGTGGATTTCTGAGTTTGAGGCCAGCCTGGTCTACAAAGTGAGTTCCAGGACAGCCAGGGCTGTCTCAAAAAACCAAAAAAAAAAAATTTCAAAATATCAATATTAATAAATTTGCAAGGTTACATTATCAAAAAAATGTATTGATTATGCAAAGCAAGGAAGGCTAGGGGATAGTAATACTGCGTTTTCAATCCTATCTGCCTAGCAGTAGATGCTAACTCGTTAGTTTGTATTAGCTTGAGTCAGCAGGTCTGCACAAAAGTTCTATTTGTGCATGGAGGATGACTCTAGGGGACTGAAGCTTGTTTGTATTTTACAAGTTCTGATTGTCCGACCCATGGAGGAGCCACGTGTCAGCAGAGATCTCGCTTCTGAAATATAGCCACAGTGCTCAAATGCCTCAGAGTTCAAGCGATCCTTGATACCAAGGTAGTTCTGAGGTCTCTCTCACCTGGGGAAGGCGAACACTGCACTGAGTGAAGGGCCTTCAGATCTTCCTCAAAGTCAAGTAGAAAATCTTCAAGGTCCCGCTCATCTGAGGGAATGAGAAACGCTGCAAGGGTTAATTCTGTCTTTCTGTACCAGATGCCTCGCCCTCAAGATGCGAATTGTCACAGAGAAATGAAGGCAAGACTTTGCTGCAGGTCGGCCAGAAAGTTCCTTGTTGATGTTCTTCTCTTCTGTCTACTCTGGCTGTACTGCAGCAGAGTAGGGTATGGGGAGGAATGTTCCCACACTCTCTAGGTTAAAGCACCCAAGCCCGCTGATTCTGCTGGTCCCTGGAGCTTGTGATGGTCTTAAATTTCCCAGTGCAGGAAGCACATTTTATTCAGTTTTCTGGAGACTGGGGGATGTGCTCTAGTGGTAGATTATTGTCTTAGCATGCTCAAAGGCCCAGGTTTGATTTCCAGCACCCTTCAGAAACTGGGAAATAGGAATGACCCATGTTTTAACACTACAATAGCTATGCCTGGAATGTTCTAGACTACTTTCTCTGACCACAAGATGAAAAATCAGTTCCCCCCCCTTTGGGGGATTTTGCATTATAAAAGACAAAGTAATAGTGAAGTGCATTATTTAGTGCAAAAAAGTTGTTATTTGATACATTTTTCCTAATGATGCACATATTTTTGGTTTTGTGTGAGACTTGGGAATTAATATTCTCTCTCTCTCTCTCTCTCTCTCTCTCTCTCTTTATATATGTTTGTACAAATGATTCTCAAAAGAATATGTGAAAAGTATGGAAATATTGACAGAGTGCTGGCCTTTGAGCACTGTGTATGCTAAGGGGGACCTAAATAGAAATAAAAATGCCAAGAATTTACTCATAGCTGTCATAGGTAGGTTTTGGACTGCCCAATCACTTTCTTTCACTATCTCCTGAGGCAGGGTCTCTCACCGAACCCAGAAGTCGCCATTCAGCTGGGCCGGCTGTTCACTGAACACTAGTTATTTGTGTCTCACAACGCTAAGATTACAGGTGCTGGCTGCCACATCCCACTTCATTATTGTTCTTTAATGTGGATGTTGGAGGTCTGATCTCTGATCGGATAGTCATGCTTACGCACCAGGCCCTTGGCTAACTCGGCCCCCTCCCCGCTCTGGTGTCAGTAATTTGTCAAAACCTTCTGTGTCATTCTAACATGTGGCTCGTGGCTGAGAATCGCCAGTCTTGAAAATAACCTCCCTGAAGGACATTAGCATTATTATGTAGTCCCAGGGGCTGATGAAGTGTCTGGAAGATAATGGGCTCTAAGTTTTTAAATTTTAAAGTTTTAAGGAGTAAATGCAGAAGAGGTTAGAGTTGGTGGGGCAGGAAGAGCTGAAACCAAAGGAAGAGAGTGGTTTGTGCCGTGTGACCTAAAACAAACAAACAAACAAACACACACCAAGGCTGTTAGCTCCTCTAACTGATGGGTATGCAGATAGGTTAAGGAAACTTAGCAGACTGGCTGAATTACACGCTGGAATCAACAAATCACTCAGGCCCTCAGAATGAGAAGCCTTTCTGTTGGACTTTGTGCAAACTCGCAAGGTTGGCAGGGAGTGGAGGGGGCGCTGCCCAAGGCGCCTCTTCATCCCCACAGGTGTGGAGATGCATTGCTTTCCGGTTAAGTAACGTCTTACGGCAAGGAAAGCCAGGGCTTTACAGACGTGATCTCATTTCACCTTCCTGACAGATACCCCTGTAGGGGACGAGGAGAACATGATTTAGAATTAGTTGCATGAGAAAATGAATTCTTAGGCCCTTCTGCTGGAATACGGAGGAATTTCAAATGTCCCATCCCCCAACCCCCTTTCTCCAGGCCAGAAAATTAAGCACGGGTTTTGGTATTTTTTTCTCTTTCAGTGAGAGAAATACAGGAAGATATCTGAAAAGGAGGGATAAGAGCCTTAAAAAAAAAAAGTTTGGAAATGTTGATGTCGCCTTTGAGCACTGTGTATGCTAAGGAAGATCTAAGTACAAATAAAAATGCCAAGAATTTATTTATAAAATAGGTAAAAATTATAAAATTCTTTTGTCTTTGTGAGTCTTTACAGAGCAAGATTGATTCTCCATTTGCTGGGTGATTACACAGGGACTCCTGGCTTTCGTGGTCCCTGTACTAATGTTTCACGACCTTTCTGACTATCAATTCCTCCCCATGACATCAGTTCTTACCTTGAACTTGAAATAACCCAGCGTCTTTCTTATGAAGGTCGTCCACACTGTTGCTGTCATCTTTATTCCATTGACTAGAAACTTTATAGACATTCTCACACCCTCCAAATGCACAACACTGGTAAGCGGATGGCATTTCTATAATCCTACACAGAAGGGGAACAAAACCAAAAACATACACGTAAGGACGATGGCTCATGAAATATAATGTTTATCTTTCCACCCAATATATAATGTTTACTCTGGGAGTTTAACCTAAACCAATTACCCAAATTATAAGCTATTTGCACAATGGTGTTCATTCTAGAGATACTTAGAACCACAGTTATTAAAATTTACCATCATGAAGTTTTTATAAGTAAGGAACTTGAGTGATGGGATTTAAATGATCAAAAATTTCCATAATAAAATGGTTTAAAAAGCAAACGGTAGGAAAATTAAGGCAAAATTATGTTAATTAACTAAAACATACCATAATGTTCTATGCATGATTGGATTCTAATAACTTAAAGGACGTAAAACATAGTGTAGAAACAACATAACATGTTGCTTAAGGTGGCATTTTAAAATATACTTTTCTCTCTTTCGTACTATCTTTTGGGGGTCTTATTACTTTGTTCATTTTAAAGTGTGCAGACAGGATTTCATTTGGTTTAGTTTACAGAACCTTTACGATGTTCCTTTATTGTTCATAAGCATAGCAGTTTTAAAGGGTACTGCTTCCTCAACTATTAACTTAGTTCATTTAGTTAGAACATACACATTCTCAGTGAAGGAGAAATTGTAAACAGAAGTGCAGGACTGCTGCAATGTTATTTAATTACACGGTCCACTATGTATCCCATGGTTCATTGCTTTTTAAACTCTTTCCATGAACTCTGTGATTCCAGGAAGCATCTTTGAGAGGGAAAGGAAATGTGGTCAGGAAGACAGTTTTCCACGTTGGTCTTGTCCTCACAGTGTCCCAGAGGTGGGGACTGAGGGCATGAAATGCATTTCACAAGGGTCTCATGACCTCACCAATTTCGAAACCACGACAACACGTCTGTTCTTTCACATGATCACAAATGTATCTTGTTTGTTTTAATGACAAACTCACTTGAGCTCTGGGAAGTTTGCAGATGGTATCAGGCTCTGTAAGGCTTGGTTCCCCGTTAATTTTAAGTGAGTTAAACCATGTAACCCAGTCACAGGGAAGGACGACAGGAGATTAGATGATAGGTCTCTGCAGAACATAAAAAAAGGCTTTTAGTAGTCTCCATCAGCGAATGTTTACAAAAGCAGCCTAACGATGACTTACACTGCTCAATAAAAACTTAAGCGGGGTCCTTCCTTTCAATAGTAAAGCTAACCCTGACGGTTTTAGTTTCTGATAGCTTTTTTTATTTACAGTCAGAACTGTAGGGGCACACACTTGAAATGCATCAAATTGTTCTATATTTGGCCTCATTTTGCCAAGTAGGGGCATCTAAACTCAAGGGAAATTCACATTTATTTGAAAACAGATAGGAGGGGCTAATAAAAAGCTTAGCGGTTGTTTCTGCCACCCCCTTCTGTCAGTGAGTGGGTGGGTTGGTGAGTGGGGGGGGATAGGGGAAGGGAGTTTTTTGGAGGGGAAACCAGGAAAGGGGAAAACATTTGAAATGTCAATAAAGAAAATATCTAATAATAATAATAATAAAAAAGAAAATAGGACCTACCCCCCCCCCAAAAAAAAAAAGAAAAGAAAAGATTTCTCATCTTAACACACTCTGGTTGCTCAGCTGTCACACAGTGATCCCCATAAGAGCTCATATGGTCCAGGAGGAGTAGAGCATCTTCCTTGACCAGGAAGTAGCTCTAAACAGGGAGAACACAGCACCCCAGCTATAAATTGGGGGTGACAAAAGACAGCTAACATTTTCACCAACTAGATGGTCCTTAATTATTGAAAAACGTCTCATAAATAATCAAGGGAATACTCACAGCTTTATTAGCGACGGCAATGTAGAAAACGCGTTGGGGTGAATGATATCAATTTTATTCCATGCTAAGTTCCTGTTTGTTTTTTTTTTTAAGACAAATGAGAATATTATATTAAAAAGAATACTCAACGTTTTTATCATATGTATCCAGTATCTACCCAACCTAACTTCTATTTAAATGAGGAATAGCTGGTTCATCAAATTCTCCTTCACATAAAGATATAACGGCATAAAAAAAAAATCACTAAAGCCAGAACTTCAAATCAACCCTGCTTGAAAGAATCAGGCAGATATTTTAGTTCTTATTAGCTTCTTGCTAGAAAGGTTGACTCTAACATGGATATCCATTTTTATGGTTGTTTTTCTAAAATGACTGGAGATTGGGGACTGGGAAGAGGCAAACGTCGGGGTGTCTTCCTCTGACAAGAAAATAGAGTTTAAATTACAAGATGATCCTGGATACACAGGGAAACAGAACCAGGCATTTGTGCACGCCATGTACATAGGTCGAGCCCTGAAATAAGCAAATGCTTTCAAGAAAACTCTCACCAAAAGATACAGACAAGTAAACCCCTCATCGAGAAACAGAAGAGAGCACATGTTAGAAATAAAGTCCTTCAAGGCAAGGAGAAATATTTTATGGAGAAATGAAGTCTACCTGACCATACATATATGTCGAAGTGTAGACAATTTAGCAAGATTACAATCCTTAATATAAACTTCTCCAGATAATTCTTGTCAAAGGCAAGAACTTCCATATTTTAAAATCTGAACTATAAATTTAAGACCCCTCTCTTTCTCTCCCCCTTCCTTTCTTCCTTCCTTGTTGTTCGAGAATCAAAGTCAGAGCCTTGGAAATGCTAGAAAGTCTTCTATGGAGATTTTATTTTTGAAATGTCTAAGACATTAAGATAAGAATCAGACATTAGAAAAAAATCAGAAGTGATCAGAGCCAATGTTTCTCAGGTTCAGATAAGTGTACAACGCTGGGCCCCTGAGCAACGTCAGGTGAATTGAATTCATAGAGCAATCAAGCTCTCGTGGAATGGTTCCTAAACAGAATTTTCCTCTTTTCATATGAATGTGGTGGCCAGAATACGATCTCAGGTGTCTTTCTATGAATGTCATCGGATGTGTTTTTTGAGACAGGGTCTCTCACTGAGCTTGACCTTACTTTGGGGGGCTAGGCTGGCCGGCCAGTAAACCCCAGGACTGCCCCTGTCCTCCCAGTGCTGGGATAACAAGTGTGTGAGAATTCACCAGGCTTTTCACATGGGTCTAAGAGTTGAACTTGAGTTCTCAGGCTTGACCTACTTCCAACATTTTAAATCATAAAGCAAAATTAGATATTTACATATCGATTTCCCTAGAAACAGAATTATCTCCTAGTATAGTTGTACTGAAGCTGAAACCGTGGTAGGTTTGCTAAAACACAGATTCCCGGGTTTTGCTCTCTAGTTCTCCAGACTGCAGACATTATTGTGAGCCCTTTGAGCAAGTTAGCCTGCCTTCCTTCCTTCCTTCCTTCCTTCCTTCCTTCCTTCCTTCCTTCCTTCCTTCCTTCCTTCCTTTCCTCCCTCCCTCCTCCTCCTCTTCTTCCTCTTCCTCTTCTTCATGAAGAGTGCAGTTTAAAGGATCTTCTGGGAGCATACTCACACACTTGCTATTCCTATTTGTAATTTTTAAACATTGATATCTTGAGTCTTACTATGTCTCCCTGGATCGTTTGGAACCTGCTGTGCAGACCAGACTGGTCTCAAAGTCACAGAGATCTACTTGCCTCTGTCTTGCATGTCCTTTGATTAAAGCTCTATGTACCATGCCTGGATACAAATTTACTACTTCTAAATTTCTTCCTGGAAATTGTGAGGAGCAGAATATTTATCTTTTTTTTTTAATGACAAAACGAATGTACAGTAATGCAATGGTAAAAACAATTGTGGCGGCCAACCGAGAGAAGTAGTCAGCGCTGAGGGGGTGTAGGAGGTCGTACTCACAGAGATCGGAGATTAAACAACCGCTGAAAAGTGCCGCCCTTAATTTCATAGATCTCGTTATGCCGCAGGTCACTGAAAAGAAACAGTTCCAAAGATGGATGTCAGAGTTAATGTTTCCAACAGATTTCCGAGGACTTTTTACACTAGGATTGGATGTCCTTCATCCAAGGAAATGTGGTGGTCTCGCAGGAAGTGTGACTATCTCTCAATCAAGAGATTGGGTTTTGTTTCATACATAACACTTCAATGTTTACATTCACCTAAGTATTGCCCCTCTTTCCAAGAAGCTGGTTCTCTCAAGGGAGTATAGAACAATATCTACACACACTGTCATCAGCCAGTGGGAGGAATGATGGCTTGGTACTCAGGAAGCCTCAGCTTCTGTCCCCAGCACTGCATAAACCAGGTGTGACAGCCCATGTCTGCAATCCCAGCCTCCAGGCAGTAAAAAAAAGGATGATCAGAAGGTCAAGGTCATCCTTGGCTATGAGGCTAGCCTGGGATACATGAGAGCCTTTCTTAAAAGACAAAACAAGCCAGGCTATGGTGGCGCACACCTTTAATCCCAATACTTGGGAGGCAGGAGGCAGAGGCAGGAGGATTTCTGAGTTCGAGGCCAGCCTGGTCAACAAAGTGAGTTCAAGGCAGCCAAGGCTACACAGAGAAATCCTGTCTCGAAAAAACCAAAAAAAAAAAAAAAAAAAAAAAAAAAGAAAGTTCCAATAAAAAAAAAGAAGTTCCATTAAATGTCACCTAAAGCATCCAATTTATTTTTAATTATGTATTTGTGTGTGGGTATGTGCCTGTGAGTGTGGCAGCCAGTGGAGGCCTGAGAAGTTGGACTCCTCATACTGGACCTACAAGTGGTTGAGAGCTGACTGGTGTGGGTGTTGAAGTCCAAACTCTGGTCTCTGAAGAGGAGTATGTGCTCTTAACTGCCGAACCAACCATCTTTCTATCCCCTCTAATCTTTACGTTTTAGAAAATGAATATATATTTTCTTCCTTCATCACCCAAAGACTGTGAGAGGAAAACTAAGTGTGAAATGAGAGGGGCAGAGGGGGGTTGATACTGTTTTTATGAAAACAGAAGGCTGACCAAACACAAAGCAACGTGGCTAACATTTTGTGGATGAAGGAGATGACCCGAGGTTTCACCATATTCAAAACTCGCACCACCCATCGGAAGTGGGAGCTTCGTTGTATTTGTAAAGGAAGAGAGAACTTAGCTCGTGGGACACACGTCTGTCATTCAGCTCTTGGGAGACAGAGACAGGAAGACACGGGAGGGAGATCAAGGCCAGCCTCCACTACATAGTAAGTTCGAGGCCAGCCTTGAGACCTTGTCTGCTTAAAAGAGGAAACGTTCCCAAGCTCATACTCACCCGATTCCCTATTACATTGAGTTGGGAAAAACAAAGGAGAAAATTGATGTCACAGTGGATGGGTGAGAAAAGCACTATTACCCAACTTTCCCCGTACACTCATCCCACATCTCATGGGCATAAGAAGGATAAATGGATTGGCAGTAAGGCCCAGGGTGGAGTAACCAGTAACCCTGAACAATAGGAATTTGGGCTTCGGATATTTATTTATTTATTTATTTAGGCTGAGTTACTTAAAGACTTTCAAAGACGTACATTTTCTGAAGTTTTTGGCAGCCTGACAAACTGGGTAAGTCTTCGAGCAGGTTGTAAGACAAATCTCTGGAAAGCAAAAGGTGCAAAAGAGAGAAATCTGTTACACATTAATCTTAAGGAAATGCATCTTCCTCTTTGCAAAGCCCCCAAGACGTGAACGTGCCTCAAAGGCAAACTCTGGACAATCCCACAGCCCTGACATGCAGCAGCTAGACACAGGCATTACTGGATTAGGCAAAGGGGCTCAAATATTTACTGAAATGTAAGTTATACTTCTTTAATTGATTTAAATAATTTACTTAATGAATTTATTTATTTTGTTAGTGGTGATCTACAATGTTCTAGCTCTTATCTTGCTGAAATGAATACAGATTAAATTAAAAAACTGTGCCCTTGTCTCTGGAAACTGCTGTTTCTCTACAGCTAACACAAGTCATTGCTGGTGCTTTCCTAATCAACTTAAAAACAAAACCCAACCATTCAAAACATAGCACTAACTTTGAAATCAATCACCATGAGGGGGGACATCTAAGAAAGGCTTCAGCCAAAACTCAACAAATTACAGAATAACAAAAACATCTGGACATATTTATATTATAATATAACTAATCTAAAACAAGCCATGGTAATTTGCAGAAAGTTAAAAAAAAAGAAAGAAAGAGAACTAGTAGATAAAGTAACATAGAGGTAAAAAAAACATCTTGCCTCATGTTTTAGAAGTTATCAGCTAATCAACTAACCATTTTCATGCTTGATTCTAACTCTTAAAACCATCAAAATGACTGGAAAAAATCAGTATTATTTTTCTAAGAGGCTTTTAATTATTCTATCCTTATAATTAATCAATTCATCCTATCCTTATCATTTATCCTACATTTATTGAACGAATGGGGTTTATATAGGAAGAGTTCAATTGTATATAAATGATTCAAATGAGGCTATCTGTAAGTACACATCTGTATTTTACACACAAGTTTGTATATAAGTACTAGAGGTTTGAAAGACTGTACCCCTCCCCCCTAAATAAACAAAAAATAAATTCACCAAAACAAACGAACGGAAAACTTGTATATCTATGCAAAATAGACCTGTTTAACCATATGCTATGTTGTTGCTCAGGAGTGACTTATGAAAATGGGCACACATATTATTAAAGATGATGACGACATTAATTTCTTCAGGATGCTCAGGGAGCCCATTGTTTCTTGTGTTTATATTGTGCAGCCCAGGCAGTTGTTGAACTTGGCATCTTCCTGCTTCAGCCTCCCCAGGAACTGGGCTCACAGGCTGAACCATCAGAGTGCCTTCTCATTCTCCTGCATGTCTCAGGAGGATATAAAGCCTTGAACACAGGACATAGTAGTGCATTTTGTCTGCCTTCTACATAATGATTCCAGGGTTAGTGTGGACCAAGCATTCCTTGTTTGGGCACTATGGTCATAGCTTTACTGAAGTTTAATCCTGGGATCACCTTAGGACAGTGACACTGTGAGTATCTCCATACAGAGTGGGGATGACTTCTGTAAGAATGTCAGCTAGCGGTGAGTTGAGAACACACTTGTGGCCTAACTAGTGGACTGGGTGATTTCCACGAAGGTAACGCAAGAGGGGGAAAGTGCGCACTCACAATCCTATATGAAATATATGTTAATGAGCACGAACAACAACAGAGTTTGATACATTGATCAAAGTCATGCTCCAAGAAAGCAATGGGATTTTTGTTTTGTTTACTTTTATCTTGTATAGGCATGTTCACATAGTGTTGGTGCACTAATGATCGTGTGTCTAGGATTCTCAGTTCCTATGTCTGTAGTTGCTTCTCACAGAGAAATGCGGGCTAGAAGTTCAAGGCTTGCTTTATACCTTCCTTCAGACCCGCGTGACTGACACAGCCTCCTGTGTGCTGCTACTGCACACAGTGTCGCTGAGCATCTGCAGTGACAGGGCAGCCTGGGGACCACGAGGAAGGGCAGAATCAATCATGCAGCAGACAGTCCCTTCCTACATAGCATCTGCACTGGGCTGGCTCAGCTGCCAAGAGAAGCACATGCTGGCATAATAGGTGGCTGGCTGATGGATAGAGTTCTATTTCACAGGAGAAGAACCATTAGGACCCACTGAGGGTCCTAATGAGTCCCAACGGTGCTTGAGAGGACATGAGGGTTGAGTGGCGTTGACAGAAAGCAAAACAAAACAAAACAAAATAAAACAACGAAACCAAAGAAAAATGTCAAAATATAGTTATTCAAATCCCTGTAAATTACTTTTTAACAAAACGTGGGAAAGGAAGGGGCAAATGAGATTGGAGGCAGCGGAAATAACATTCAAGCTGATTGGCCACCAGATGATGCAACGGAAACAACATTCAAACTGATTGGCCATATCCTTAACGGTACCAAAAAATGTTCAATCTCCCCAGCAAGGTTGGTGCCTGTTTGATAATTTCATTTTTGACATTAATATTAGGCTGTTGGTCCATTAGGCTATTTAATTCTACTCTGAGAAACCTTTAGAAGAGGAAATGCAAGTTTTTTTCCCCTTGCTTGTTCACATGCATTTTCTGAAGGGAAATGTATATCAACTACAACACTAATGGGCAGCCCTTTGCTCTTGAAATCAGATACGCTGTCACGGCTACCAGGGTGATGGCTGGGAGCCTGGCCCAAAGGAGGCAGAGGAGGAATCGTGACCTCCTGGAGACCTGCAGGGAAAGAGCTTTCTCCTCGTTTCTGAGGACCGTTGAGATACTGTCTGCCATTTTACCCCTAAATGGAAGTTGCCTGTTTATACAACATCATTGCCTTACTGATACGCACAGCACTTGGAGATTAGGTAACTGATCACAGACGGTCTGGGGAAGAGATGAGATCTTTGCTCCAGTTAAAGTCCTGTTAAAACACAAGCAAGACAGAATGCTTTCATTCCCATATCACGCACTGGCATGTTTTGATTCATGGATGTTGAGGTTGATCAACTCTAAAGTTAATACTTGTTCTGGGAGGAGCTAAGGGTCTGCTCAAATACTCACAGACTCTCCAGGGTGGCAGTTCCTGTTAAGTCAGGAAATTCAGTAATTTGCGAGGCACCGTTCAAAGTCCTAGGAGAAATATATAATTGTTATTTGGAGAAGATTCCAGAAAGGGCTCACTTTTACTACCATTTTCCCCCCAAGTCCTTCTAGTGTATCACTCATTGGTCTCAGCAATACTACAGGTTGAGCGGAGGCACCATTTAAGAGAATAGACACTTACAGTGTTCTTAGTTCAGGTAAATGCTGAAAAGCAGATACGCCAACAAATTGGATGGGGTTGTCATAGAAGTGTCTGAAAAATCCAAACACCAATGTGTTATAAGAAAGCTGATGGTCAAGAGAATATGTATTTCAACAAATCTTCTAATGTGAATTTGTCGTTTTTACTGATTTTTTTCTTTTTTACTGTTACCGTACATCCCAGTTACTCAGTTTCAAGTGAACATTGAAAGTGTTTCCACTCACACTTCAAGATTGATCATTCATTCATTCATTCATTCATTCACTCATTTGCTTGTTTCTGTGTGTGTGCATGGACTCCGGTGCTTGCCACAGTGTCTATGAGTACGAGGACAACTTGTGGAAGTGAGTTCTTCCTGTGTAAGAGGGTAAGTTGTGGATCTGGGCTCCCAACATCTAACTCAAGTTCTTAGGCTGGGAGGCAAGGGCCTCTGCCCGCTGAACCATCTCATTGGCTTGCTTTCTGAGATTTTGCATAAGGAATCTTTATTATATACAATTTAAAGGGGAGAGACTTTGGGGGAGGAGGAGGATGAGAATGAGGATGAGGATGAGGAGGAAGATTTAGAGAAAAGAAAAATAACAATGTTCGAAGATGCCATGATGAAACCCACACTTTGTATGCCTACCTCCAAGATTAATAAAAACAAAAAATTAACATTTGCACAGCAGAGCTTGTATGAATAGTTATGAAGTAGAAAAGTGCATGGATTAACTAACTGCACTTAAAGACTTTGCCTCAACACTTTGAATACTCAACAAAAACATAATTCTAGTTGTAATTCTATCTATCTATCTATCTATCTATCTATCTATCTATCTATCTATCTACCTATCATCTATCATATCTGTCTTCTATCACGTATCTATGTATGTATGTATCTATCTATCTATCATATTTATATGTATTATCTATCTACCTATCATTTAACTATCACTATCTTAATAATTACAGAAGGTTCTATTGTGATTGAATATAACTACCATAACATCTACAAAGCACTCCACATAATTGAGAAGAAGTGACATACTGCGGGGTTTATCTAGTGTAAGAAATTTCTTGAATTAGTTATGACTTTAAAATGGGAGACATTATTAAAACTTTAAGAACATTTTGTTTTATAGACCTTTTAATGTAATCAAAACCTAGCCGAACTGCTCTGTTAGTGGAGCCCCACACAGATTTTATACCTGAGGCATGGGGATAGTTCAATTAAATACAACAAATCCATGTTCAAACTGTGAAGTAGGGATGGCAGAGATTTGAAGGTTTGTTCATTAAAGAAGCTATCACTGGAAAACATTCTAAATGATGGAGGTTCAGGAGGAATTGATAAAATATTCTCGCCTGCAGAGGCCTGGCACCAGCTGGAGTTAAACAAGCTACAGAGCATCTCTTGTCAACAAAGCAGTTGATCTGTGCAACAGCTTTGATCGACAGCATAGACACAACTTTCTTCATTCTCCGGTGAGAAAACCGAGGCTCAGCTATCCAAGAAAGCTCATAGCCTCCCAGATCCTAAATTTAAGCTTAGATAGTAATGAGCTTGGTCACAGGCTTTGGCTAACAACTGGAAAAGCTAATGCACACATGATGGCTCACACGGTACCCTGGCACATTTGTTACTTAACAAACCTAAGTGCTCTCCACCCTACCACTCACCTCCCCTTTCCCGTGGGATTAGACAGTCATTAAAAGAACTGCAGGGGGGCAGGGGGAACCTGGGTTGCACATGATCAAGATACAGGGCATTTGTGCATGGACTTCTCGAAGAATAAGTGGAAGAAATGAAAAAAGAGTGGCTTTATGACTTCAAGTGGAATTCTCCTCATAGCACATCTTCCTTGACTATACTATACACTTATATGCACATAATTAAACTGGTACACATGTGTAGATATGTACACACTGGGAAGATCTGAATGCATGCGCTTGCATGTGTACTGCAGAATATCACTATTGTGAAAAGGTCTGGGGTTCTCTGGAGGCTCCTCTTTCATTTGTTAGGGGGAGGGCAAAAAGAAAATTTATGAAATACCACTTGAGACACATTTGAAAGGCAGAATTCCAATCATCCTCGTGCAGGGATGGAATCTTTGTGTTGTACACATCTAGCTTAGTTAGCTGGGTTATGGCCTTGTCGGAGAGAGCTTTGGGGAAATAGGTTAGGAAGGTTGGCTGTGGAAGACTGTGGATGTCAGGGTACAGAGCTTGCATCCTGGATGTCTGTTCCATAGCAAGAGAGTGGCAAGGAGGATGCGGTTTCAAGCATCCCTGATGATGGCGGAGGCAGGGAGGCCAGACGCCTCTGCACTGGTAAAGAGCAAGAAGTCATGGCTAACGGGAGGTGGTGAAGTAAGGACAAAAAGAAAGCATTGGGTTGGAGAGCACAGAGGCAGAAATGAGGGCTGGGTCACCAGCTGACAGGGCTTGGAGCAAAAACACACACGGAGGTGGCTGCATTGGAAAGGAGGCCAGTGACGAGATGGAAACTCAGTGTGAGGAGAGCAGAGGGAGGGGAGAAAGTCGCTGTGGAAAGTGAAGAGGGCGCCAAAGGCTGGGAGGGCTGCTCCTCCTGACGCATTAACATGCCAAAGGACTGATTAAACACCACTCGAGGGCTGAAAGGAAGAGTAGCCAAGCTCACTAATCTTCTAATATGCAAATGCTCTCTAATGAGGACTAATGTTTATTCCGCAATAGAATGCAAAGCCCTCAGTTTGCCAAAATATTGCCAGCACATTTCCGAGGTGATGAATGATGCAGTCTGCTTGTGTTTTCGGCCCCTCCTCTTCCCCAGTGGTCAAGGCTAAGTGGGGGCGGGGGGAGGGGGTTGACAAAAGACACATGGTTTCAGAAAGCCTCTCTACCAAGTTAGCACAGGAAGAATCCAGGGCAAGCCGTATCCTTAGGCCAAGTTCAACGGCTGCCTTTATTTACCTTCTTTATGATAGATCTCACTAAGGCCAATATGATTTCCTAAACCTACCTTGGACATGCATCTTTTATCTAGAAGCCAACCAAATAATTATACATTTTTATTTTCTTAATGTTGATGCCTAATAAATGTCCTATCTGTGTGAAACAACATTATTGATACTCTGTGATTATGAATCTATTTTATTTTTATACCATATGAGTCCTTGTTTTCTCCTTTCTAGAATACATGCACTGTTCTAGAATTGCTTCATATTTTTTGGTTTAGATGCAACTCAAGGCTAGGGCTTGTGAACAAGCAGGCAGTGAACATAAATCGGTATTTCTTCCATTAAACACTCATGGCAGCAGTTTAAGCCAGAGACAAGCTGTTTGCAATGACCCCTTTTTGTATATAATTAATTTTTCTAGAGTACTTGGGTTGAATTCTTGAATGACTAAGTGATCTAGCAGTGGATTTCTTTTTTAAAGATCTATTTATTTATTTTATGTATATGAGTACACTGTAGCTGTACAGCTGGTTGATTGTGAGCCTTCATGTGGTTGTTGAGAGTTAAAGTTTAGGGCCTCTGCTCGCTCCGGCCCAAAGATTGATTTATTATTATAAATAGGTACACTGTAGCTGTCTTCAGACACACCAGAAGAGGGAAGGTGTCAGATCTCAATAGGGGTGGTTGTGAGCCACCATGTGGTTGCTGGGATTTGAACTTAGGACTGTTGGAAGAGCAGTCAGTGCTCTTACCCACTGAGCCATCTCGCCAGCCCATATTGGATGTTCTAAAATCAGTTTTTTTTTTAAAGATTTATTTTATTTATTATATGTAAGTACACTGTAGTTGTCTTCAGGCATTCCAGAAGAGGGCGCCAGATCTCATTAAGGATGGTTGTGAGCCACCATGTGGTTGCTGGGATTTGAACTTATCACCTTCGGAAGAGCAGTCGGGTGCTCTTACCCGCTGAGCCATCTCACCAGCCCCTAAAATCAATTTTATTCATTGGAAAATATAGGTAAGCAAAAGCCCTTGTAAGATTAGCCTGGAGATAGCATCTGTAAGGTAAGGGACACCACAGATCCTAAAAGATCAATCTTCAGTATCATTTCAGCGTGTAGTTGAAACTTGATGAAATATATCCATGTTGACACTTTTGTATAGATTTATGCATAGACTGTGACAAAATGCTGGCGAACACATAGCATTAATCGCATTATATTTAAAGGCACAACGTATTCAAAACTGTTCTATGGCAGGAAGGACACGTAAAGCGCAATGGTCACTTACATTGTGATAAGAGAAGGGTTGCCTACGAACGCTCGCTCCGGTATTGACCTGATGTTGTTGCTGTGGAATCCTCTAGAAAGAGAGACAAATATTATAGAAAGTCTTTGTGTGTGTGTGTGTGTGTGTGTGTGTGTGTGTGTGCGTGTTATTTACTAGCCCTCTTTGCCCTACCATGCAACCAGAGCACAGGTCACGCCTCCCTGGATCTTGAACTGTGTGTGTCCTCATTTACCGCAGAGGAGGAAAGGGAATCCCATGCTCCAGGCTTGAAAGAGGGAGAGAGGCTGTGCAAATCCCAACTGTGCTTTATGGAAACAGGATATTACGTTATAAAAGGAAAATCGTTTTGTTGCTATCCAGTAAAGAACTGTCGCTTAACAGCTTGAGCGGGAGCCTTCTTTGGAGGGAAGATGAAGATCACTCCCAGTTAGAGGCTGGGAGAAGGGAAAATTGACTTCAGCTGCAGTGAAGTAGAGATTTCAGGAATCTTTTTTTTTAAGAGGAAAAGGATTAGTGGGTCTGTAATAACAAATCGATTCTCCCGTTGGGGAAAATGTAGTTGGAATGACAGCGAGGCAGATTCAGGAATCTTTGGGTTGGCTGTACGCATGCGCAGCACGATAGGGCTGCCTCCCTCTGTCAATACGTTATCCAGCGACTACACATGTGATTCTCTGAAATGGAACCCGCAAAGGCGTTTTCCTTATAAACAACTTCCCCTATCCATCTGCTTTGTGGAAATGAGGTCCCAGGTTTATATACATTTTTCAAGTGCTAAGACAGTACTTGCAGAAGCTATTTTTTTTTTTTTTTGATAAAAGGAAAGGACTAACTTAAAAACACCCAATGGTCAAAAGTGAGTTTACCTTTAATGAAATTATGCTTAAAAAATTAAATACGGTTTACTTAGCATTTAAAGAATAATGCATGTAATAAAATATATGTGAAGGCATTTATCACTATACAGAGGACACATACTTTTATTGATGTAATTTTATATTTATGCAACTTAAAAATGTCTAGATTCATAGAAATATTTAACATAACTAAATCCTACTACTGTTGTATTACAAATATATAAAGATTGTAAATGGTACTAGGATACATATCACTTAGGAAATAGGTTATATAAATATAAAATATATGTTTTTACATACAAATATGGGAGGACACATGTACATTTTAAAATTCTGGTGATTTTGATTATGAAAATCAGTTAAAACACATTCAAGTGTGATTAACTATTATATAAGCTTAAAAAGTTTCAGCTATCGTACATAATAATCATGCCAAATTTAGAATAAATTTACAAAGAATAACAGTTCATTCATCAAGCCTGTCTTAACACTTACAGTTCCTTAAGGTTGGAGAGCGTCTTGATTGCAGTGGGGAATTCATCAAGGTTATTATAATTTAAATCTCTGGAAATAAATAAATAAATGATATTTTCAGCAAAAAACATCTATTTAATCTACTTACAAGGTAAGTTGGTTTGATATTCCAAAAGACCCATATCACCAATAAAAGCTCTTCTTTCTCTTTCAGTAGAGGGTTTATTGGGGAACGCTGCCTGCTAATACTTTAAAAAAAACTTACTGTATTGAGTGTGCTTGAGTGTGTGCGCATGAGTGTATGTGTATGTGCTAGCACCAAGCTAGCTTGTGGAAGACACTTTTTTGGGAGCTGACTTTTCTCCTTCCTCTGGCGGGTTCCAGGAATGGAATTCAGCTCATCAAGTTGAGCTGGCTGCAAGTGACTTCACCTGCTAAGCTCTCTCTAGGGCCCTGGCCACCAACAATCTGAAAACATTTGCGTTACAATAGTCATGACCCCAAAGAACAGAAATTTCCTGCCAAAAATCAATGGCTTCATTGGGCCATTTTAAACAGGGGGGAGGTCCTGCGGCAGGTCTAACTTCCAAGGAGGAGTGACACTTGCTTGGTGGCCTCACATCACTTCCGGATGCAGCTCTTTGCTGGGACCTGGTTCACTGAATTGGCAGGTGCTGTTTGTACTCTGCCTGGGACACATCCCTTTTCTTGTCCCTCCCCCTTCCCCATCTAGGAAGCAGGACATGAGAACTGCCTTGTTCCTGAGCCTGTGTCTCACCCAGCCTGAAGTCCGGGACAAGACATGTGTTTGGAAAGGCTTATGTGATACAGAGGACTCTTAACAAGGATGTTAAGAGTCTAGAGTTTCCCTAGAGTCACAAATGATGATCCATTTAGAAATCTGATGTTTGTCTTGGTCTGTGAGGCAAAGCTCTGTCTTATCCCTCACACACAGCAATAGAAGCGCCAGAGAATCTTGGAATCATTAATTTCTCTATCTGTAATGACACAAATGGCTTCTGATCCCATTCCCCACACGTTTTATAGGCTTAGTCTACCTGCCTCTTCATATGAAAAAGGAATTGCTGTCTGGTCCCTGGGAAGGGCGGATTTCCCGAATGACACCGAAAACCCTTTTGGTAAGGCAATCAGACGTGGTTTGATCCTCCTCAGTAGACAAGAATTGCTATTTAATTTTAAGAGAAAGATAATTTGGCTGAGTTCTACATGAATCGAGATTCCTACTTGTCTGGCAGAAGCCATTCTTAAGCTATTCTGCAGGCAGGAAACTCTGGTCTTTGGTGGACATAAATTTTCTTCCTGTTTGTAAATCTCTCCAGATGGTCTTTTTTTTTTTTTTTTTTTGATTAAACCAGGACTGGACCCTTATAAATTACTTAGCTTTCTAGTCAGGGAAAGGAAGAGGTTGGGAATAACCAATTTACTGATCCTCTGTAGCCCTGGGCAAAGTGGGGCCAGACAGTTAAGATGTACAGATTTTTGTCCTGGAACTTTTTGCTTTGTGTGTGTGTGTGTGTTTTGTTTTTTTGTAAGGCTGGTTCCTCATTCAGGACTGGGGGACAGGGAAAGCATTTGTGGAAACACCCTAGAAAGCTAATCTTGTTGTTTTTTGTTTGCTTGCTTGTTTTTTTCCTCTCCAATTGTTCTGTGGATAGGGATGAGAAAGTACTACTTAAGGAGAGAGACATTGTAACTTTCCCCTAGAGGCTGATGGAAACTGTGAACTGCTGTCCTGTGCTGTCACGGTCATGCCTGGTTGAGTGTGGAGAAGTGAGCAGAGAGACAAGTCATTCTGGAGGGAGAGTTGTGGGTGCTCATCGGTTATTAGAAGACCCAGAATAGAGAGTCTCTCAGGAAGCTGGTTGATCCAGAACTAGTTAAAAGCTAAACAGACCGTGGCTAAGTTGTTAAAGTCTGTATGCAATTGAGCCATGGTCCCTAAGGTCATAGAAGACTTGGTGGTGTGATGATCGCCACAAGGCCTTGTGTCACTTATTGTATTTCAGGATTAAGATGAGAAGGGACTTGAGGATATCGCTGCAAATACCTCCCTCACCTAGTACACTCAGATCTTTTGCTGCCTACTGTCCACACTTACTGCACTTTGTTGGCTAAGCAGGTCATTTAAATCCATCTCCAGGAGGAGGAGGCTTATACTCTAGGTAGACCTTGAGATCCTCTGTCCTGGCTCTGGGCTCTAGGATATGACCAGCTGACTGGACTCCTTTATATTGAAAGTATCAACAAAACTCTGAGCTGATTTTGTTGTTGTTTGTTGAGGTAGGGGTCTTACTATATCGGCCCAGGTGAACCTCAGAGTTCTGGGCTCAAGTGACACTCCAATTCAGCGTGAGACCACAGGCACATGCAATTGCGTCCAATGGAAGTTTTGACTTATTCTTGGAAAATAGCACCAGGAGCTATTGGCTATACCTGTGCTCTAGCACATGGGAACATGGATTTCTGAATCAGGTTACAGAAAGAAGCAATTCCCAATTATGCTACAGGCTAAATATGTAGTCCTGGTAAAGTAACTCAGTGGGCTCTCAGACGGGATAGGAATAGCTGTCTAATAAGATATTTGTAAAAATGACTTAAACAATGTATCTCGGTGGTCATGCACATATTCCATAAGTGATATAGTCCCTCGGATTGCTTCAGTATGAGCCTCATTCCTTATGAAGGGCCCAGATCTCAGGGTTGGCAGCTTCCTTTCAGCAGAAGACTCAGCTCACACCTAATTCAGTGCTCTCTGAGAAGAGGGAGTGGAGGACACACATTCCTAAACAAGCAGTCACAGCTTACTTAGCGGGATCTCATTTAACTTTAACCATCCCCACTAATTTGCCACTCAAAAGAGATTAAAACGGAATTGCAGTTTTATTGTTTAGCTCAGTGGTGTGTGTGTGTGTGTGTGTGTGTGTGTGTGTGTGTGATAAAACCTCTGTAAATATCTGTTTAAGGCTCAGGCAATTAACCAAAGCAAACATCACGTTTGGCTTTAAGGCTGTTTTGATTCCGTCAGAATATTCATGAAAATACTGGGAAAGGGGAAACAAACAGAAGATCAACTCACAAAGTCTCCAGGCTGTGGAGTCCATCAAAGCATTTCTTTCCCAGGGAGTGGATTCTATTATTATGGAGATGCCTGGAAGAGAGCATTACCCGCAGTCAGGAACAGCCATGAAGGTGGATGGGACAGAGAAAGTTTAGGAACAACATTTTGCTGGTTTAAACCCAAAGCCTCATAAAGGATGCAAAAAAAAAAAAAAAAAAAAAAAAAAAAAAAAAAAAAAAAAAAAAAAAAAAAAAAAAAAAAAAAAAAAAAAAAAAAAAAAAAAAAAAAAAAAGAAAAGAAAGAAAGACAAAAGAAATCCCCCGTACTCCTGTCACTGTGAGTGATTCTATAGCATAAGGTTTGAGATAACTGCTGTGCGTTTGGTGATATGAATGATTCGCATGTTTCACTGTAGTTTACAGTGTGATTTGATGATTGTGACTTGGAGACATAGAGTGCTCAACAGAGACGCTGAACATCACCGAGGTCATGGGACAGAGGGAGGGTCACACATGGACGCTATTCCCAGAACTGGGCTATAGGTCAGAAAGAAAGGATTTTAGTTACAGGGACCAGTGATCAGAATTTTTCTATTGCTCACAATTGATTAATCTTGACCAACTACTTTAATGTGGTGCAGTTATCATCTTAGGCGCGATTGATAAGTCAGTTACGTCAGAGTCAACGAGAACAGCTGTGTAGACAACTGAAAAGTAGATTAACTCCCAAAGAGATTTTGGAAAATGGGTTTAAGGGAGGAGAGGTTAAAAACAAATTAGTCTAGGGGGCTGGAGAGATGGCTCAGCAGTTAGGAGCACTAACTACTCTTCCAGAGGTCCTGAGTTCAATTCCCAGCAGCCACATGGTGGTTCACAACCATCTGTAACAGGATCCAACACCCTCTTCTGGTGTGTCTGAAGAGCACGACAGTGTACTCACATACATAAAATAAATTTAAAAAATTTTAAAAAAAAATTAATTTAGAAAAAAACCCACCACAAAACAAAGGCCATAGCCAGCTTCTTCAGGGTCAGCGATATCATATTCATGTAAAGAATTCACAGTAGAAATGTGTGAATATCTCCTTAAATTTTTTCATTTTTTGTCCAGACTTAGATCTTTGTTTTAATAAATAAATTTTGGTTTCAGGTGAGATCTATGTGACATTTATTCAAAGTCTTTTAAAATTTTTTTAAAAAAAGATTTATTTATTTTATATATGTGAGCACACTGTTGCTGTCTTCAGACACACCAGAAGGGGGCATCGGATCCCATCACAGATGGTATGAACCACCATGTGGTTGTTGGGAATTGAACTCAGAACCTTAAGAAGAGCAGTTAGTGCTCTTAACTGCTGAGCTATCTCTCCAGCCCTATTCAAAGTCTTTTTTTTTTTTTTTTTTTTTTTTGGTTTTTCAAGACAGGGTTTCTCTGTGTAGCTCTGGCTGTCCTGGAGCTCACTTTGTAGACCAGGCTGGCCTCGAACTCAGAAATCTGCCTGCCTCTGCCTCCCTAGTGCTGGGATTAAAGGCGTGCACCAACACACCCGGCTCTCAAAGTCTTTTAAATGCCAAGGATAAGAGCGGGGATAAAGAGAACCAAAAGACGGATGGGTCCACACCCTCATATGAATATATGCTACAGAAGAAGAGATGGATAACCAATGTCAGCAATGCAGTGGGCGGGGACAGAGCAACAGAAGCATCTTTATTCCTCAGTAAGGTTTGTGTCTTAAACAGCTGGCCAAGACCGGTAAGGTGGTAGTAGGGCCTGTGAGAGGCAGGGCTCTGAGCCTTGTCCTTGGAGGAGCTACAGGGCCCCCAGCCCTTCCTGTCTCTCTTTCCTAGCTGCTATGAGGAGAGCATCTTTGGTCTATCATGTAGACCTACTCTTCACAATGCTCTGCTTCACCGTGGGTCCAGAGCAGTGAGATCAATAACTGTGGAAGGAAATTATAAGCTCAAATGCACCTTTCTTCCCTTTAAGTAGTTAGTCCCTCCCTCCCTCCCTCCCTCCCTCCCTCCTTCCTTTCCTTCCTTACAGGATCTTACTTTGTAGCCCACCCGGCTTGATCTATATTCCTTTGGCCGACTTTCAAACTCACTGCAACCCCTTCTAAACCCTAGGATTATTGGCCCGAGGCCCCACATCCAGCTTTATCTCAAGCATTTATCACAGGGACTAACACGTCAGGCAGGCTGATCTTATAGTCCTTCAGGTCGCAACTGCATCCAAACATCAGCACTAGATAAATGTTGGTTGTTCTATTACGCACACGGGGCCATGCGGCTTTTCTGTCAGCGAAGACTGACTCATTTCCAAACTATCCGTTGAGAACCATTTTGTTTTTTAAACTGGAGAGATGGGCCCGAGACCTGGCCTAGGATCCTATCAAGGTGGTGGAGGCAGAAGGATCAGGACTTTAAGGTCATCTTCAACTGCACAAGTTCAAGCCCAGTCTACACGAAAGCTTGTTTCAAAAACCTGAACCAAACCAAGCCAAAAGAAATCTAGATGACAAAGAGGAAAAGAATCTCTAGAGAAGCAGAATTGCTTTCAGGAGTCAATGCTTCCCTCTCGTTCTCTTCTTCTCTCCCTTCCCCTCCCTTTCCTCGTTCTTCCTATCTTTTCCTGTCTTTCTTCCATCAGTACTAGGTCTCAAACCCAGGCACTGATGCTAGGCAGTCTGCCATTGGGATACACCCCAGCTCAGCAATGATCTGCCTTCTTTTTCTTTTCTTTTTTTTTTTTAAATTTTTTACAATTTTTATTAGATATTTTCTTTATTTACATTTCAAATGCTATCCCGAAAGTCCCCTATACCCTCCCCCATCCCCCGCCCTGCTCCCCTACCCACCCACTCCCACATCTTGGCCCTGGCGTTCCCCTGTACTGGGGCATATAAAGTTTGCATGACCAAGGGGCCTCTCTTCCCAATGATGGCCAAATAGGCCATCTTCTGCTAGATATGCAGCTAATGACACGAGCTCTGGGGGTACTAGTTAGTTCATATTCTTCTTCCACCTATAGGGTTGGAGACCCCTTCAGCTCCTTGGGTACTTTCTCTAGCTCCTCCATTGGGAACCCTGTGTTCCATCTAATAGCTGACGGTGAGCATCCACTTCTGTGTTTGCCAGGCACTGGCATAGCCTCACATGAGACAGCTATATCAGGGCCCTTTCAGCGATATCTTGCTGGTGTACGCAATAGTGTCTGCGTTTGGTGGCTGATTATGGGATGGATCCCCGGCTGCAGCAGTCTGTCTTCTTTTTCTTAATTAAAATAAAAAAGTGCTTTTCAAGGCTGTGAGTGTAGCTTTACTGACAAAGTATTAATACTCGTTCAGCTAGCATTTTGTGATGCCTGGTTCCATCCCTAGAACTAAAAAAGTCTATTAATATTAATTGTATAATTAATAGTTTTATATATAATTATATATAATTAATAATCAAATTATCTTTCAGTAGTCTTTTTCATTAGCTTTGCCATGATTTCTTTTAAAATGTAGATTCTGCTAAGGTAGAGGTACTTTTTGATCTTTGTATGTCCAGCAATGTTTATCACTCATCAGGTAGATGTTTTTTAAATCATTCACACAATTGGAAAAAATCTATGTCTTTATAGTGAGGGTCTTAGAGTTTTTCCTTCTCTTTAACGTACCTCCATTCAAGTTTTGAGGTCCACCACTTGAAGGGTAAGATCTCAGAGGGGATTTAGAAAGTGATAAAAGAGAGAGCCAAGTCAATCAAACTTACAGAACCACGAGGCTGGAGAGGTTTCCAAAGGCATAGTCTGCTATGTGGTGTATTTTGTTAAGGGCCAAGGTCATGGCTTGCAGGGCTGGTAAACTTCTGAAAGCCTGGACAGGGACGTCTGTGAGAGCATTGTCATCTAGCCACAGGTGCCTCAGGGAGTGCAGGCCGCTGAAACAGCTGGGTGGCACGTAGCTGATGTGGTTGGCATCTAGGCGCCTGGAAGAAAAAGAGCCAGGATGGGAACCAGCAAAGCTTAAGCTGAGGACGACAGACTGGGCTGGACGGCGGTGCGTGCGTGTGCTCATTAGCCAGAGCAAATCTGTCTGGGAAGCTCCAGGCCCCAGACAAACTGGGACGGGTTTGGGTTTTTCTCTTCTGATCAGCCCTCTTCACTCATGCTTAGACACCCCTCACCCCAGCACCCTTTACCCCTCCCCCCCCCACGGCTCCCCGATCCCCCGACTCCCCTCCCCCTTGATGTGTTCTGACTCTCTTCCAGGCTTGTGTGTACCATGCGTTCATGCATCGGAAGTGGCCTCCCCGAGGTGTAAAATTGCATCCCCTCCTGACAGTCTAAAGTAGACGTTCTCTCACCTCCTTCCCACCCCAAGCCAAATGAAGGGCTTTGCGATTCCAGACTGTTTGGAAGACAGGAGACAGCAATCTACTGGCTTGTTCCTAAGCGCTAGGAAAAGATTGCTTCAATATTTGAAAAGAATTAGTAAGACAGGCTGTTCGATATGCCCCTGGGAAAAGCTCCGAAACTGCTGGCTGCCTCCTGGAGCCTAACGATTTGCCTTGGGCAGATGTTTGTTTTTCTGACGATTTAAACGAATAATAAAATTAGCAGCTTCGCAACTCTTGCTTCTTTTCCCCACTTTCTCTTATTTTCTCTCTTTGTTTTGTTTTAAAAATGGGAAACAGTTCTAAAAATAGGGCTGGTTAATAAGCTGCTGTAGCCTCGGAGTCAGCAGAGGGAGTGTAAGGACATTTATTTTGTCATAATTCAAGAGAAACGGTGGCTGTAATTAAAGTGACCTTATGGTGCTTGTGGAAAAGACAAGATGGAGGTAGTTTGGGATTTTTTTTTTTTTTTTTTTTTTTGCGAGTTTTATGAACAACTGAATCCCTGTCACTCAGACACGCTTCCATAGCTGTTTCCACTCATGTTTTTTTTTTTTTATAAGACTTTACATTTGCTTGCATTTTGAAAACTAGAATTAAAAAAAAAAACCTAAAGAGTTGCATTCTATGCAGCTCGTGTATTAGGAAGGATAAGAAAATCATGAGAGGATGGATTAAAAAAATATGTTGGAAGCATTTAAGACTAAACAGATGCAGGAAGCACAGGAGAATCACAAAACAATCTGGTGCAAACCAAATTTAAACAGTTTAGAACTAGAGAAAGCCCTCGGTGGCAGACAGCTAATCTCTCTGGAAAGCGGATTCCTCACTTTTGGGCCACATACATCATTCTAGTCATCCCCCAGTTCCTACTTCTATCCCATCAGTGAGACAGGTAACCCCCACCCCTACCCCACCAGCCCCCGCCCGCCTGGGCCCTGAGCCAAGCTTCAGTAACAACCGAGGGTCACTTGGAACAAACGTTCTGAGTTGGCCGTCTTTGCCAGGACCCACTCACACTTCCAGAGGACCAGCCATGATTGTAGGAGTTGAGCCAGAGTCTCCTGACACGGCAGGGTTCTGTCAACAAATGAGCTGAAAGAGGTTGGGGAAAGTCCGCTGCTGTAGCCTCAGACCCCTTCCCTCAGCGATCTGCCCTTGCTAGGGCACAGCACAACTTCATCAAGGGTGAGGAGGTAATTGGTTTTATTTGGCTGGAAGTCCATATTTAAGCTGGGCCTAACTACTGCTCTCACTGTAGCTTCTCGGTTGTACCCCGCCATACAGAGTGGGCCTCTGATGCGCACACGCATGCCTTCTTTCTAGCCTAGTTGCTTAGGCATCGACCCTGCAAATCACTCCCAAAACCCTTGCATACGACAAACCTCAAAGTTCAGCGCAATGTTGGGGAACCCTATAAAAGGCTCTATTAGCATGGAAGCCTGGGCTTTCTCCTTCGATATTTTAAGTTGTGACCAGCAAGGAGTGGCCTGACATCAGTCCCCTAGGTGAGTACATCCATTCCTTGGGCCAGGCTCCCCTAGGGATTATCCTTTCTGCCCCCTCAGATGAAAGAGTAAAATCTGGCCATACTATTAAACAAATTTCTGTCTGAAATGGATAAGTCAGAATTACTGCTCAGTGCTGTCACATTCTCAACGCTAATGAACACTCCCAGACCTGCCGTTCTTAACAGACTCTAGGTGTCCTAAGCAGAGCCCTGAAATGCCTTTCTATGGTACAATTTTATCATTTAGGAAACTCCCTATAAAAGAGTGTCACAGGCATGTCATGATAAAACCCATTACTTTATAAATTGATATACACCAGTAAAATATATGAAGATGGAAACTCCAGGAGACAGCACTCCTAAGTCAGTGTTTCAGAATCAGAGTCTGCCTGGAATTTCAGCTTCATTCAAATAAGAGTTTATTGTTTACACTCAAAGGCACTGTCTGGTTCAGTTTTCCCTTTCCTACTTTATTAAAGTAGAAAATCAACAAATAAAAAGCCTATATATTCACAGGGTATATCTATATCATCTATATCTATCTCTATATATTTTACAGGGTTTTATTACAAGTATATAATGTAAAGTGATTAAATAAATCTTATTAACATACTTATTTCTTTTCATGTGTGTGCACATTTAAATGCACTCTCCTAGAAAATTTCAAGTATACATCATTATTAGTTATAGTCACAGTACTATATAGATCATTGCTATAATCCAGTGCAGTAGGTCACCATAACTTATGCATGCTAAGGCTCTGTGTCTTTTAACTGGCCTTTTCTGATTCCTGCCATCCACCCGCAGGGCCCTGACAACCATCATTCTGCTTCCATTCACTGATATCTGATTTAATTTCAAACTCTCCCAAGGCTACATCGGAGTATGGAATTAATTATCTACTCACTTTATAGGTGATCCTTACATAACAGGGTTAAGCCTGGCAGAGCATAAGTTGTTCTTACCTAGTGAGTCAGCAGAGGGGTCACACTGTGCCAATCTGGCCCTTTCAGGCAAGTGGACAAATGTGACATCTAAGCAGAGAAACAGAAGGCTTCTGTATTGTACAAGAAAGAAAATCTACGCACTGGGGCCAGTGAGATAAGTCAGCGTTTAAGACTCTAGGTGTGATATCATGAGGACCAGAGTTCACATCCCAGCATCCACCTAATGATGGATGCCCATCCTGCAAAGACCTGACCTCTGACTCCAGCTTCAAAATATCCAAAGCCCCCGTCTGGCTTCCTCTGTGTGCACACACCTGCATAGCCCTGTGTGCACACACCTCTAGACATGTGCACCTTTACTCTTGTGGACAGTCAGTTCTCTATTTACATCCTGTGGGTTTGGTGATCAAACTCAGGTCATCAGGCTTGGCAGCAAGCACCATTTCCCTCTAAGCCATTTCACTGGCCCCTTCTTTTCAGACTAGTAATAACATTGATCTATCTGTGTACATGTTTGTATGTATGTACGTATAAATGAGTGATCATACATACATACAGTAAGGTCATGTTTTGTTAATAATTTATCACTGAATATAACATCTTCATTTCAGAGGCATAGGACAAGTGTTGATGTGTAACAGATGGCACATTCTCAGAGAAAGTTCTAGCAATGATTTGACACATCCATCAAAATGTAACAGGGATGGCATGGAACCTATATGTGGTTATGCACAGCAAAGTGAGCTATTTAAAAAAAACAGTAGACATGGCCTTGCTTTCAACGCAGTTTAAGACTCTCCATTATGATCTTGAAATACAATCTGAAAGGATATCACATGGGAAATGGCATCTGTTCTATGCTCTTATATGTTATTGCTTCTGATGGAATTGTAGATTTTAAACCACTTATTTAAAAAAATTAAAATGTGTGTGCATGTGTGTGTGTGTGTGTATGAGAGAGAGAGAGAGAGAGAGAGAGAGAGAGAGAGAGAGAGAGACATGTCTGTGAGTGCAAAGGGCAGCCAGAAAGCAGCTTTGGCTTCCATGGAGCTGAAGCTACAGGTAACTGTGAGTTGCTTTATGTGGTGATTTGAACTCATGACCACTGGCATGATCATGTGCTCTTAAGCTGCTGACTCTTCTCCAGTTTCTTTAACTCCTACTTCTTTCAGCACTGACAACAATGTATATAATGGTCACATGGAAAACTGGAAAGCATACAGAATTGGAAGAACAAGTAAAGCTAAGCTAAGGGCCAGGATGTAGTTCAGTGGTAGGGTGCTTGCCTTGCCTGCACATGACCCTGAGTTCCACTGCTAACATCACAAAAAACAATTAACCAACCAAGTAACCAATCAACCAACCAATCAATCAATCAACCAACCAACCAACCTACCTACCAACCAACCAACCAACCAACCAACCAACCAACCAACCAACCAACCAACCAACCAACCAACCAACCAACCAACCAACCAACCAACCAACCAGCCAGCCAGCCAACCAAACCAAAAAAACAACCAACTACAAAGTAATCAACTAATCAACCAAGCAAGCAAATCACCAACAAATTTAAGCCACGATCCTGTCCCTCATCAATTCTGAAATTTTGAGACATATTGACTTACATGTCTTTGGATAAGTTTTCACTGATAAAGCAGAATCACAATATATCATAGAATTACTATGGGAATTAAATGGAAATGTTCTGAAAGCCGATAAGTGTTACTATTTGAGGGTAGTCTTTAGATTTGTTAGCAGCGTCATCTTTCTCCCTGTAGAAAACATTTTTCTTTCAATTCCTTAATCCGTTGTTATTTCACACCCCTCTCCAGGAAAACACGATGTTTTGAACAGAACTTGAGATTCTTTTACTCTTCACACACCCCTTAGTATGTGCCTTTTACAGTTATGCTCTCTGCTTTGTTGCCTGTTACAGTGAGCCTTCCAGAGAGATTGTGCTGTTCAAGCTGGGCAGCCCAAAGGACGGTCTCTTGTGGATTTGTGTTGCCTTTCCCTATTCCTACATGGGCTAGACCATCCAGTTCACCCTGAAAGGTTTCAAGAGCTTTGAGTCTGGTTAGCTTAACTTTCAGAAGACTTCTGGACCATCTGCCTAGGAGAAATGCCCCATCCCCTCTAAGAAATCTTCAGGGTCATATACAAACATTTCTTTAGACCGATCAGACATCCAAGATGTGGAAATACTGATGGAGGTAATTGTAGTCAACCTTTTTTGAGAGAGATGAGTGCCGGGAAGAAGCATGGGAAGGAAGAGGAAGGGCTTTATCTAGGGGTACTAACTAAGTCACTGTAGCTAGAAAAAGGGAAGCAAGGAAGTTATGGCAATTCAGCTTTCTGGTCTGGACAACTGGGCTAATAGAGATCATGTGAGAGAAAGAAGGAACACCACTCTATTTCATGTAAAATATAAACAGAGTAGAATTACATGTGCAGGCTGACTGTAGCTTTGCAATAGATTGTGTTCTACATAACAAAGCTACAAAGCTTCAAGCAAAATGTTAGTCTTTTCTTACCAGGAATGGCAAGAACACTTTGTTTCCCCTTTCTGTGTGAAGTTTTAATCTTAATGCTTTTATGCATAAGGTGTTAATGGAAAGTTTCCTCTCTTAAGAGAAACATTTTGTGAATCTGCTCTATTCTCCTGAAAGGAAGGAGCCCTTGATTTATAAGCAGCATTATTGTAGGGATTAGAGGTGCTATGAGATCACTGCTGCTGTTGTTATTCTTGAAAATGGTTCTTTATCTATCTTCTCTATGACACCTTGCCAACATATCCTATAAGCTTGTATCTTTGTTTGAGAATGTCTTTGATGAGCCATTAACTACAAGGAAGAAAGCGTTAGTCACAAGATAAGCCATTGATCTTGGCTAATTCCACACCAGGATGACCATAATAGTGTCAATTATTAACATAGATGGCTGAGAGGAAAGAAGGGCTCAAGTGTGAAGACAGTGGCAGCTGTACTGTACAGCTTGTGGGGACTATAATAAACAGAATTCATGACCGGTGTTTCACAGAATAGCACTTTTTTCCCTCATAAATTTTAAAGATATGACCTGCCACTCTTGTATAGTAGATACTTTTTTAATTTTTATTTTCTTTTTTTTTTTTACATTTGTGAGACCACTTTGAGGAAGGCATGAATAGTTAGGGAACCACAATGTTCTCTCTGGGTCACTGGTAAACTCTGAGAAATAAAGACATTCTCAATGATCACTTTACTTGTCTAATAAAATGAAAACCGCCCGACTGGAAATCCATTTTCAAATATAGTTCAACAAAATGCACAGATTCTGCATTGTGGTAAAATTTTATTGTTTTGAACCTTTTGTCCCGGAACCAGTGGATGATTGCCATTAAATTTAACCATTGAATTTAACACAAGATCATTATTCCAGTGTAATCAGGATAGTAGGTTATCTATATAATATAGCAACATGGATTTAAATGGATTCTCTATATTATTAGAATCATTTTCACTGCTGCTGTTCCTATTCAATATTTGTGGTCTGGCCACAACATAGGGATTCCATCTGTTAATAGATTTGCCACACAGATGAGACATTTCCAATATCTTATGAAGACAGGTGTGTAGGTTCACAAAAGGGCCATGACGGTTTAGATGGGAAGTTTCTGCTACTGTTTCCCCTTTCCAATTCACTTCTAAAACTAATGCAGCCCTCTCAGGAAGACTATCATTGCTTCAGACATATGTCTGAAACAGTAAAAATTCTTTTTCCCCCTCTCTTGGCAAAAAGAGTCTACATATTCATGGAAATGCCATAATTTATACTTGTCCATTGCTTTGGGAGCCGGATTAAAAAGTAGGTGGGTATCTAAGCCTCTGCCTCTCTGGCATCCTTTCCAGGATTGCTGAAAATGGAGCTAAGCTTTCCACATAGTGAGAGGTGGGGTCTTGGCCACCAAGTTGTGCCCCAACCCCGATGAAGAATAGATTTTAGGTCATCCATGGTTCATTATGTTGACCTTTTTTTGTTTGTTTCAGAGATCAATATTGCTGTGAGTTTTGTGTCAAGGAGCCAGTTACAGCAGCAATATTGAGGGCAGTCACTTCTTCGGTTTCATTTCTCTCTGAAGGAAACAAAGGCTCTCTTTCTGTGTTAGGGGCCCGTTAGTCTCCCAGGTACCAACCACCTTGAATCCTTGAATCTACTTTTGGATCTCCCATTGCCTTCCAGCCATCCCTCAGTAATTTCTCTCCATTTATCTTCATCTCTGGGTTGACTCCCGGGCTAAGTCTCTTATTGTTTCACACCTACTTCTGAGCTGGCCCCATATGCCTTTGATGCCTTATCTTTTCAATTAATCCTGCAGTCCGCTGCCAGATTAATCTCTCTGAAATTGGCCTTTATATCATTCCCTTGGTAGGAATCTCTGGTTCTTCCAAATTACCATTCCTTTCAAATCTAGCCCCTGCCTCCCTTCTGACATTCAAGGCCCTCTATCTACCATATCTGTTTGAACCTTTCTCTTATTTCTCTGATCTAGTCAATTTTTTTCCTATCTCTTTCCCACAGTAATTCTAGACTTTGTGTTCATGACCATTTCTTGTGTTTAGAAGGGTCTCCACGCCTGTCCAAATTTTATTCTTCCAATCAGCAGGCTTTTCCTCTGTCCCTACTCTGGAAGTGAGGAGTCCTGAGCTAACAGAGTGAGAAAACTGGTAAGTAGGTCAATTCTACTATCTCTGCAGAAAACATTGCTTCAACTAAATGCAGGAGGATGTGGGGGGAAAGTCATATGCAGATTAGAACCTAGACCCAGGGAGATGAGTATATACAGATTATGGCCAAAGCAGGGAACCTCGAGCAGCTGTCTACAATACGACTTAGAGTCTGGATCTTCAGTTCATTTCAGCAAGTACTATCAGAAGGCTGTCTTTGTATCTCAGGCTGGAGATACAGCACTAAACCAGCAGGCATGGCTATGGCCTTTCTGAGACAGTTCAAAAGCAGTAGTGAGACAAGTTCTTATCATGAAAGAGAAGTTCAGGAAAGAGAAGTGCTTGGTAGGAGGTAGGCTTCACCCCAAACTCCTTTAAAGTACAGCTCTGGAATTCAAATACATGTCATATGTATTTAGTTATTTCTTCTAAAGCATAAGACAGAAATCTTGATCTATCTCCTCTCCTCATGTAATCCTCTACAGTGGTGCTTATCCCAGTCATTGCCTCATTAGGCAAACTTTTGGAGAAACTAGAAACCTAGAGACCATTCATGATACTTTCCCCTTACTTTTTCCCCTTTCCCACCTCTTCTTCTCTTCTTCCTTTTCCTCTTCATCTTCTCTTTCTCCTTCTTTCTCTTCTTCCTACTCTTCTTCCTACTCTTTTTCTCTTGAGAAGGGTCTCACAATGTGGCCTTGGCTATCTTGGAACTCACTATGTAGGCAAGACTGGCCTCAAACTCACAGAAATCTGCCTCCTGGCTGCTGGTAGTAAAGGCATATGCCACCAAGCCTGGCTTCTTTTTTTTTTTTAATTAGATATTTTCATAATTTACATTTCAAATGCTATCCCGATAGTTCCCTCTACCTCCCTGCCCCCGCTCTGCTCCCCTACCCACCCACTCCCATTTCTTGGCCCTACTTCTGGAAACTTCATCCTCTAAGTGTTTCTCAAATCCATCTTCCTCTTCTGATCTCCAGCATCTATTCTGATAAAGGTTTCCTTTCTCTAGTCTGACTTCTTCAACAATGCAGATCTGATCAGACCCCTTCCTTCTTAGTACCTTCCTGTGGGGTTCCATCTTGCACAAGCCTGATATTATCCTTCATGTGCCCCAGATATACTTTCACAGAGTCTGGCCCTAACATGATTTATGAGACTGTCTTGATACTTATCTCTTCCTCAGGAATATCACTTCAGCCTGTTGTAGAAAAATTTAAACCCTCCCTGGGTTTCTACCCCATTTTGATCACTCAGTTCCTGGATAAAAGACATACTCAACCTTCATATTTACAATATGCCTTAAACAACACAAGAACTGGGCAGATCTCTACCTTCTACACTATTAAAGTCTAATTTCTATCAATAACTCTGAGTTATTACTTACTATCTTTTATTTGGGCTGCTCTTACTCCAATTAGCCAGTCTTCAGGGTCATGTTTCATGACTCACTCAACCCATGGTAGCTTGTAACTGCTTGTATTCTTGTGTTAATTTGTGTCCCCCAAAGCTGCTCCCATGAGTGTCTGCACATAAGATACTCTGGGATCCTGCACCCAGTTGGTTCTTATTAATAAATAAAGATGCTGACAGCCAATGGTTGAGCAGGGCAGACAGAGACAGGATATTTAGGATTCCTGGATTAGGGTCAGAGAGAGGAGGAAAAAAATTCCAAAGTGCATGGGAGAAGGAAAGGACAGATGCTACGCCTGAGAAGGTGCAGGGTACAGAGCATAGCCACCTTGTAGGAGCTAGGGAAGAGTGTCCCCAAGAGGGCTGCCTGACTGGATCCAGGGCAGCCAAGATGGAATATAGATTTTAGTAAGTAATGACTTGGGAATATAGGAGGGAGGTGGATTAGGAAGGTTAGGAAGTGGCCCGGAAGTTGAGTTGTTTTAGGCATATCAAAATGTAAAGACTGAGTGTGTGTGTCTTTCATTTGGGAACCCAGAATATTGGGGAGGTTAGTGAGGAACTCCACCACTGCCATGATAAAATTTGAGTTCATAATTGGATACATCTACAGTGGCTTCTCTCTCTCCTTTCACCTTCTTCTTCTTCCTTGTGGTTCTCTTCTGACCACAAGCCCCCAAATCCTAAACCCTACCTATACATCTTCTATTGGCTGTTGACATTTTTATTTACCAATCAGAAGTAACTTGGGGGCAGGGTCACACAGCCTCACATTCAGGCTCCAGATCTTGCCCCCCCCCCCAACTTAGCATTCCAATAGACAGCAAGACAAAACCTCAACACAGCCACTTATTTGGTCTCTGTTTCTCGATGGTATAGGTTTTCTCCACCCTCCCAGCAAGCTGTGGCAATATGTAGTCTGTGCTATCAGGAACTTCCTTTTCTAGCCTTTGTCTACATGACTCCTAGCCTGGGAGCCGTCGCAAGTTTCTCACACAAAGACTTCTCATCTGGAGAGAAGTGACTGCTCCCTCAAAGGCACAAGGGGTCAGATAATCAAATGTCAGAGAAACCCTAACAAGGGCTGTCAGGCTCAGATTTAAATAGGATTCCCTTCTCTTTCTTCAGTTCACTTATTCCTCCCTCTCTGGCAGCACCACAACTTTCCTTCCTCTGAGTGAAGGTTCACAGTCACATCTCTGTCCTTCATGTGTGTTGACGCCTCTTTCTGACCAGTAACCATTTCCTACAGGTAGGGAGGTAAAGAACGAGAGGGTGAAATGGGCAGAGTTTGGGGGTTCTGACAGACTAGAGTTCTCTCAAACACATCTCCATCTTGACTTTCCCCCCCAAACCCTGGGAAGGTCAATAGTCTGATAGTTTTGCTTTCTCATGACAAAGAAAGGGATAATGCTAGCACCTAGCCCATGAGGGTGAGGTAGGATGGGGGACAGCACTGGCTTCTCTAGTCACCATGGCGACGAGTCTCTTCACTCTCCCTATCCTCTCCTCCTTTTCCACCGCACATCCCATCTATCCGGAAGGAAACACGTCACTCCACTCGCAGCTTGCCTTCCCATAACTGCTACCTGGTTAACTTTTCCAAAGAGTCTGCTCTGCTTTAAAAGGTTTGTTTGACGTCCAATTTCCTAACGCGCACGTTCTCCTTCCCTTTCTGGTGGGACTGTCATTTATACACTACCACATCCCTGCAGATGACCTGGCCTCAGAACCTCTCATGTTAGTCCCCATCCAGGAAGACCATGCTCCCGTTTTAGCTTCTCTGCATGCAAATATTATGTAGAAAGAGTCTTTCCTCTGAAAACTGCTTCCTCCTCATGTTTAAACTGGGGGGGGGAGCAGAAAAAAACCCAAAAATCAACCCCCCCTTTTTTTTTCTTTTTTATAGGGATTCACTGGATGCTGATTTGCATTTGCCTTCATGAAATGAACCTCGGTAGTTTAATAGACAAAATCTCAGGTCTCTAGAGCTTCCCTTCCAACTCTACCCCCACCCCAGTATGTTGGCATTTTGGGGGGTGGGGAGGGATAGAAACAGTATATTTCTTGTTGTGTGAGCTCAAGCTTTCTTTAACTATTTTAGTGGAAGGAATGATGTCACCGGTGCTAAGGCCACTTTATTTTTAGCCCCTTTGAGTCTATAATATTACCCTCTAGGCTTTCTTGTATTCCTTCCGTCTGGTCACACTTCCTTGTCCATTGTTACTTCCTTCCCATTCTATATCCAGGGTCGGAAACTCAGTAGGCTCATGAGTGTCAGTAGGAGAACACATCGCTGTCCCAGGACAGCTTGCTTTAACTCGGCTCAGAACTGTGCCCCGCCTCTTTCCCCTCCCCGACTCATCTAGGGTATTATCTCTTTTAAAGAAAACTATAGGCAGAAACAAGTTATGAAGAGTCTGGATGAAGTCAGTGATAGATATTTTACATGGTCCTGGGGTAGACATTGTAGCCCTGGAAATGATATGTGTAGGCAGGCCTGGGGTAGACATTGTACATGATCCGTGTGGGCAGGTCATACTCAGGCAGACATTGTACATTCCACTTGGGTTTTACATAGACTTTTATACCCTGCAGATGGACATTACCTAATTAGAAAATAGAGACAATAATAAAGACATGCTTGATCCTGCTTCTATTTTCTATTTAGTGGCTCATCATCTCTTTGACACATATTTTATACAATGAACTTTGCTAATGAGCATTTGGAATTAAAACCGAAGTTTTAAATAATCCCTTGAATACTTGGACAAATAGGAATGTATAATTTTCCTTAGCCAGCTTAAACTTCATATGTAACTTTGGGATATTTGAAATCTACTATTGGCTGTCACAAACGAGGCAGTCTTTACACATAGATTGATTTCTTAGGTGGGAGGTGTGGGAGAGTTGGGCTTTGAGTTATCGTCAGATGACTGTAACCCAATCCCTAGCCCTCATTAGTCTACAATGCCAAAAGTTTCCGAGTGAAATAGAACTCACTGTGAATTCTGATTACATTTCTATTCCCTTCCAAAAATACAGAAAGGAAATTAAGTTACATTTGATTACACTACAAAAATCCACTCGGTGTCTGGGCAGTCACTGCCGTGTCAGAAGTCAAATGTGCATATTATACAGGAGTATGTTCTGTGCTGCTGGTCGCTTGCTTCAGCTGAACAGTTGGTAAGCATCAGGAGACAGTTAAAAGAACACAAATGTACCTATGTCATTTCATTAGGAACAAACCAGTTTTTGTTTATGGGGAACAAGTGGAGAATGAGAACCCTTGAAACCCGAGAACAATCTGTCTCGTCCTCACAGAAACATTACCACTTGCAATGGATCAAGTTCTTAAACTTCCTCCAAGAAGGCAAGGGTAGGTGGGTGGGGCAGAGACTACAAATGGTGGGGGTTTGCTGCTTGTCAACCTTCTTGGGTGTGTTGATCATTTGGTTGGGTAACAGAACACTGAACACTTTAATTCCTCAAGCATATTTTGTATAGAGATCCTTTAGAGTTTTGCTGAAATAAAGGTTCTTATTAAGTAATACTCAGCTGGGCCCCAAGGTTCTGTGAAGTGAAGCTGGCGCTGATGCGGCTGGCTGTCCCCAGGCATCACATTTGAGTATCTAGGCAGTATGGCATGTGGCCTTTTAACTTTATTTGCCCAAGGTAGTCAGTAGAGTCAACAAGGCAGAGAGGTGACTGTTTTCAATTAAACACAAGGCAATGCTTTACTTTTACATTGTACCTATATTATTAGCTCAAATTGGATTGCAAAATATGGATTTTGTTTTTTGTTTTCAGACTTGCAAAGAATTCAGAAAGGTTTTCATATCATCTGAGGGGATACATACTACCTGCAGAACATGCAATTTCCAAGCTTTAACTTTACGAAGCACTTGCATATACAAGAAAGCTATTAGAAAACACCAATGCATGGAACCCCTCCTCAGGGCTGGGGTTTGAGTTGGGGGAATGTCAGTCATAGGCTCTTCTTGTGTTTGAACACTGGGTCCTTAGATGATGGCACTGTTTGAGAAGGCTGTGGAACCTTTAGTGGGTGGAGTTTTGCTGGGAAGAGTGGGTTACTGGGGGCGGGGCTTGAGGTTGTATACCTTGGCTCCACCTCCTGTTCTCTCTTTGCTTCCCGTTATGAATGCGTTGTGACCAGATGCCCCCTATTTGTGTCACCAGGCCCTCCATGCCATGATGGCCTGTACTTGGATCCCCTCAAACTGTAAGCCAAGATAAATGCAACCTTCATCCCCACCCCCATCCACCCTTATCCCCAGGCTGCTTTTTGACAGGCATGAGTCAATACTCATGAGATTCCGATTTGCATTGTTCTGGGGGTGTGGCTAGGTGCCAGGGCTCTCTGGATAATGATTTATCATCAACATTGGGGCCAAGTGATAATTTAAGTGTTGACCCAGGTCCAAGAAGAGGCTGTGACTTCCTAATATTGGCGCAGTGGGGAAGGTAGAATCTCAGCCCCGCCCCCTGCTCTTATTGATACTGAGGCGAATGTCCTTGTATTCCAGGTGGACAGTCTGGTATCAGAATGGGAACTGATAAGGAACAGGAGGACCACGAGGCCTACTGTAAGGTTTTCATTTAGGAGCTGTTTAATAGAAGCACGAGAAAGACAATTTACCACGTTAAGCACAAGATAAGAACACAACTTGAATAGAGTTTGCTGTTTCCCCAAACCTCCAAACCAGGGCAGGGGGCACCTGCTGTCGATGCAGTGTGGTCTGTGGAGCTGGTGGTTAAGTTGTGCTCATGAATCTTTTGTGAACAAACCATCAGAAAAGAGAAGCCAGAGCACACTGCCTTTGCCTCATAGCTCACACTGACTGAGCTCCGGGCAAAGGGACCTTGTGACCATTTGTCACCTAACCCAGCTGACACAAAGCAGTGTGCGCCAGGGGCTGAGAACCTGTCTAGACGCTTCATTTCGGATGTGATGTCATCCCGGGAAAATTAACCCTTGACTCTTTTTACAGGGAACACGCACTTATGTATTTATAAGGTTTCAGAAAGAAATTCCTCTCTGAACCAGAAACCGGGAGACACCTGGTGAACAGTCCATATCTAGCCCGTCAGAAACTAAATCTGAACACCTTTATCAGAGAGTCGCCGCCCAGTTGAAGTGAAGAAAAGGCTCATGGTTTTCTCTTTCTCAAAGAGTTCCCTTCTGTTTGTGATCTTTCAGCCAATAGGGGATTTCGGTTTCAAACTCTTATCCTAGAATCTACTAACTGCTTTGCAGCTGTTTAAAGTTCCTACTGGGCAGTGTCGGTATCTCAATTTCCATTTAGGCCCCCCCCCCCCCCCCAGCCCTACTGGAGGCAGTTGGCTTCCCTCTGCTTGCTTCCCTCAGGTAGAACTAACTCAACAAAAGCGGAGTGACACTGACCTGTCATTAAGGAGGGGTTGGAAATGCAACAGCCCCAGCCCCAGCCACAAAGGGTCCCTTGTACGCTTGTTTATCTATAGGCTGCTGAAAACCTAGGAAGTCACTTTGTTTGACTAGAATAAAAAAAGCTTGAAATGACCTCAAGCACAGATTTTCTTTCATTAAAAAGAAAAGATCAAAGAATGAAGGTCTCATCTTCAGATCTCACACCCCCTTCTCTCATTACAGCAGTAGAAAGCATCAAGCAAACCGTATGTAATTATTAACTGATGGATTCCTTACGGAGGATTTTTCCGGCTGGAGTCTGCAGTCCTCGCTCGGTTTTTTTTCTTTCGTGCCTTTATCTCCCTCATCAGTCAGGACCAGAAAGCAGCGCTTTGTTTGACAGATGAGGACCTCCAGTGTAAGTATAATTAGAGAGTACTTGACACACATGTGTGTCAGAAATCACGAAACTGTATTGTTACCATTCCTACATTCTGGTGAGAAGATGGTTTACTAACACAAGGGTTGTGGCAGAGACTTGCCAAGTAGGGATTGAGAACAATTACTTCCAATCCAAGTTCCCAAACAGCTAGCTGGTATGCATGCACCTCTTGTGGGGAGTTACTTATTTGTTTATGTGGGTGCTGGGAGGGAAACTTCTGCTGGAAAGGTGTGTTCTGAGCAAAAGACTTCAGCAGCATTGTAATGTGTCTGTGTGTGTCTGTGTGTGTGTCTGTGTGTGTGTCTGTGTGAGGTCTATGAGTCTATGTATATGAGCACTGTGGGACTGTTTGTGATTATCAATGTGTACAGTGATGGGCAGCTTGTGGTTTATGTAGTAGCTATGCATCAGGACACACGGTAGATCTGGATTTCCTAATTTGAGGGTCCTTGACAGATAATGTGGAATTTAAAGCACTTTTAGTTATTTTGCTAAGTAAAGTTGGATTACAAAGAAGCTCAGACAATTTAAAGATAAAACAAATTAAAGAAGCCAAAATGGCAGATTTTCCATTCCAATTTTCTAGGTAAAAGGTAAGCATCATTTTTCGTTTGAATTCTGAAAAAAAAAAAAAACAAAAAACTAATAGTCCTGTGGACAGGATTATCTAAGTGAATGTTTGCTCTGGAGACATCAACACATTCAGGCTTTTGACTGAAGATGTCATTAAATATCTGCCTGGAGCCACCAAAGTCTAGGGCTAAGGCTTCTAGTCCATACAACCCCACCAGCCCATGGATAAAACAGGACAGTTCCTTCTCAATTGAGATTCATAATTTGCAGTTACAGCTGTACTTACAGGGATTGAAGGCTTCTCAAATTCTGTAGTGCTTCCTCTGGAACCTGTCTCAGCTGGTTGTTCTGCAGCATACTGTCCGTGAAAACAGCAACAACAGTAACAACAACAAGAACAACAACAAAAGACAGTAAAGAAAATTAACAATCGCTTTTCCCAACATAGTAGCATCAGACACTGTCTTAGTGTCTTAAAAACATCAGAGCATCATGCACACCAGGTTTTGGGGGGAAGTTAAATTCCTGAGGGAGTGTGCAAATAATAAATAAGTAAATCCTACAACCCCCCCAATTATCAATTAAGCCCTCATCTCTCATCCCGTTACCTTCAGATGGCAGAACGAGAGCAGCTTATCTTGAGTCCCCAGTGAGTTAATTAGAAAATTCTGTTTTTGTTTGAGATGCTTCAGTGGGAGACAAAACCGTTAAAGGGTTTATAGTACCGCAGTGTGCAGTTAAAGATGGAAAACTCTCATATGGCTGGTGATTTCTTCCACAAACCCTCCTTACTCAGTACACGGTATATTAACAGCCTAACAAGTCCTGGTCGTGATGTGGTGCATAATTCCATGTTATCATTTGTACAAGTGTACAAAAGAATATGCACTGCTTTTGTTAGAGGTGGGGTGTGATTTTGTATTTTCCTAACATCTTTTCTGGATAAATTTTAAAGCAGTCACTATTTCACTATTTCATACAGCTTCTCTCAGGCTCTTCTTTTTTTTTTTTTTTTTTTTTGAGACAGGGTTTCTCTGTTTAGCCCTGGCTGTCCTGGAACTCACTTTGTAGACCAGGCTGGCCTCGAACTCAGAAATCCACCTGCCTCTGCCTCCCAAGTGCTGGGATTAAAGGCGTGTGCCACCACGCCCTGCTTTTCAGGCTCTTCTAAGTAAACATCTTTGCTTATATTTTTGCCTTCTTTTTTCTCTAATTTTTGATCAGCAAGGCTAAATAAGAACAGATGAAGTTAGAGGTGGGAGAGAGAACAACTTGTCACCTTGTTGAATGGAGACTACTGATTCTTGGATGTTCTTTCTGTTTAAGTGTCCTATGCATAGACATCACACTGCCTACCAAGGCTGAATTGTAGGTCAGTGTTGAATGGGAGAATTATGGCTCTCTGTGATGTTTCTATGGTTATCTTTGCCCATCACCTTATAGTTTTGGTTTAGTACTGGGAGGTAGGAGGATGGTGCCCTTCCTTGACTAATGGGCTTATATCACAAAATGAGCTTTTGCTGAGAAGAGCCTTATGTGGCATTTCATTGGGTTAAGTATTTTGCATGACAGAACCAAACAGCTTATTTATCTTGGGATCAATGTGTTCAAGGGCAATGATATTTAAATATGTGATGTAAGAGATCACAATAAGATTCCATATGTAAGACAGCACCAGCTGACAAATGCCACTGTCATCTTTGTTCTTGGTCTTACTGGACTGGATCACTAGGAACTTTCTCTTGTTTTATCATAGACTCTGCTCATCCTTACGCAAGTCATGGCTCTAAATGAATATGATCTTTACAGGCACTTTTGAGAGTTTGTATGAGGAGAGCGACAGGTTTATTCTGCTGAAAATTTTGGTGCTTCTGCTCTGGCTTTCAATCTAATTAGATCAATATTTACCTATTAAAGAACCATGAAAGAGTAATTTACAGTCAATTTATTTATTTATGCTTCACTAAACACACAGTGTTACATGTGACAATCCCAGGAACAATTTTTTTAAATGAATGAATTGGATGCCTGATTCAACATTTATATATTTATCTCTCTTCTTTCCCCTCTGAGACAAGATCTCATGTAGGTCATGATCATTTCAAACTCATTAGTTAAGGGTGACCTTGAACCTGCCTCCACCTCCCTATTGCTGGAATTACAGGCATCCACTGCTATGCCTTGTGTATGAAATGCTACATATCATAGCAAGGATAGAACCCAGGGCTTTGTGTACGTCAGGCAACGACTTCACAAACTGAGCTACATCCCCAGCCCTGGCTTGTACTTTTTTAAAAAAAATTTTTAACTAGATATTTTCTTTATTTACATTTCAAATGCTATCCTGAAAGTTCCCTATACCCTCCCCACGCCCTGCTCCCTGACCCACCCACTCCCACTTCTTGGCCCTGGCATTCCCCTGTACTGGGGCATATAAAGTTTGCAAGACCAAGAGGCCTCTCTTCTCAATGATGGCCAACTAGGCCATCTTCTGATACATATGCAGCTAGAGACACAAGCTCTGGGGTACTGGTTAGTTCATATTGTTGTTCCACCTATAGGTTTGCAGACCCCTTCGGCTCCTTGGGTACTTTCTCTAGCTCCTCCATTGGGGGTCTTGTGTTCCACCCTATAGATGACTGTGAGCATCCACTTCTGTATTTGCCAGGCACTGGCATAGCCTCACTTGAGATAGTTATATCAGGGTCCTTTCAGCAAAATCTTGCTGGCATATGCAATAGTGTCTGGGTTTGGTGGCTGATTATGAGATGGATCCCCGGGTGGGGTAGTCTCTGGATGGTCCATCCTTTTGTCTTAGCTCTAAACTTTGTCTCTGTAACTCGGCTTGTACTTTTAATAACAAGGTCTGAGAAGGATAACATAACCTGAAGCCATTTCATACAAGGACAGAAACATGGGTAGGGATCTGGAGGGAAACCAGTGAGGAGGAGGAGCAGCAGAGCGTTCTTAGGCACTTCAGGAAAAAGGAAATACTCTTTCTTAAGATAAGAGTGACCCCAAACAAATCAGGAGGGATGCAGTTCAGGTGAAGAAGAGAAAGTCACACACAGGCATCCTCAGGATGAATCAAACTGACTCCCTATGCCTGAGGACAGGGAACTCATGAAAGGCCATAAAACATTTATCCTACAGGAACATGAACAGGCTGAAGTTAGCATTCCTTCTCCAGCACTTTAGAGGGCCCTGGACATCATTTCCCTCCACACGGTGATTCAAGGTTGACTGGGAAACGTGAGCAGTCCCAGAACTACCTGCCTTCTTCAAAGTTGGGCAGAAAAGCTTGTTAGGCAGGGGAAGAATAAGATTTCAAAAGCAACGGGCCATCCCCAAATAATAAATCATTGAACAATTGCTACAACATGAACTATGTATGTGTGCACCCCAATTAGTTAAAAGGAAGCAGTGTGAAAATTTATAAAGCAAACTTTGCTAACTAAATCCAATGTAACCTTTTATCTTAGCTTCTTTTCACCTTACTACTAACTTAATAGTAATTTCAAACAAGTTTTACATTATCTATCTATCTATCTATCTATCTATCTATCTATCTATCTATCATCTATCTATCATCTAATCTGTGTATATCTATACACAATTTGTTTTGTTGCTTTTGAACTGAATCTACTGAATATTACTTTGACATAAACATGTCGTTAGAAAGCCTATAATACTAGAAATAAACTAACATACAAATTTAATCAGCTACTCAATGGTTTTGAATAGGATGTATCTAATCCACCTACATTTTCCTATGCAAAAGATGATGACTCCTTATACAACCGTTCAGTAGAGTTACACATTAAGGTAGTGGTGGCTTGCACTGATAGTCAGGGGTCAAGGAGAATGGGTGATAACTGCCTTTACCCTGGCTCACACTCCACATTGTGATCACACCTGGAGAAAGCTGTCCCCACAGTCTCCATAGCAGGCAGAGCCTCCATGATGCGCACCATGGCTCTGATGTCAAGGCAATTTAAGTTATTTAATGATTTGAGTCTTCATAGAATATCAGTCTCTAAGTCAGCAGTAACAGCAATAAAATTCCTGCAGGACATTGCTGACCCTCGAACCTCAAACTGTGTTAGGGATCTTAACTAAATTGTAAAGTCTGAGCATTTCTTCCCTATGTCATTTTCTTTAGCTCCCCCATGCACTTAGAAAAAAATTGATGTTGTTTCGACATGGTACTCAAGCTGCCTAACATGGCAATCTTTAGGCTTTTCTTCTAACCTTCAAAACTCTCTTTTAAATGCTGGAGTTTGAACCTGTTTGGAGTGACCTCTTCATCCCAAGTCTTTCCCACCTGTCTGCCTCTGAGCAACACTGTTCTGTCAGGACATCTTACATGGAGGGCTAATTCCAAGTTGTACTCTCAGATTCAAGCTTCTGTGTTTTCTTTCTTCAGGGAACTCTTCATAGGAATCCAGGACTGAACCCCAGACTGGACTTACTGTTTCATAGCTTTATGGCTGTACAGTTGATCACATCTCTAGATATACTCTGTCCAAGAAGCAGAGGCAATCTACTTGGCTGTCTAGATCTCATGATCTGTTTCATTGATCTAGAAGCGATTTCTAGCAATAATTTGTTTAACGACACTTCGGGCATCACAATCGCCAAGCCTTGCTAAATCCCTGACTTAGAAGACTGGAAACATTGGTTAGTTAGGAATGGATAGAAGGAGATTTTTAATGATAAATCCTTTCTTTCTTCATAGGAATGGGCAAGGAAGCAACCACGTGGTCAGATGTGAAGCTGAAGGTTCTGGGGCCCAGGTTTGCTCTTTTTACAACTCATAGTCGTACTCTGGGGAATTAGCCAGAGCCCTGGTGAGAATTTTATGAATCCTTCTGAGAATGGCTCTTCTAATGGCATGGTGACCTTCAGGCCCCATCCCTTCAAGGTTCTACAGTCTCAGCATTCCTCCCACTAGGACCAAATCTCTAGCACATGAACCCTTGAGGGACCAACTTGAACCATGTCCAAGCTTAGCTTCTAAGACTCATTTTAAAAACCAGTTTAGGCCAACACTGTCTAGAGTGTTTGGGCAAAATGCAACTCAAGAAGCGGGAAGAATGTGTGCAGAACCATTCTGGGCACATGAAACCTGCTTGCAGGTAGAAACCCATATCAGGCATAGGCATCTCTCTTGCTAAGTGCCCAATAAATATTCTATAAGTAAACTTGAAACAGTGGGTTCACACCATACAAAATTAAGACAGTGATGATATCTAGAATGTCTGTTTTCTTATTTCACAAATGTTTACTGAGTGTATACTATGATTCAGGTATTTTTAGAGAGCTGGGATATACTAATGACCAAGATATGTACCTTCTTTAATTTATGGGACGGGTAGTGTATTATGAGAAGCATTCAATGGAAAGATGGTGCAATTAGGATTATATATGATAAAATTAGGAGGCGTAAATGATGTTGTGGTGGAAAAAAATAATGTATAAAACTTGAGTAGTTCAGGATTAATTAAAAATAAGGATTTAAAATTATATTTCTGTGTAATTCGATGTCATATATACTTATTATCCTATAATCCACTGCCATTCAATTGATAATAATATTTCAAATAAAACATGCTGGCTTGAGATACACTTATACACACACATATATACACACTAACTCATATACTAAATATACAGTTTGCTGAATGAGTTGAAGTGGTTGATTATAGTGTAATGTTTTAAATTTATTTTTAATGAACTGTACATGCGTGTGTGCTTGTCTATATGTTTATGAGCTGACAGGAGACTGTGGAGGCCAGAAGGGGGCGTTTGGTCCCCTGGAACTGAAGTTATAGGTGGTTGTGAACTGCCATGCGGGTGCTGACATTCAATTTGGGGTTCTCTTTAAGAGCAGTTCTTAACCACTAGACCGTCTCTCCAGGCTCTACACTACAATTTATTTAACACCATTCAAATATTTTACTGTATATAAACAGCCGTAAGAAAATCATTTTAGTCTTAACATTTAAACTTGAATTTCATGATGTATTTTGAATGGTTCAAATATCCTGCTGGTTTCTCTGAGATGTAGGTTTATTGTACCTAGTGCTAACATATAAAATAAGTTAGCATCAGGGTTGGCAATATGGCCACAATATTTATGTTAATAGCACAAATGATCCAAATAGAAGGGAAGCCAAACCCAGTAATATTAGAGGAACAAACAATGATTCTGCTATAAAATTTAATTTTTAATAAAATATTAAACTTAATTAAGCTTTTAAAAACATATGTATCTTGGGCTACTGAAGCAATTTTCATTAGGCATAAATAAATCCAGTGCTTTTGGGAGTTAATTTTTATCTCAATGAAAAAGAAATTAAATAAAGATATTGTTTTGTGGATAAAATTTAAATGATGTGAAACTTTTACCACTTTCTTTACTTAGTTAGATGCTCCAAACCGGGATGCACTGAAACAGAGTTTGACAGTGAGAAGAAGAAGAAGAAGAAGGAGGAGGAGGAGGAGGAGGAGGAGAAAGAGGAGGAGGAAGAGGAGAAGAAGCGGAAGAGGAAGAGGAGGAGGAGAAAGAGGAAGAGGAAGAGGAAGAAGAAGAAAAAGAAGAAGAAGGGAAGAAGGGGAAGAAGAAGGGGAAGAGAAAGAAGAAGAGGAAGAAGAAGAAGGAGAAGAAGAAGATATTTGTGCTGGATAGGTTTTTTTGTTTGTTTTGTTTTGTTTTTGTTTTTTTGTTCTTTGTCCACTTGACACAAGTCAGAAGAGGTAACATCAATTAAGAAAATCCCGATATAAGATCAGGTAAGCCTGATCTTGTAGAGAAGCCTGTAGGCCATTTTCTTAATCAGTGATTGATGTGGGGGGCCTAGCTTATTGTGGGTGGTAACATCTCTGGGCTGGTGGTTCTGGGTGACAGAAGAAAGCAGCCTCCGCAAGGCAGGAGGAGCAGACCAGTAAGCAGCACCTTTCCATGGCTTGGGCATTAGCTCCTGCTTCCATGTTTCTGCCAAGTTTGAGTTCTTGCTTTGGCTTCCCTTGAAGGACTGTGATTAGGGATATGTAAGCCAAGTAAAAACATTCCTCTCCAAGTTGCTTTTGGTCTTGGTGTCTCAATACAGTAATAGACACTCAAAGTAAGATAGAACACAATAGTACTGAATTTTATGACAACAAATTTGGAAGTTGGACAATGAATGTTAAGGACATTTATGTATAAACACATTTAAGACTTCCTTTCTTCTGCTCTCCAACTCTATCTTGGATAGAACCCAGGGCTTTGGGTATAGTTGGCAAGAGTACCACATTTCTTTTTTTCTTTTTTTCTTTCTTCCTTTCCTTTCCTTTCCTTTCCTTTCCTTTCCTTTCCTTTCCTTTCCTTTCCTTTCCTTTCCTTTCCTTTCCTTTCCTTTCCTTTCCTTTCCTTTCCTCTTTTCTTCTTCTTCTTCTTCTTCTTCTTCTTCTTCTTCTTCTTCTTCTTCTTCTTCTTCTTCTTCTTCTTCTTCTTCTTCTTCTTTGGTTTTTTTGAGACAGGGTTTTTCTGTATAGCCCTGGTTGTCCTGGAACTCACTTTGTAGACCAGGCTGGCCTCGAACTCAGAAATCCGCCTGCCTTTGCCTCCCGAGTGCTGGGATTAAAGGCGTGCGCCACCATGCCTGAATCCAACATTTCTTAATGAATGGCTGTCCACTTTGCTAGGCCGTACACCAGGTTTTCTACTTACACCCAAATGTAGTATGTTTGAGTGGGTCCTTACTTGGTATATCCTAAGGAAGCAAATTTCAAGGAAATTTGAAACTGTGATCTCATATGCTCGTACCACAGTGAGCTATTCAATTAGTGACCAGAGTCTTTAGGGACATACTCCTCAACTGCATGACATGAAGAAAGAAAGACATTCTTGTATGTGTGAGTAAGTAAGGTGGTTATCTAGAGGCAAGTAACTTTAGACATAATGCTAGAGAAGAAGAGAGGAACTGTCACACACAAATCACAGCCAAGTATGACATGGTTTCATCACATCAGCACAGGCAGAGGAGGACTTCAATGAGTCACCTCAAAGATCCAAATTGCACCCTATATTTGCACATTAATTAGCAGTCATGTGACATGAAAATCAGGACTGTCTTCAGGCGACAACACTTGGTTTACTTACAGCACTTTGAGGCTGTGAAGGCCTGTGAATGCTCCCTTGGGAATGTGTGTCAAACCATTTCCAGCAAGACGTCTGTGGGTTCAGTGGTGAGGGGAGAGAGGGGGAGAGAAAGACAGTCAGCACGGTTTTCTTCAAGTGCAAATCATTTCACTGTTAAAAAAATGCCATATAACCATGTTCAAATCACATAGGCAATTGTAAAGAAACTTGTTTTCTTGTATTTTGCAAACACTTCAAATTTCCAAAAAAGTGTTGGCAGAAGTGCCTAAGAAAAAAAATGAAATAACTTATTTTACGATAAGTCCTTTAACAGCTTGTACCATATATGTATTTATTCCTGCCTCTAAGTTTTTAAACAAAAAACTAACTTCATAATAATTTGAAACAAACTTGTGATGTCAAAATGTGACTTACATGAGTTTTACAACCACTGTGTTTTAATAGGAAATAATCAAACAAGAATATTATCACTGTAATTAGACCAGGATACACTCATTTTTTTTAAAAGTAAGAGTGTGCATTATCACATCTAGTTTGTTCCTAAACCACAAAATAGAGAGGCTTAATTTAACATGTCTTAATTGACTAATACCTTAAATTGGAAGCAGAGAGCTTAGTGTAAGATGTGCTAATATAGATGGCTTAATGGCAAATTCTGTCATCTTTTTCTAGTGACATTTGAAAAGTTATCCTTACAATAGTTTCATTGAAAAAAATATGCAAAATGGCTCTGTAAGTCCAGTGTTTGGTTCTGTACTAATTTAGCAGCCACATGGAAGCCATAGCCCAGGATGTTTGGTGGTACTATCAAGCAGGAAACCCTAGACTAATATGAGCCAGAAGAGTTCAGAATCTGCTGAGAATCATCTCATGCTAGAGCCAGAACACTGCAGGTCAAGACAGCCCCATCTTGCAGCAATAAAGATGTTTGTTAGGGTAAAGGTAAAGTCAGTCCACTTGAGTAGAACTTCTTTTCTGAAGGGTCTGATGGCCTGAAATACATCCTCTTGATATTATATCCAAAGGGAGAGAATCCATCATGGAGAACTAGTGTCGTGACTGAAAGAAGCCAGTCACTGAAGTACAACTTTAAATATTCATCCATTTGCTAGCCCATTCCACTGACACTCAACCACACATGGATACTTACACAAATAATGCAGTTATCTAACAAATAGAACGAAATAGTATTTGTATCAAAGATACTTGGGTTGGAGAGATTGCTCAGAGGTTAAGTCACTTGTTGCTCTTCTAGAGGACCTGAGTCCAGTTCCAAGTCTCTATATGACACACCTCTCAACAGCATACAACCAGCTGCTGCTACACTCTTCTGGTCTCCGGCACCTGCACACATGTGGCACGCACGCACACACACACACACACACACACACACACACACACACACACACACACACGCACACACAGCATTTGAAGCCAGGTGTGATGGTTTAGGCATGCAATATTAGTGTTTTGGAGGAAGAGGCAGGAAGACCTCAAATTTGAGGCCTGCCTGGACTTTAAATGAGACCCTGTCTCAAACTCAAAACCTACAAAACAGAAATAACAACACCAACACGTATTTGTCTAATTCAAATGACTACACCACAGTATTTGTAATCCTGGTTTTTAGAAGGAATTTAATAACAAGGGGCCTGGGCTTCTCACAAAAACTTTGCCTATATTCTTGTGTGTTCTCTGAACTATTAAGTCAGTAGAAATTCCTGTGCTTCTCTGTCTCACTAACAACATGGAACACTTAGGCAAGAGGACACCCCAGGTCCCTTCCAGGCCCATGATGGCATTATTTTGTCTTGTGATAATTTGTGTGTGCTCTTTCTTCCTGTGACAGATGTAATCTGGGAGACTTGGAGAGTTTGCCTTATGGGTTCTTCCCATAGTCCTCGTGGGCCAAGAAAGTGCTTTTCAAACAGCAAAAAACATATAGGATCTCATTCTGAAATTAATAATTAAACTCCAGAATAAGAAAAATGAGAATAGTTCGGGTGATTGCTTTTTACCAAATTTATTTGTGAAAAAAGGACTAAGGGAGAAATATTTGGTTTTAAACATATACAGTGAACAGAAAGTTGGGACCCACTGACCTCAGCGTGGCAGCTCTTCAGAAAATACATGTTAAACATATGTAATTCCACTTAATATTTGACTTAGGTGATTCCAAAGGGCTTACAATTTCCCCATAAATCTGTTCTATAAGAAACCTTGAGATCTTCTTGAGCCCTGTCCCTCAATCCACTCTCTCCCTGCTCCCAGTCACTGTAGGCCCATTGATAATCTTTGTATGGTCAGTTTTTGTTGAATTCTTGTCAGTTTTTATACCTGGGAGAAATGAGCACCCAGCTTCTTCCTCAAATCCCTTTGTGCTGAAGCTGAACTAGCCCATGAGGCTAGCCATCTCGTTGCTTCATCTAGAACCTCCCAACCTTCCTAATGCTGTTAATAACCTTTAATACAGTTCCCTTGTGGTGACCCCAGCCATAAAACTAGTTTTGTTTCTACTTTGTACCTGTAAGTCTGCTACTGTTATGAATTTTAATGTAAATATCTGATATACAGAATATTTGCTATGTACTCTGTGAAAGGATTGTTTGATCCCCAAAGGGGTCCCAACCCACAGGCTGAGAACCACTGACCTAGAATCATCTTTTTCTGCTCCCTTCTTGACTTTTCGAAGCAACCTCATTTCTGAGATTTCTAATTTCTATACCCTAAACTTCCTTTGGTAGCTGTTTCTACCCTAATGGTGGGTTATAGAATCTGGGCTTTGTATTCTGCCTGTTATATAACACATAGCCCAGGGCTTGACTTTTGAACCTAGTCTAGGGTTTTCAAGAAATGCTGGAGGCATGGTGAATTGCCTAAATAGTATTTAGCTTATAGTTAAAATAAAGACCAATAACTGCCTTCCAGTATAGATCACTCCATTTTCCAATGGTTATTTACCTTACACAGAATTAAGAGTTTACAAAGGTGTGTGGATACTTATTTAGAGCCTCATTTTGTAGCCTTTCCTGCGCCCCCGGCCCCCATCTTCCTGTGGTTATTTGACTAAGTCAGACTATAGAAAAATGCTACGTGCAGCTTCTCCATCACTTCCTAAAAGGAGGTTGCTTGTTCCCAACTTCCTCAATCTTGCCTGTCCTGCAGAGATGACTGCTGAAACGCCCTCACTGATTCTGATCGGAAGAACGTTCCATCAGAGGTGAAATCAGAAGAGTGGAAAGGGCTGAGGAGATGGCTCCGTGGGTAAAACGCTAGATGTACAGCTGTGAGGACCTAAATCTGATCCCCAGAGGCAACTTAAGCCAAGCGCAGAAGTGCTCGCCCGCAATGCCAGTGCTCAGCAGTAGTTGAGACAAAGAGACAAGAGACTCCCGAAGCTTGACTCAGTTAGGTATTAGATAATAAAGAGACTCTCACTCAAACGGTAGGACACCGGAGGAGGTTGTTTCCTGACTGCCACCTGCAAGCAGTGCTACGTGCATGTGCCCACACTCACACACGAGAATGCACCCTCCCCCAAAGGAGTGAAGTGACTTGGGCCCCCAGATAACGTTGTGGAGTTGTGGATCCGAACTGTCCCACAGCCTTGCGGACTCTTTTGGATGACTAACTGGATCAATATAAACCTGGGTTATCTTCTGCAAACAAGCGGATGATTGAAGGCTTATTTAGCTGGCAAGGAAGTATCACACCTGCGGGAACGCTGGCCTCAAGGAACCATGTTTACAAAGCTGTCCCAATCATCCACACTCGCTGTCTTTGCTTCTGCTGCCTTTTATCTTTGTACTGTTAACCTGCAGTTGGCACACCTGAGCTATCACAACATTGCCGGCTTCTGTGCGCCTAACAGCCATTTGGAGTTGAGAAGAAATGCATGCTACCATTTTTCCATACTAGCCTGTATCCAGCGAGCATTTTGTTGAGCCCCCGTGCAGGGACTGCTTTGGTGGTACAGTAGTGAAGCCCCTCCACCTCTGAGCTCACTGAGCATACATTCTAATGGCAAGGGCATTGCCATTGGACCCAAAGGTAAGCAAACAACATAACATGAAAATTTCTCCAAGAAAAGAATAAAAAAGGTAAAGAGATAGAGAACTGCGGGCAGTGATCGTGGAGGGTGATTATTTTCGATACTGTGGTATAGGGGAGACTTTCTGCTGAGGATATTTCAACAGAGGTCTGAGCCATACTGTGAAGGGCAGAGTAGAGTAGTGTGCTTGTGGTGTGGTCTAGATGCTTCTACAAGGTGAGTATGGAGACTGGCTAAGGAGAGAATGCCAGGGACTGGGGTCAGAGGCTGTCCAGGGCTGGTGCTTAAATGGCGTTGGAGGAACTCATATGGTCTGTAAGAGTTAGAGAATGACGTGAACAAGCCTGCATTTTGAATGGATCCTTCCTATAGGAATATCTTAAAGGGCCAAGAGCAAAAGCACTTAGGGTATTTAGACAGGAGATCTGGTATAGGGGATACGAGAGAAACAGTGGAGGTAGCAGATCCTGGTGTAGAAGAAGAAACAATTTACATTGTTATGAACATACCACTAGAGTCAAGGTGTAATGTATTTGGTTAAAAAGGGAAGAGCAACATTTTGCAGTCAGGAGTGTATCATGCACTGCCCACCGGAATCTGATTAGTGATACAAAGTACAGTATGCATACTCTGTATAAGGAGTTGTCCATGACACCCAAGGGTTATTTATTGAATTAAGATACTCAGGGTTGGCCACTACAGCCGGCTTCACTGACCATACTGGGCTCACCAGCAACTGTCACTTCAGTTAGAACTTCCCTCTCTCTACTCACAGTCATGCCCCTAAATTCAGGATATAGTTTTCAGCTTTGTGTTTACTAAGTTCTGCTACTATATTACTGTTAGGTAGGCAGATGGAGTTCGAGACACTGATTTTGGAAATGAAAAAAAAAAAAAAAAGACTTTGAAAACTGTGTATTCTAAGCCAGCGACAAACTCTTGGGTCAACAATGTTGACCTTCCTGCAGGATGTGCCTGTGCAATAGTGGCATAAACGTTGTGGGTGTAATCAACCACTATCTGGTTATATTTAAGGTCCACTCCATGAGACAGAACTCCTGCCTGACACTGCTCAGGTGGCCAAGAACCTGATAGAAGATAGCTCATGGGCCCAGGAGAAAAAACAAGCACAACAACAACAAAAAAACGACCCTAATGGTGTTCTGCTACACTCATAGGTCAGTGTCTCACTCAGCCAGCATTAGAGAAGGTTCCTCCTGCAGTCAGTGGGAACAAATACAGAGACCTACAACTGGACAATGTGCAGAGAGTGGGAGACCCGAAACACTCAGTCCTCAATGGGATGGAAGACACCAACGTAGAACTGGCCTACGTACGAACTCACAAGAGACTGAAGCAGCATGCATAGAGGCAGCACAGGTCCAAGTCCGATGGGGTCCTAGCACTGAGAGGTGAACTGACCACGAGTCCCCACCCACAACCCAGAAGCATCTCCAACTGACAACTTCTTACAAAAAACATTAATTCTCTCCCATAGAGAATAAAATCGACAATTTAAGGAGACCTATACTCAGCTTTAGATGGTCAACACAAAATGGACCCAGTGAGTTTTTTGAAGATGTTTTGTCTCATAATGTTTTCTTTGGGCACTTTACTTAAAAAAAACAAAAAACAAAAAACAAAACTAACTTACTTTTTTTTTCTTATCTGTTAGGATTTCTAATTTTGTGTTTTTAAAAGGGCTCTCTCTGTCTCTCTGTCACTCTCTGTCTCTGTCTCTTGTGTCTACATGTGTACGCTTCTTAGTGTTTTGATTTTTTTGTCTATTTATTTCATTTTATTCTGCTTCTTTCTCCTCATTTGTTTGTTTTTCCTGTTTTCTGAAGAGAGAGAAAAAGAAGACATAGAGTTGGATGGGGGAGGGGTTACTCCTCCAGGCCTTATACTCTTTCCACTTCTTCATGGTGCCCTGAGCTCTGGAGGGGAGAAGTTTGAGATCTGGGAGGAGATGGGGTAGGGGAAACCATGATCAGATTATATTGTATTTAAAAAAATATATATTTTTAGGGCTGGAGAGAGATGGCTTGGTAATTAAGAGCACTGACCGCTCTTCCAGAGGTCCTGAGTTCAATTCCCAGCAACCATGTGGTGGCTCACAACCATCTGTAATGGAATCCCAATGTGTCTTCTGGTGTCTGAAGACAGCCACAGTGTACTCACATACAGCCACAGTGTACTCACATACAGCCACAGTGTACTCACATATAGCCACAGTGTACTCACATACAGCCACAGTGTACTCACATACGGCCACAGTGTACTCACATACGGTCACAGTGTACTCACATATATAAAATAAATAAATCTTTAAAAAGTATTTTTTTTTAAGTTGTATTCTAGTCATCTTAACTCATCAGGGTAAACATCTTTGGGTTATGTTTCCTGCATCTTACTTCACTTTATTTATTTGTTTGTTTGTTTATTTATTTATTTATTTATTTATTTATTTATTTATTTCTCTGCACAGAGACTTCAGATGCCTTGGAGTCTTTATAATGAACTACTGTGTGAACCACTGACCTGTTATCAGGGCAGTCTGCTCCAAAACAAAGGGATTTACATTGTGCTCTTAGCTCTTTTGTGGGCTAGCTCCATGGCAGGGTTTGTCCCACAGACAAAAACAACAACTTAAGGAAAGAATTATTATTTTTTATTTCTTTATAATGTGGGGGTGGTTTAAGGAACTTTAAAATTAAATATTTCTAAATTACGTGGGGTGGGGAGACCCTCCTCAGACTTTCACATGTGTACATAGCATGTAAACAGTAAGAGCCACACACAAATCTTTCCTTCCCTGTGACGATTTGACTAATATTTTAATCCTAGAGACCTAATTGACATTTGGTTGAAAACTGTTCCTTAAAACTCTGTTTCTAAAAAATCGCTATTTTATAAAAACATCTCTTTCATCATTCCTGTTTCTAAAATAAGATAGAAGTTAAAAATTTCCCATCTTTTATTATAATAAAAGTATATATTATAAATCAAAAGTTATTCTGAATGACGCCACACCACGTATGAATTGCCTTATCTCAACAATACTTGCTTTCTTTATTTAACTTCCACAGAAAGAAAAAAAGAATATTACATTGCAAAAGACTATTGGTGCACCCCTCCTCCCCCCAAATTGCTATTGTAATAATAATTTAAAACATCTTTCAGAGTGTATAAATATCACTGAATCTCTACAGTAAGTTGAGATTTTTAAAGTGATATGGATTTTTTTGTCAGTGCTTTATTTTATAAAAGGGAAGTCTGATTTTTTTTCTGCCCCGTACTTTGTCCTTGAAAGTCAGTGAATGTTCTGAATATCCCATGGGCTGGGTTCTGAGGGTGGATGGGTCATTGGACTGTGCTCTCTGCTTGGGTCCCTCTGGGAATACCTGTGCTGGGAGCCACTGCTAGGGGTAGGCCCATGAACCACACAGTGTTTTTAGATCTAAGCAAGGAGCATGGCTGCCTGGCTCTTCCATGAACTTCACGACTTCTAATTTAATCAGTTTTTTTTCCTTTTCCTTTTTGGTTGTTTTCCTTCACATTAACTTGCTGTGAAACATTTTTTTTTCCTTTGAAAATCACTTTTACTTCTTTGTCTTCACGTCCTTAACTAAGGGGCAAAAAAAAAAAAAAAAAAAAAAAAAAAGAAAAGAAAAGAAAGAAAATGGTATTCTTCCGTGAGAGTCTTTTTCAGGAAGGTTCTCTCTGGTTGGTAGCCCTGCCTGGCCTGGAACTTTTGATGTAGATCCATTACATTCTGGTGTTTCCTGTGGGATGTGGAAGCTGTACACCAGAGGGGTCACTCAAGCAATCAAAGGGGAATGTACCAGAATATGACAATTCTTGTGATTTAATAGGAGCACTAAGAAAAGTTTTGCCAGGTCACAGAAATTAACTTTCCAACCGTTAAAAGCCTATGAGACCTAGAGGGTGCAGAATCTTATGAATAAATGCCACTTTGCTCTAGAAATGTGAAGAGTGCTGACATCGGGGTTGAGTAGTCTTCCCGTCCTGAAGGTCTGGGTGATGTGTAACTATCGCCAGTACTATGAGGCCATCTCCTTCTTTCTGATTTCTTCTCTACTGAAGATAGTGGTTCTCTACTGCTTCTGCTTTTATTTGTATCCTTCCAGGCTATAATTTATCTGAAGAATTACTGTCAAAGTATCATTTAAGTGTGAAATTTCTGCAGGTGCTTCTGGGAGTATCTTTGGACATGTTTGCTGCAGGCAACTCGGTCATCTTACTTAAAAGGATGACAATACTGTCTCAACTGATTCTCTTACCAGGAAAGAATTGCATGCCTTTTTCTAGTATGCCTTAGTACATCCTGATGCTTAAAAACTGTGGCAGCCAGTACATCACTTCCCACAGCTCAGTTAGCCAAAGTCAACCAAAAAATGTCGAAGGACCGTGTGTTCATGAACTGAGCGTTCACTTTCAGGGTTCACTGGCTAATAATTGCTGAAGCCTAAAATCTATGAGCTGAATAAACTCTTTCAGGACAACTAGGAGATCTTTAATGAGCATAAAGACTCATGGTTTCCTAACCACAGCCTAATAAAGCTCTGTTTTAACTCCTCTATGAAATCTGCCTTAGTGACCTCAATCCACAGATAGATCCTACACAGTACTGCCCGTGACGCTTCATTTTCTGCCCTTTGATGTGTGGTCTGATTATTGACTCTTAAGGTCAAAATCATATTGCCTGCACAGAACTGGGAACTCAAAGATATTTATTATCAGTCAGTCAATCAATCAATCAATCAAGATTATTGATCATGTTTCTAGATATAACTGATTATAATTACTTCATGTTTGGCATGATGATTCTGAGATGGTTAGCTATTATGTAGTCAGATTAGAAACAATCAAAGAAGATTCCCTTTGTATAACAAACAAGATTGAAATTCGGAAATTTGGAGTCCTGTCAGTAAGTTGTTGTATAATGTATTGTGGACATATAAATAATAGCTACCTTCAGACACACCAGAAGAGAGCATCGAATCCCATTACAGATGGTTGTGAGCCACCATGTGGTTGCTGGGATTTGAACTCAGGACCTCTGGAAGAGCACTCAGTGCTCTTACCCGCTGAGCCATCTCTCCAGCCCTGAGTTTTATTTCTCAATTAGTGATCAAGGGTAGGAGGGCCCGTTATGGGTGGTGCCATCCCTGGGCTGGCTGGCGGTCCTGGGTTCTATAAGAAAGCAAGCCAGTAAGTGACATCTCTCTATGGCCCCTGTATCAGCTTCTGCTTCCTGACCTGCTTGAGTTCCAGTCCTGACTTCCTTTGGTGATAAACAGCAATGTGGAAGTGTAAGTTGAATAAAACCTTTCCTCCCCATCTTGCTTCTTGGTCATGATATTTGTGCAGGAATAGAAACCCTGACTAAGACAGCCTCTTTTTCTAAGTTGCTATTATTATGTATATATTCACAGAGGTGCATACATCCTTGTTGAGTTCGATGTGGCCACTTGGTATTGGGTGACAGTTAAGGGCTCATCCCTGTTGATGACCCTTCTGTTCTCAGTATTCTTTACTTGCCGATAGTGCTTTTCCTAGAGGTGGTATCCTATGAGATTTCCCTTCCCATGTATTTTTATTCTTTATGTATGAGTGCTTTGCCTGCATGTATCTAAGGGCTCCATGTGTTCGCAGAGCCCATGGGGGGCCCTAAGAAGGTGCCAGATCAATTGGAACTGGAGTTAAAGGTGGGAGTTCCTCATGTGGGTGCTGGCAACCAAACCCAAGTCCTCTCCACATGTTGAATGGTGGACGTAAGAAGCACTAAGAAAAAAAATGAGAAAATTAAGTGGAGAAATCGGGTGGGTATTTATATTTCATAGAAGTTAGGGATGAAGGCACGTTACAGGGATACAGAAGAGACAAATGAAAAAAAACCTTTTAAAAAGTGTTCTAATTAGCAACAAGGTACATACAGTATAAGATACCTAAATGTGTATATTTAGCTAGGTGGGATTTTATTTGGAAGAGAACCAAAATTGTTGGCATGAAATCATACTGGAAGTTCTAGCTGGTAGAACTGGAAAACAATTGTCAACTCTATGTAAATAAGAGACTAAGGACATGCTAAGGGCATGCTAAGGGCATGCTAAGGACATGCTAAGGGCATGACGGTGGTTAATGGATAGGAACAGTATTTTCACTGGACAAGCAAAAAGTAACATGTGCTATAGTCTACTACGGTTCTTCCTTGAAGAAAAAATCTCAGAAGACAGGCAGGATGGTGGTTCTCACCATTTTCAGTCATGTGATGAGGGAGTAAAAATAGCAAGCACGGATTAGGCTTCAGAATGTTTGGTGGTATCTCTCATTCCAAATTTCACTGGTAACGATAGATATCTACTATTTATGTAGAGGCTCTTCCAAGCCAACCACAATACGAGCAAACCGTTCCAGGGAACAATGGTAACTTAAAAGCAGACCTCCCTAGAGCCTCTCGTGTTTCTTTGTGAGTCGACAACTTGATTCCAATAGCACTAAAATCTGGGAAGATTTTAAGATGCAAGCTGGGAATGAAGACTTGGGAAGATTTAAAATGGAAACAACTGCCTGCTCTCATCAGAATTCCAATCTAAGTTTACTCTAACTTGTAGATGCCAGCAACAGACACCATCTGCCATTAGCTCCTGAACTCTGAGCCACACTTGGAAGGCCAAATGCAGAATCTTTTTTGTTTGCCCACAAAGGAAGAACATGAAGTCTTTTACAGAGTGAGCGGAGCTGGAAGAAAAAATGTTGGTGCCAAACGCAGTGATTGTTCAAGATGTCACAATTTGCTAAAGAGCTATCTGGCATCCTTAACTTTATCTATTACAGCAGCAACCAGCTTTTCCTCCACAGATACCATGTTCCTGGGGTTACTGCAAAATCAGGCTTATGAAGCTGGAAAGGAAGAACTTTAAAGGTGTTTGCATTTCATGACAACTCAAAATGTAAGTTGAGGATTGCCCAAATCCTTTCAATCCTGCCATTTGGTTCTCAGAATCATCCCAGAGTAAGGTGGTGTGGCTTTCACTATTTATCACCCAAGGCCCAGTGAGGTTCAATGCCAGTAACTGGCACATGCAAACCTGAGTGCCCTGGGCTTCTGGATGTTCATGCTGTGTGCCTCTCTCAGGGAAATAGACTATACATTAAGAAAAAGGCTCTCCCTTTCTTTACCTCTTTGATTGGCATGTGCATACCCAGTCACTAGAATAGATTAACAAACGAAGAAACAAATGCGCCAAAACTCAGAACAGCCTCACTATCCCTGGATGTCAAGAACAAGAGACGAAGATCATTCTCCACGATAGCATTTATTTTTTTCTGAAATATTTGTTGCAGGGAGACATGTTACACAGAGATACACTTAAAAAAATTAACTCCTTGAATACCTTACAATTGTGTCCTTACTATATTTTCAACTATGATACCTTTGTTAAGCTTAAATGATGGGTAAACTGTGAGCCACAGCTGTCTACATTGCTGTCTATTAACACTATGAAATAGATGCAGATGCATATGTTGTATATGCATATGACATATATGTATATTTATATGATATATGGTGAATATGACACATATGCATATGATGTATATGTATATTTAGGATATATGTGGTATATATGTATATGATGTATATGCATATGTATATACATGAATATATATTTCACATGAAGTTTATAACAAATGAAGTAAACTAGGGAAATGATGTACTGGGTAGTCAGAGCAAAGAATGGTGACTTGGATTCATTAACAGTGATTTTTAAAGACTGTTGTGATGGGATTTTATTGTTGATACTATATACTGCTATCTACTTGACTATAAGGAGGCAGCATTTGGTTGGGTGAGCTGAGGGGAAGGCTACTACCTTTTCAATAGCTCCTTCAACGTCACAATGTCACACACATATGGATTTCTAAACACCCATGTATGCCAGCATGGATGGCACTTTGTTTGCTCAAGGAGAATACCATATAAACAGGTGTTAAGTAGGTATTTTTATATATAATATTATTAACAAACGTTTTGGGCCTGCTGAACCACGCCAGACTTTACACTTCCAGACTGTGCTGATGATTCTCGGGATCGAGGCTATGGGATTAGCGTCTGGGTCTATGCTCCTCCCCTGGCTCTGCAGCTCTTGCCTTCCAGCTCACTCTTTCTCCTTCTCCCACACAGACAGATGCAGGCATGGGCACACGGATGCACATCCACCATCGCGCATCTCCATTTCCTTAACTGAGTCAGAGGGATCTGATTGGAAAGCGCCTGTACCTGGAACCTGCAGTGAGCAGTGCAGGAGAGCCATGCGTAGCTCCTCATTCTCTCTCTTCTTTTCAAGCACAGCTCTGAAAGTCATTTTATGGCTTAGCTCTGACCCCAGCCAAGCTCTTAGCTCTGACGACAACCAACTTTGTTACCTCAAGTCTCTCTTACTCTCTCTCAGCCTCAGTTTCTCTGTCTGCTAACCAGGGTTGGTCCTTTCTATCTTTATGAGGTAGGATGATGCAGTGGTGTAATGTATAACAAGCACATTGACCAGAAGAAAGGAAGCTATTATTTTTGCTTTAAGACTATCCTTTTTAATTTTTAACTTTATTGTTTTATTTTCATACAGGCACACATTTTATTGAGCACATATTATGTGATCTCTTCAATGCTCTCTCTTTGTTTATTCCTTTTATTCATGTTTGTCTTCTTTCTTTCTGTGGTCAATTCCACTTCTACTGTTGTTTTATATAAACATACTATATAATATAATGTAACATAGTATAATATGATATAATATATAGTATATATTATGATTATAATATATATAATATACATACATATACACATAGATACACAGACACACACACAGGCACACACATATATCTGTATATATGTTTATATGTGGTTATATGTGACTATATAAAATCTAGGACCACAAAATGAGGGAACATATTTGTCTCTCAGTGACTGGCTTAATTGGCTTAATATGATTATCTCCAGTTGTGTCCGTTTTCTTGCGGTTGACATGACTTCATCTCTCTTGGTGGCTGACAAACATTCCATTGTTTCTTTTTGCCGTGTTTGCCTTGTCCACCTCTCTGTGTTGTTGGATCCCTGCATTGGCTCTGTTATGTAACAACTGAACAATGCTGCAAACCCCACTGATGTGCAAGTATGTTCGTGTTATGTTGACTTAGAGTCTGTGGGTAAATACCTTCGAGTGGTAGAGTTGGGTCACACAGCAAATTTAGTTAATTTTTTTTTTTTTTTGAGAAATCTCTGTATTCATTTCTGCAGAGCCTGGACCAATTTACCTTCCCGTTAGCAGTGTATAAGGATTTCCTTCTGTGTCCATCCCCACCAGCATTTGTTTGTTATATTCTTTTTTTTTATTGTTAAGAATGTTTTATTTTATTTCAGCTACACGTCTGTGTGTAGGTGTATGCTTGTGAGTGTAGGTGGCTGTGGAGGTCAGAGGAAGGTAACGGGTCTCCTGGAGCAGGATTTATACATGGATGTTGATGTTGGGTGCTGGGAGCCAAACTTGGCTCCTCTGCAACAATTAAATATATACTTAACCTCTCAGCTTTCTCTCTGGTCTTTGTTGTTTCTTTTATTTATTTATTTTTAGTTTAAAAATTTGAATAGAATTTGCTTCATACAATATATGCTGATCATGTTTTACCCTCCCCCAACCCCTCCCACATCCTTCCAACCTACCCACCCATCTGTGTATTCTACACCCTATGTGTGCATACATGTGTGAATGTGTGTATATGTGTGTGTGCATGTGTGCTCATGAGTGTGTGTTTGTGTGTGTGTGTGCTCACATGTTTGTATAGATCAGTCAGGGGAAAGTTTAGGGGCGTTGTTTCTCTCCTACCACTTGGGGTCTGGTGATTGGATTGGTGGCAAATGCCTTTCTCTTCTGAGCCATCTCATGGGTCTCAGTCTTAACCTTAAATCCAGCAATTCAGTCAGCTCAGCAGAACAAATTCCAGAACGGACAAAGAGAACGGGATCATTTTTTTTTTAAAGAGTGACCTTTAATTTTGGAATTCTCTGGTTCTATGACCAAGGTATTGGATCGAGCTTCCAGGGAGATAAATATGAGATTGTTCATTAAAGCCCCATTTTAGAATGGTGTTCTCTCCTCCTCCCTAGTCTGCCTCCCCCTCTCAATTATCTCTTGACAAACTGCCCTTGAGACAGAATTAACATTTACTTCAAGAAGACAGAGGAGTTATTTTGAATGGGCTAAGTCACTAGTGGAGGGGGGCAGAGACTCCGAAAAGTCCTCGGGGGAAGTGAATTATTTATTGATTCAGTTTGTGGTCTAAAGTTGAAGTATGTGTTGGGGAAGAAAGGAAGCATTGTGCCTTGTGATATTTAAAAAAGAAAAGAGGAAAGGGTACATAGTTTTTTATCGTAGTAATATGATGGTGCAGAGAGCTAAATTTTGCATTTTAATTGGGCAGGGCAAGGAGAACAAGAGAGTTGCAGTTAAGCCAGAGGCCTGATGTTTGAAATTTACTTAAAGCAACCACTACATACTACATATATGTACACACACACACACACATGCACACACACTGTGTGTGAAGATTCTCTGAAGTGTTTCACTTGCTATTTTTCAGAACTTTATTATTTATTATGTACAGCCCATGACTAAGGCAGATATACACCTAGCTTTTTTCAAGGCTAAGTTGTAGCCATGTAAGTGAACGTGATAGAGTGTACAGAGGAAGAGAGAGAAGTCTAGATATAGACTGAACATATTCTCTAAATGATAAAAAAAAAGAACCCTTGCTATATAAATTACTATCCTGATTCCCCACCATGCCGCGTGATAACCAATTGGTTATACTCTCTCTAGGAATAAGAACAAGAAAGCCCTTTAAGCAATAACACCATTAAAAAGAAAAAGATAGAGCGCTAGCATGGAGAATTTGGGAATATTATCCTCCTGAAGAGATGATCACCGATGTGCATTTTGGTTACGATGGGACACTCCACCTCCCATGGTGGATCATGTGGTGCACCAAAGATTTAAATTACTCCTCAAATTGGACCCTGAGTTTAGGGTTTAAAAGGGACGCATTTTCCAAAAAGGTCATTGCCGACACAATCCCTTTAATCAACCGTCAGAGGATTTACCCAACTGACGGTGCCAAGCCTCCCTCCCAGGGACCACTATGGTGTGGAGCTTCCATCACTCAACAGGGTCTGAGGATCAAATGACTTTGCAAATGCAGAGTTTTGGTTTATACAGTTCTTTTTCATCTTCTGGAAAGTGATCACTAGACTTAATCAGGTTTCCTCAGTGCACCATTAACTAATTTTATCTTTCTCCTTTAATTTTTTTTTTTAAAGAGTGCGTTTAGAAGAACCCGTTATGTCCTCTGGATCTCATGTTTTCTCCATTGAAGCCTTGAGGGAAGCTACATTTTTAAAGGATGGAAATAGTAATTAAAAGTGATTAGGTCAAGAAGTTTTGGTGCTAGGCAGCGTGGCCTCAGTCCTCCCAGTCACAAGCTGAACCGAGCGGCAGGTTTTGGTTTTCATTAGAGCTTTACTTGCTATTTTAATAAACATGAACGAGTATTCAAACTTTTAATGCCCCCCCCTACCCTCACCCCCCGGTTTAACTGTTTCCAGAGAGTCATCCAGCTCTTTTAAACGGCCTTTGCTTTAAAATTTTAATTTGCTTGGCTCAGTCTCACCTTAGAAAGTTGTAGCCTCACGGTAAACTCTTTTATAAGTTGATTTCCAGAATCATAACCTAGTCTTCCCCCGCCCCCCCCCCACAACCCCACAACCCCCACTTAAGTGTTTCCTCATGTGCCAGAGTTGTTGGTGCCGACAGCTTCCCTGATTTGTTTTATCTGATTCCCACAGCAAGTATGAGAGACAAATGCAGGAATATGCTCCGCATTGACTGGAAACACGCAGACAGCCGTGATACTTACAACTCTTCTAGGAAGCGGAGGCGATGTAGGAGACTGGCGGGCAGCTGACTGATGTTGTTCATACTGAGGTCCCTGGAGGGGAGGGAAGACAGACAGACAGACAGCATGTGAGGAGCAGGATATACCACACTACAAGGAAATCCAGCTGTTTGCCTCACACATTTCCAAGCAAGACAGTAAAACGAACTCATTCCCCCCGCCTTGACAAATGAATGGTGATTTTTCCATCCTAGATATATAACCCGCTAAGGTCAGGGGCTCTTTCTCGGATTAAACAGTCTATGAGGAACTTGCATGGAATGCAAGATGGTTTAGACCATTCCTGGGCATGATTGTAATTCTTCATGTTTAAAATGATGTTGAGTAGGGCCGAGAAGGAAGCAGACGAAACCGGATTTTGTGTCTTGCTTTCAAAGAGACAAAGAGAGATGTCTTCACCTGGCAACTCTAGAACTCCCGTTCCTCGGGGGTTTTTAAGCACCTTGTAAAAACAAATGTTTTGATCCAAAGAAATTTGAAACAAAACAAGACAAAAAGCCCTTTCCCTCTTCAGACTTGCTCCTTTTGCAGCTTCTCGGATTGCATTAAATAAGTGAAATGAACCATAAAAGGAGGGTGTAAGGAGCTCCTGCTCTGTAGCGCACTTCCTGCTGGGCCTGCACAGTAGTTCCTGGCGCAGGAAACAGCAAGCCACTTTGGGCAGAACTCAATCAATTTTTGTTTTAAGTGAAAGGCCGTGTAATTAGATTTTATTGTTTTTTTTTCTTTCTCTATTTCCTTACCATTTCTCATGTGTTGTATAGCCTCTATGGCTTTCCTATCTGTATCTCAGAATTCCAGAGACTGACAGCTGAGCAGACCTGCTCCAAGACCAGCTCAGACTTCATATAGTTGTTGCAGGTTTGGGGAGAAAGTGGCCTGCTTGCTGCCTTATCCTGAGAATGAATGCCATGGTAACATCAGGTCTGCATTTCATACTTAAAGCTCATCTTAAGACTCTGGGTTTCTTTGTTAAAGTGCGCACACCCACGGCAACTCCTCAGCCGAGTAGATGTTGATTGTTGATTGTGCGGTGGTTTTGACAAATGTTAATGCTAACTTGGTGACGCTATGGAAGTGAAGAGTTATTTTAACATTAACCAACATGAAGCTGTGGAGATCGCTCAGTGGATAAGGCATTTGTCTTGCAAGCATGAGGACAGGACTTTAGGTCCCAGAACCCACGTAGAAGCCAGGAAGGTATGGCAGCTACTTCTAATCCCAGCCGTCTGGGGGTAGAGAGACAATGGATACTTGGAGCAAGCTGGCTGGCGACCCTGCCTCAGCAGAGTGAGGAGTGATTGGGGTAGATACCCAATATTATCCCTTAGGCCTTCATATGCATGAGCACATATATTCACATATGTATATACATTTGCATGCTTGAGCACGAGCACGCGCGCACACACGAATCCCCCTTTACATGTAAATATGCGTACTCACATGCATACATAGCACACACACCTATACATGCAAAAAAGTAACAAATATGTTCAAAGGAAACAAAATGTTTTGCTAGAAGAGAGTTGAGTATGATAATCTTAAAATACTATTAATTTTGACATCTACTAGTGTATAACAGTATAGTCAGATACACGCTATATTCTCACCTTAAAGCTAAACAGAGACAAAAATATGCCTGTATTTTTTAAAATTTGGATTTTCCTGAGATCATCTAGATAGTAAACATTAATGACAATTTTATTTTATTTTTTTGTATGAATGCTTACCAATTAGCAATGTGTAAAAGAGATTAATGTGGTTTCTAGATATGTCACTGTGACTGTGTGCTACTGTGGATGCTAACAAGTGCTTGCTGACGGGAGCCTGATATAGCTGACTCCTGGGAGGCTCTGCCAGTGCCTGACAAATACAGAAGTGGATGCTCACAACCATCCATTGGACAGAGCATCCACTGGATAGAGCACAGGGTCCCCAATGAAGGAGCTGGAGAAAATACCCAAGGAGTTGAAGGGGTTTGCAGCCCCATAGGAGGAACAATAATATGAACTAACCAGTATTCCAGAGCTCCCTGGGACTAAACTACCAACCAAAGAGTACGCATGATGGGACTCATGGCTCCAGCCGTATATGTAGCAGAGGATGGCCTAGTTTGTCATCAATGGGAGGAGAGGTCCTTGGTCTTGTGAAAGATCTATGCCCCAGTGTAGGGGAATGCAAGGGCCAGGAAACAGGAGTGTGTGGGTTGGTGAGCAGGGGGAGGGGGAGGGGAAAAGGGAAGGGAATTTTCAGAGGGGAAACCAGGAAAGGGGATAACATTTGAAATGTAAATAAAGAAAATATCTAAAAAAAGGACTGCACCAAAATATAGTAGATATATAATAGATATGTAGTAGATAGATAATAATAGATCAAATGGATCTATTCCAGCAGTCTTGAACAGACAGGGTCATGTACTGAAGTGGGACACAGCATTGGACAAAGGCCAAAGGCCAAAAGCTGATGACCTCTAGCCTTTAACCCTCTCATATTGTTTTGGGTGCTAGAAGCTTATGGCTTCTGTCAGTTTCTCTCTCTCTCTCTCTCTCTCTCTCTCTCTCTCTCTCTCTCTCTCTCTCACACACACACACACACACACACACACACACACACACACACACACACACACACACACACACACACACACATACACACACACACACACACACACACACACACACACACACTGGGCAACGCAGAAGAGGGCTACACCAAAATTTTCTTTTTGCTTTCAGCTTTTTATAACTTTTTAAACAAAAAGTTCTCTAAGAAAAAATTATCTCATAGGTGACATACTGCATAAAAGGGGAGTTACAGGAGGATGTTGATAGTAAGTTTAAAGCAGTGTATCATTCTATAAGCTCATTGTAAGTTCAAAGCAACAGTTTCACATGACCTTGCTTTATTGTATTGTGTACACCTGTGGTTTCATCCTTGGACTTGACCTAGAATGAATGTTTTTCCTTGATCACAAATCTGTTCCAAGCCTATTTTTCATTTTAGTGCAATTTATGGAACCTCTCTTTATGGAGCCTTTGCTTACTATTCAATGAGGAGGGGGCACATTCTATTCTCTATTCTAACTTTGTTGTATCTTTCTGGTAAAACAACTGAAACCATCTCTATAAACTTTCTTCCTAAAATTATTTGAGCCCAATCAGGAACTAATTCATCAGTCATTAATAAATCAGTCATTAATTAATCTAAATAGCATTAATCCATGAAAGTTCATCTTCAGGTTGATCTGCAGGAAATTTTCCCAGTGGGCTTTCACCTAGGAAGTAATCACACCAGGCTATAGGCAGTGAGTGTCTCCTGGTGTCCACTCACACCAAGATACATAAATGAGGAGTGTGGCAATGACAGACATGAGAAAGCACATCAGAAGTCATCCTGGGATGGACTCTCCGGGGCAGTGCCTCACCAGAGCATACCCTTCACAGCTGAACAAGACGGTGGGCCATGGCCAGGGCGTGCACCTGCCCACTGCAGCTCTCTCTCCGTGAGTGGTGTCTGACAGACCTAGCAGATATTTATATAATAGCTCACAAAGTAAATACACATTCGTCTCTAAAATAGACTGTACTCTAGGTTATAAAAACTAGAATTATTTCAGAAAATTTCCAAATCTAAAGACAGAAGTGAACACCCAAATATAAGAACCATTAGACGTTATCAGAGAAGAATTCCTACATTGTATATAGTCAAGTTGCCAACGATATACAGTAAGGAAATAATATTGCATGCTGCAAGGGTAAAGGGCTGGCTTACATACAAAGGCAAACAAGTGAGCAGACCCTAAGAGCCAGCAAAGTCTGGAGCAACATCTCTTAAGTCCTGAGAGCAAGCAACTGTCAACTAAGACTGCTATATCAAGTATACAAACACACACACACACACACACACACACACACACGCACGCACGCACGCACGCACACACACACACACACACACACACACACACACACACACACACGTATATATTGTTTTTTTAAGACAGGGTTTCTCTGTGTAGTCCTGGCTGTCCTGGAACTCACTCTGTAGACCAGGCTGGCCTCAAACTGAGAAATCCACCTGCCTCTGCCTCCTGAGTGCTGGGATTAAAGGGGTGCGCCATGACCACCCGGCTGCAAAAGTATAATTAAAAACTGATGGTGAAATGTGTTTCAGGCAAGTACAAACTAGGGCAATTCATGACCACCAACTATTCTGGTATCTTAATGTTGATCTCAAATCAAAATTAGTTTGAAAGGATAAAGAAAGTCACTGCATACTAATAAAGGGAACAAAATATTAAGAAGATGTAACATTATAATTCCATGTGCACAAAATGTTGGACTCCCAACTTTATTAAACAAACACTAATGAACATAAAGTTTTGGTACAATACTAGCTGGTAAATTCAGTTCCCTACTCTCATCTCTAGATAAGTCATCCAAATGAAAAGTCACATAGAGACATCAGCTTTAAACTACATCATAGAGCAAATGGGATCAAGCAAATATCTACAGACTATTCTATCTTTGGAAACTGAGTATACTTTTATCTTGGTAGCCCATAGAACCACCTAGAAAATAGACTATATTCTAAGTCACAAAGTAAGCCTGAAATCTAAAGAACAAACAAAATTTATTGTATTCTAGGAGATGGTCCTGAAGTGAATCTAGAGCACAGTAATAAGTAAAACCGTGAATACTACATAAATGTAGAGAGACCGAACAATCCGTCTGTGGCTGATAGTGGGCCAGTGTAGAAATTAGGAAGGAAATGAAAAACTTCTTGGGATCAAAAAGAAAAAAATAGCATCACAACCTATCAGAATTTTTGGAATCAGTTAAGACAGTTCAAGGAGACTATCAGAACAATCACAACTTTAGATCCATTACTGTTTGCTAACAATCCTGAGAGCCGCAGTATTTGGTGCATATATAGTTATAAGTATAATATCTTCTTGGTGCATTTTGATTGTTTATGTAAAATTCAGAGAGACATAAATAATCTAATGATGCAAGTCAAGATTTCAGAAAATTAAGAACAAGTTACAACCAAGCATGGAAGTAGCGAGAAGATTGGAATTAAAATTAATAAAACAATCCAATTAACCAAACCAAATGGTGGTTCTGTGGAAAGATAACCGGAGTGACAAACTCTCAGGTAAAGTAGCTAAAAGAAAAACAGAAAAGCAATACATTAACATAGCTAGAGTGGATATTAAAAATTCCAGGGAAAAATCTAAAGGACCATGAGAGAATATTTTGAAAACATTCAAAGAGCTGGAAAATCTAGAAAAAGCGGATAAATTCCTAGATGCGTATGACTTGTCAGATTAAAAAAATATATAAATAATTTAAAATAGATCAATAACAGTCAATGAAATTGAGGCAGTTATAAAAATTGTCCTCACAGCCTAAATGAGGATGCTTGAATGTCACTCAGCAGGGGAAATAAAATAGTCATTGGAGGTAGATCCCTCCATCTGGAGGGAGGGGACAGAGAGGGAGAGGGGATGGGGAGCAGAGGGGGTAGTGAATCAGGTGTTGGGAGAAAGGGCCTGGAGAATGAATAGAAATAGGTGCAAGGGTGGGTTGGGGTGGCGTGAGGTGGTTCCCTGGAGTCTATGAGGATGACTCTAGCTGAGTCACGTAGCTGGAGGTGACGTGGAACCTGAAGAGGTCTCCTCCTCCTGTGACCAGGCAGTGGAGGGATATGAACACCAGCCCACCCACAAAACCTTCAGCCCAAAAGTTGTCCTGCCTACAAGAAACGCAGGGACAACGATGGAGCAGAGACTGAAGGAGTGGCCAACCAATGACCAGTTGAACTTGAGACCCATCCCATGGGCACGAAACAATCCCTGACACTAAGAATGGTACTCTATTATGCTTGCAGACAGGAGGCTAGTATAACTAACCTCTGAGAGGCTCCACCCAGCGGCTTACTGAAACAGACGCAGAGACCCACAGCCAAACATTGGATGGAGCTTTGGGAGCCTTGTGGAAGAGTTGGGAGGATTGCAGTCCCTCAGGGGATAGGAACTCCATAGGAAGGCCAACAGAGTCAGTTATCCTGGACCCTTGGGGGTTCAAAGAGCAAGCATCTCCCACATATGTAGCAGATATACAGCTTGGTCTTCATGTGGGTCCCCAACAACTAGAGAGGGGGTGGTCCCTGACTCTGTTGCCTGCCTGTAGATGCCATTCCCCTAACTGGGCTGCATTGTCTGGCCTCAGTGGGAGAGGATGTTCCTGATCCTGCAGTGACTTGATGTATCAGGGTGAATTGGTACTGAGGGGGTCCTCCCCTACATGGGTAGAAGAGGAGGAGGGGATGGGGTATGTCATGGGGCGGGGCGGCTGGGAAGAAAAGGGATCCTGTGATTGGTATGTAAAGTGAATAAATAAATTAATGGAGAAAAAGTAAAACAACTTGAAATTCAGGGAAAAAAATGTTCTCATAAATACCCAGGATCAGTTATATTTACTGTTGTATACTACTTCTCCAGACGTTCCAAAGAAACAAGAAGCAGAAGAAAACTTATTCTAGACACCCTGACCCCAAACCAGATGAGGAGGTAACAAAGTAAAACTATAGATCAATTTTTCTGATGGATACGGATATAAAATATAACAATAAAATCCTTGCAAATTGTTTTCAGGAACATAATAAGATCCCACAGTATGGCAAGACTGGTTTCCTTCCAGGGATGCAAAGTTGGCTTACCCATATAAACCTAAATAAGTTAATTCACATATATAGACTGAGAACTGAAATCATGTGATCACTTCACAGCAGAAAAGATCTTTCACATAGCTCAACACCTCTTCCTGATGAGCCTTGAAGAAGAAAGCAGGAGGAAGGGAACAGAGATGAGCATAAAGTCTACGTACAATTAAGTCTATGTATCACCAAAGCCAATGTTACCCTAAATAGGAAGAAACTGGAAACATTTCTCCAAAGTCAAAACTGGAGACAAGGGTCCCATAGTCATTGCTCATATTCAACAGTGTTTGAAGTCTTGTCTAGAACAATAAAACAAGAGAAAGAAAGAAAAGCAATGGAAGTAGAAAAGAAAGAAGCCAAAACACCCTCACTTGCAGTGAATATAATCTCCTTCTCAAAAGACCTGAGCCACTCCACCAGAAATCTTTTACATCTTATGAACATTTTCACAATGTAGCAAGATAACAAAACCAATGTACAAAAATCAGTGGCCCTTTTTTATACATCACTAATGACATTATAAAGAAAGAAGGAAAGAAAAATTATATTTATAACAATGTCAAACAATAAACAAACAAACAAACAAACAAACAAGAACCCATTGAAAAAAGCTCAGCCAATGAGAACCTTCTAATTTTTGGCTAGGGTAAGAAGTATGAATTAGGTGAAACAGAGAGAGTCTTGTTGGCAAATGGTGCTGGGAAATCTAGATCGTTACCGCTGCCTGAATGGAACTAGAGCTTCATCTCTCATCCTCCCTAAAAGTAAATTCAGAATACCTCAAAGGTTTGCATGCAGGACCCGGGGCTTTGAAATAGACAAAAGAAAACACAGGGTACACTTCAAAACATAGGCATAGGCAAGGATTTTCTGAAAAACAATGCTAGCAGTGCAGGAATTAATATCAAAAATTGATGATGGGATTACACGAAATTCAAATTTTTTTGTTTGGAGATGGAAACAATCAACAGAGTGAAAGAGACAACTTATAGAATGGGAAATTTTTTTTGTTTTGTGTGTGTGTGTGTGTGTGTGTGTGTGTGTGTGTGGTGAGGTGTGTGCAAGTTAATGTCTACAATATACAAAGAACTGTGATAATGAAGACACCACTATTTTTTGAGTGTGCTGGTGGGTGGGTAAATGAGCTGGCAAGACAGTCCCTAAAAGAAGAAATGCAATTAAGAAATGAATATTTTAAAAAGTGTCCAATATATGTAGTTATCAAGGGGAAGCAATTTTAATTTGAGTTAACTCAGGAGACAGAAGAAAATGAGCTGGAGGACAGGGAGGAGGGTTCAGTATTGTCTCCTGGACATGGCATGGCCGCTGTGCTCAGAGTTCACTGCAGCTATGCTAACTGGCATAAGACCTGCACAAGATCAAGCCTGCAGCATCAGCAACGTACCACTAGGCAGCACAGACTGAACTCATGAGTTATTTAAAATAAAAAAAATGCATAGGACGTGTGGAACATGAAGAAGGTTCTGTTTGGGGTTGGCTGAAGGGAGAACGGGAGCAGGGGGATGGGGTGGACTGAATAAAGATACATTGCTTACATGTGTGATGTTGTAAATACAAGATAGTCTGGTGAGAAACTGATTTAAAGTTCTACCTCACTTGATGTGAATGTCAATGCTGATGTGAAGAATGGGGACCCTTATATATTAAAGGTAGCAGTGTCAATAGGTTCAGACTCTATAGAAGTTAGCATGGATGTTCTTTATAAGTTCTTCACTGTAAGACCCAGCCAGCACTCACACTTCCACATTTAACTTTGCAGGACTTCAGATCAACAAACCACTGAGATCCCTGAAGATCTGCTGCACTGTTTGCAGTAAGGAATGGAATTATCTTAGATGCCCATAAGATGAGTGAATTAAGGAAACACAGTACAGACTTACACTGGAATTGTACTTAGCCATCGAGAAAAAGTGAAATGTGAAATCATGGCATTTGCAGGAAAGTGACTCTGGAAATCATTACATTCAGCAAAATAAACCACTTAGGAAGAAACATTCACAAGTTCTCTCTCCTATGTGCTCTGGAAAAATTTTTGAAAGATTTATTTATTTATTTTATGTATATGAGTACACTGTACTGTACAGATGGTTGTGAACCTTCATGTGATTGTTTGGAACTGAATTTTTAGGACCTCTGTTCTCTCTGGTCATTCCTGCTCGCTCCAGTTGGCCCTGCTTGCTCCGGGCCCAAATAATTATTTATTATTATACATAAGTACACTATAGCTGTCTTTAGATGCGCCAGAAGAAGGCGTCAGATCTCATTACAGATGGTTGTGAACTACCACGTGGTTGCTGGGATTTGAACTCAGCACCTTCGGAAGAGCAGATGGTGCTCTTACTTTCTGAGCCATCACACCAGCCCGTGCCCTGGATTTAAGTTTACGAATATGCATGTGTCTGTAAGTGTGTAGTGTATGTGTGCGCCGTGCGTGCGTGCGCGCATAGGCCATGGAAGTACAAAGAGGGGAGGAAGTGATCTTACGGCGTGTGGGGGTGGTGGAATACATGGCGCATGAAAGCAGATGCTGGGCGATGTAGGTGGTCAGCAAGAGGAAGTTACAGAGGAGAGGATGGGGCGAGGAGTGGAGGGGGGAGGGGAAAGCGAGGATCAGTAGGAACAGCACAAAATAGTATTCACGTGTGAAAGTGCGGGAATGAATGTGTTACTTTGTATGCTAACTTAAAAAAACAAAGCGATCTTCCCCTGTGGCAGTTGTAGAGAATGAATGGCTTGGCAAACGTGGTTTGGCCCAGAGTTGAGGGCCTGAGGAGTCGTCTCTGTGCAGGACCCAGCCTGAATCACCAACAAAATAGGATGCGTGGGATGGCTCTGATGGCCGTGTTTCAGAGCTTCTGCTGGCTCCTGAACGCTTTGAGAAGAAAAACATTGTTTAAATATCTCAGCCTCCTGAGACCCGGTTTAACATATGCTCTCTCCATGTCTTAATGAGTTCTCTTCTGTACTGTCCTTCTCCACCCACGACACCGTTCAACACACTGCTATGTCTGGGGCACAAACTCTGTCTTTCTAAGTTTGCAGCCAGTCTTAGGAGGCTTGAGGGGCCAATTCCGTGCTCCTGCTTAACAGCTTGGCTCAGATCAGCTGGGTCACTGTGTAATGGATGCCCCGAATTCCATAACCCCCCATTTGCTTTCATCTCCTGGCAAGACCCCTGCCCTGGAAACCCACCAGAGTTTGTTTTCTCTGTGACTATTCCAGGGTCCGAGTGTTACTACGAAAGGGAAACCCACAATATACAGAGCAATGTCTATAAATTCCAGGTCTTCGTGCGTTTCCAACTGTGCTACACAATCCTGTTTCTCTGTTGTTGCCCAACCCCTTCCTCTGGGAACGTTCCCCACTTCATGAGTTGTTGTGCACCTCTTAGTCAAGCAGCCTCTCTCACCGTGCCCTGGGGATGCTTTCCCATTTACTTCATGGAAATAACTAGAATTCTTTGGACCACCAAAGATGAAACAGTTCAAATTCTAATTCTCCTAGTCTCCTGCTTACCATAGCCAAACTTCCTTGCTTAACCTTCCTTAAGGGTCTTATATACATCAGTGTGCTATTTACAGTGATTGGCGTGTTACTCTCTGCTATAAATGTGATGGTTGTACCCCCACCATCCCTCTTCTTCATTCATCAGGGCATGAAGATAGTGTCCTCCTTATGGAGTTGATGTCCTGATAAGTACATCCCTGAGAGGGTCTCTGCTGTTGGGTTCTTGAGGACACAATGGCCATGTGAGGACTGAGGAAATCTGGCTCACCAAGTCCTGGATCTTGGATTTTCTATCCTCTAGAGTTAGCAGAAATAAACGTTTGTTGATTGAGCTGCCAAGTCTATCCTAAATCAGTATAGCAGTTAGAACTAAGACCCTCCATGAACAGTTCAGTTTTCTGTGTTTGCAGCATCTTCCCGTTCAATACCTGAGCAGGGGCAAGTCTTGCCCACTATTAAAACGTAAGGAAAATGTGGTTTCTTAATCTGTTGTGATCTACTCTGGTTGGAATGGTTTCTGGTTAATTTTATGCAGTCTGCATCTCTCAGTTCATCTTGGGTCCACAGGATGAAGGCACCCATCCCTCCCACACACAGAGTGATACTGTTCTTGCCAAGGACTGCCCACCTCCACACCTAATTTCATGAGCCTGCGGATCGTTGGCACTCTTGTGCTATGTGTGCCCTTCACAGAAGCTCTGTTGGTTTTGAAGTCAATCTTCTCTCAGTATTTTCCTAACATGTCTGTGGGCTCGACTGTGGAAATTTCTTCTGCCTGTTGTGTAACTGCTGACATTCTCTGGAGTTTTTAACGTTAGTGAGTGCTCTTCAATCACCATCTTTTCCCTCTCTTTCATTCTGTGGTTGATGAATGGGTATGTGCACCACATGCATCTATGCACACACATGTGGAGGACAGGGATTGAGGGCATGTGTTTTCTCTTGAGACAAGGTCTCTCACTGAACAGTGTTGGCGTTTAGTCTAGGCTCCACCCTGCAGTTACCTGGCAACAGTCAGGTGTGCCTGACTCACTATAAAAGGGGCTGCTGCCCCCCTCCTCCCTCTCTTGTTCTTGCTCCTAACTTACTTTCTCTCTCTCCATTTCCCTCCTTCCTCTCTCTCTCCATGTGCTCATGGCCAGCCTTTCTCCTTCTCCTTCTCCTTCTCCTTCTCCTTCTCCTTCTCCTTCTCCTTCTCCTTCTCCTTCTCCTTCTCCTTCTCCTTCTCCTTCTCCTTCTCCTTCTCCTTCTCCTTCTCCTCCTCCTCCTTCTCCTTCTCCTTCTCCCTCTTCCTCTTCTTCCTCTTCTTCTTCTCCCTCCCCCTCTTTCCTTCTCCTCTTCCCTCCTCCTCCTCCCCCTCCTCCTCCTTCTCCTCCCTTTCTCTCCTTTCTCTGTCTCTACTACCCTCTTAACTCCTCTCCCCATGCCCTGAATAAACTCTATTCTATACTATACCATCTTGTGACTGGTCCCTCAGGGGAAAGAGACACCTCAGCATGGGCCCTCAGAGGCACCCCCTTCCCCACACCTGACTACACCTCCACCAAAACATATTCCTTCCCTCTTATCTTTTTATAAAAACACAACAAATCGAAACCTCGCCACTTCTGCTGTACCAGCTGGCCTGTAAGCACTAGAGATCTTCTTGCTTCTGTCTTTCCAGTTCTAGAATCAGTTCTCCAGTGGATTCCAAGCTGAACTTGGGTCCTTATCATCTTTGTGTCAACAAACCCTCAAATGCAGCTATTTCCCACTTCCTTTTCTCTCTATGTATGCCACTGCTGGCCCTCCACACTCAGACAGCCCCAGGTATGAAGCTGTTTGCGGTCAGTCTTTAGAGTACACCAGTGGCAGCTGGAAAGATCCTGGAGCACAGAATGACCCAAATGATCACTCTGCTTACAACCCTTCATAGATTCTTTTCAAACTTTACAAATGACACCTACTGTTCTCAGTACTGTGTAGGAGCCCCATGTAAGGATCCCAGTCCATTGTCAACCTTGAATACTGATTCTGATTCATCTTTCAAGATTCACAAGTTAATTGACAACTTTAGGTCATCCATAACAGTGTTACTGTTAAACAAATCAATACAACAACGGTAACATTGACAGAAGGGACTTCTTAATTCTCCCTACTTTCTTCCTTAGCATGCAGTTTGACTCCACTACTTTGGCTTACGATACATTTAATTTTGTCTTTGTAGATACAGTACCATTTAACTCTTCCAGATACCCCTTTTCAACAACGAATCCAGGCTGGGGTTGATCCAACACTTTTTAAACCCTATCCCCCCCAAAATGTATATACACATTTACATTATCTATTTCCTTTTATATATATTTCAGTTGAAGATACAAATAGGAGTGAAATGGTTTCATTTTGGTGTGCACGTATTTTTCTTAGCAATATTACACTGATTTATTATCCTAACAAGTGGTTTATGAGGATACCAAAGACTTCACCTTGAATTGCATCTGTTTGCCACCATAGAGTCTGATATGCTTTCTCTTGACAATTTTTGTCACGTTGTCAGTCAACACGAGCTGACTGCAGCTTTGATTCCCATTCCCCTAATAGAGTTAATATTCTTGGGGCATGGCTTAACCGCCAACATCAGAGGCTTTCAAAGTTCCAGAAAAATACTTAATTTTATCGGATGACTTTCAAATTGGAGACGAAGCACACTTATTGTTATGCATAAGTACATACTGAGTTGTGAAGAGGAGAGTGCCTCTTCCTCGTCCAACATTACATCTCCTTGGTTTTAAGGCTGACAGTGTGAGCTGAGAGTGTTGATCTACTTTTAGAGACCTGAGCAATCCTCAGCAAGTCCTTGGCCATTTTCTGACTTCAGCCTTTGCATCACCAATAAAAATAATGACAGATCTTATTTCATACAGCTGCTGTGAGAAAGGATTGCACTACCATATGTAAATTACCTCAAACCTGGTCTGGCACATTGTAAGGATTACATATTTTTCACATATTATTTAACAGAATCTCCTTTTAAAGATTCCTTTTAAAAATTGTTATTTTGTATTATATATCTGTGTGTGGGTATGTGTACATGAGGGCAATTGCCTGTGGAAGCCAAAGGGATGGGTCTCTGGAGCTGGAACGATAGGTGGTTGCAAACTGCCTGATGTAGGTGCTAGGAACTCAACTCGGTTCGTTTCTGGAGCAGTACTTGATCTTCATCAGTGAGCCATCCCTCCAGCCCTTATGAGGGACCAGCAAGTCATCCCTCTAGCCCCTATGGGGGAATCTCTTAGAGATTTTTGAAATTATGTCTCTTTCCTGTACTGGTACAAAAAGGATAAGGCAGTAAGAGTTCATTAATATTTATAATTCTCTTGAGGCATATTTAAAATTATAAGATAATTTAAAAAGAGTTAGTATCAGCTGGCTTGTGCCTTGGAATCTCACTAAGTGGCTATTTTAATATTATTTTTAACGGGAACCTCAAAAGGACTAAGCATTAATGGAAAGTGCACTGGAAAAAAATTAGAGGTAGTTCATGTGACTCGGTATTAGTCTCTCTTACTACGTCTAGGAAGAGAACAATTAGCTACCAAGAGTTACATGTGGGGAGATGACATTTCTAGAAATCTTATTTGTTCAGACTGGACTTATAGAATAAGGAAGTAAATGAGCAGAAAAGACCAAATCACACCCACCCACTCACCCACCCACCCACTCACCCACCCACCCACCCACCCACCCACCTAACCAACCAACCAACCAACTAACAAAGCAAGCAAGCAAGCAAGCAAGCAAGCAAGCAAGCAAGCAACCAACCAACCAACCAACCAACCAACCAACAAAACACCACCACCAGGAAAACAATCCTCTTTTCAAAACATATCCAGAAGCCTACAATGTATAGAAACATTGTTAGGCACAAATGTTTCTATACGTTCCTTACTTTCCTGAGAAGAAGGCTTTAGTTAGGAAGAGTAGTGTTTACTTGGGCAATTGTGATGTGTGGTTGTTTTTTTTTTTTGTTTTGTTTCGTTTTTGTTTTTTTTTTTTTCAAATATGTGCCAGCAAATTACTAATGGTGGTCACATTCTACAACCCTGACCACGACATAGAAAAGCAAGTTTGAAACAATAAGACAGCAAGAATAATATTAAACATAAAGTGACGGCAGTGAATGTGTGTCACACTAGCAGTCAGGAGGTTGAGGCAGGAGGATCATGAGTTTGAGGACATTGTAGGCCATGTGGTGAGATTCTCCACATACAAGTTGACTGTTTGATGCAGTAATTGTGGATACCTCAAAACTTCTCAAGAGTGATTGTGTATTCCCTGGAGTGAGTGTAGTGTTGATGAATTCTGTAAGAACTGTGCCATCAAGCACATCACAAAAATATAAGCATCTAGGACAGTGGTTCTCAACCTTCCTAATGTTTGCAACACTTTAATGCAGTTCCTCATGTTTTAGTGACCCACAACTATAAATTTTTTTTGTTGCTACTTCATAACTGCAATATTGCTATGGTTAAGAATTATAATATAGCTGGGCAGTGGTGTTGCATGCCTTTAATCCCAGCAATTGGGAGGCAGAGGCAGTTGGATTTCTGAGTTTGACTCCAGCCTGGTCTACAGAGTGAGTTCCAGGACAGCCAGGGATACACAGAGAAACCCTGTCTCAAAAAAAACCAAAACAAACAAACAAAAAGAATCATAATATTAATATCTGTTCTTTCTGATGGCCTTAGGAGACCCCTGTGAAAGGATCATTTGACCTCCAAAGGGGTCATAACCCACAGTTGAGAAATGCTGGTCTCATCTAGTGTCTGTAACAAGGCAACTCTCATTAATGAAAGCATTTAACTGGGGATTTGCATACAGTTTCAGAGGCTTAGTCCATTATCATTGAGGGAGGGAACATGACAGCCAAGAGCTACATCCTGGTCCTCAGGATTCTGAGTCTTAAAGCCCACCCCTAGTGACACACACTTTTCCCAACAAGGCCACACCTACTCCAGCAATGTCACACTTGCTAATCCTTCTAATCTTTTCAAATAGTTCCACTCCCTGGTGATTAACCATTCAAATATATGAGCCTAGGGGTTCCATTTTTTATTCAAACCACTACATCTGGCTACATGGAATTAACATTGGGAGCAATCACTGGCCTTGGCATTTTGCCTGGGATGCATGTCTTTCTTCCAATAGCTTTTTTGAACTTTTCCATGTGGTTAACAAACCAGTTACCCAAACTCAACAATTTTAAATAGAAGTCAGTATTTTCTTTTCTGTTTCTTCGCAAGACTAATGAATCCTTATTCTCTCAATCAAACAATGTAGAAGTCTCAGGCCTATTTCTTTTATGTTACCTCCATTCTCATTTAAATGGTCAGCAGCTCTACTGACTATATGTTTGACATGTTTCCAGAATAATAATATCCAACCTTTAATAATATTCAAGCACTTCACTCACACATATGCACACATGTATACACATAATTAATTTCTGAACAAGGATCCTTTTCACAGGTGAAGAAACAGAGACATGTATAACTTAAGTAGTTTTTCTAGGTTGACTGGCCCTTTGCTGGATCCCATGTGCTGGAAGTCATGATACAGTTTCCATTTCTTCTTGCCACAATTTATATTTAGAGCCTCATAGATGCCAGATTGGTTTCACTCTAAGAAGCTCTGCAGGTGTAAGTAGCTGTTGCAGGAAAGGTGTCTCTCTAATTTTCTGATTCTGTTTATGTCTTGTGGTATCTCTGGGTGACCTGACTTCTTTGCCAGCACACTTACTCCAGTCCCTACTCTGGACCATCTACTCTGCTTTCACTTAACCTTGGGACCTCACTCTTTGTCTTCTCCCAACATTTCTTTTTTTTTTTTTCCAACATTTCTTTTTTCATTCTATTGAGACAGGGTCTCCTTATACAGCCAGGCCAGCTTCAAACTTATTGTATAATCTTGGTCGGTTTCTAAGGTACAGTTCTCCTACCTCAGTCCCCTGGATGCTTCAATTACAGGTTTCTACCTTTATTGATGGCCTGGGTTCTTCTTGAACATAATTTGCATCCTCTGGCCCATGTCAACTCCAGATTCTGGAACTGGAGTTGGAATCCTGAGCTACCGGCTTGTCTGGGATGAAAGGCATACACGAAGGTTCACACCACACCTCTCCTGTCATTCATTTTCTCTTTCTGGTCTAGTGGAACTTAGTTTAATATTTTATCCCCTGGAGAATCTATGAATTAATACTACAAGCTATGCTTCTTTTTCTTATGATTTATTTGCCTAGACATTTAAGGCATATAAAGTACTTGTATCATGTTTATGAATTATAGCCAATTGGACTTTAGGATGAAGTAATGCCAGGACATGGTAGGTGTTATATTCCCGAGTCATCTCTGAAACATATTGTCGGAGATAGCTTGTCTGTGTGGTACTTGAACATGGTTATCTGAGTCCTGACAAAGATTCATATTCTACCGCTCAGTTTAGGTATAATATGTGTTTTCCTTCTGCTTAGAAAAAAGATCAAGTAAGTGATTTTTGGAACTAGGAAAGGATTTTCAACCTTTGTGCTACTTTTGATATTACTGAGATTTTAATCTGTGAGTTTCTTTGTTGTGAGCTGGGTGTCTTTTGCATTGTAAAGTACTTAACAATATTATTGGCTCTAGATATCAGTGACTCCCTTTGCAGTTGTGAAAAACCAGCATATTTTTTTTCTCATTGTTTGTGGGGTAGTGTGTCCATTGAACATTTGCATATTGAAATTCTAGCTCTGAGTAACTCAGAACATGACTGTAATTGGAGTCAGGATCTTAAAAGCACAATTTGGTTAAAATGAAGTTACTGGGCTCTAGCTCATTATACGTTTCATTTGTCATAGGTGGGAAAACTTGGCACAGACACTGCAGAAGGGGGTTGTGTTAACAATGGAAGCATAGGGCTTCAGAAGGAAGCAGCTATATGGAACAACCAGCTTCCAGAAGTCTGATATAGTCAATTTATTTCATAAATCACCCAGTCTAGGGCGCTTTGTTATAGTGCCCTGGAAGAACAACAGGGGAAATTGCCAGGAAAGTGTCCCCAGGGGCGGAGTCACCATTGGTTAAGAATTACTGAACTAGCAGAAACGAATCATGCATGGTGAGCTATTAATTTTGCCTTTTGCAAGTTAAAAAAAAAAGCAAGTTTCCAAATAGTTTCTTCTTCTACAAAAGAGTGGATATAGAGGATCTTCTCTATTTCTCTTTTGCATCATAAATCCTCTCAGAAGATAATTTCATCACTTTACAATTAGATAACGAAAATATAAAATAAGACACAGTGCAGAAGGCCATAAAGATATCGATAAGGCTATAAAGATATGATGTATACATAATCCCGGGAGTGATTCTGGGGCTGTACCATTGAGTCTCTGTTAGGTAATTCTAGGCTTGAGGTTATACCTAACAACTATAGTATTTTACATAAAAGACTTCCCTAGGAACACCATTGAAAAACCTATTTTATTTCATTCAGACAGAAATTCTCAATGTATTTTCTATCCTAAATAATAACCAAGGTGCTGAAATATCTCACAGGCCACAAACTATGATAATGGGGCCCTTCCAGGGTCTGTCTTGTGAAGACTCTTAATTTATCCTTATTATAAAGAGTGGACCTTCTGACTAGCAAGTGCTCTCACCTGGATTTGACCCACAGCTCTGAAAAGAATTATGGCACAAAAATTTAGAAAGAGTCAGATTAAGTTTCTGAACCCAAAATACCCCAAGATATAGTAGCTTAAAGATGGCAGCTTGTTTTTCTTTCACCTGATAGTCCCATATTTACAAGGAGTGGTCCAATGAGTGGCCTAGTCAGTTTGCTTTGCTGTGAATGAGGACCTCTGGGGATCTTCAGGTTCCTGAGTTGCTTTGCTATTATCTGCAAGATTACATCATTTGTTGACGTATTCCACTCAACAAGCAAGAAATCCAAGGCAAGACATTCTATATACTTAAGAGAACATCAAGTTAGATATTACCCCTAACTCTATTCTTTTGTCCAAAACTTAATTACCTAGCACATTTGTTGGGATAGGATCTTGGAATATATGGTTTCCATGCTGACCGAATGTGTCCCACTGGTAGAGATTGCTAAGCAGAAGAGGGAACAGACATAGAATAATTATGAATTACTGATCCCTGTTATAAATACAATGTGGTTCTTGTGTCGAAAGAGTGGCTGCTGGTGTGTGTACAGGTACATATGATGTGAGTAGAGCTTCTAAGGGGAAAGGGATCCAATCTCAAAATCAATAGGGATGTACGGTGGGATTGTTTGTGTAACTTTACACACACACATGAATACAAAAAGAACCATAGGTTTTTAAAAAAGTAGATTTGATCTACATCACCCTACTTCTTCCCAGGGTTTCCAATGGGGCCTGGGTGCTGAAATCTATCTATTTTATGATGAGAGAAAAATGGAGAACATATTTGAGAATGAGACCAGTGTGTTTTAGTCAGGGTTTCTATTCCTGTACAAAACATCATGACCAAGAAGCAAGTTGGGGAGGAAAGGGTTTATATTCAGCTTATACTTCCATACTGCTGTTCATCACCAAAGGAAGTCAGGACTGTAACTCAAGCAGGTCAGGAAGCAGGAGCTGATACAGAGGCCATGGAGGGATGTTACTTACAGGCTTGCTTCCCCTGGCTTGCTCAGTTTGCCTTCTTGCCATCTGTTTTGTGCAGGAAGAGAAGCCTGACTAAGACAATTCCCAGCACCACACAGCTCCTAAGTCTCAAGTCCTTTCCTTGCTCAGATCTTCTTGCTAACATCCCCTCCGTTCCTATCGCTCACCTAATCTTAGCCTCCCTGGCGGTTGCCAGTTCCCTTCTTGGTGGGTTGAATAAGAAGAGGCCCCACCTCACAGTCAGCTATTAGATGGAACACAGGGTTCCCAAGGAAGGAGCTAGAGAAAGTACCCAAGGAGCTGAAGGGGATTTCAACCCTATAGGTGGAAGAATAACATGAACTAACTAGTACCCCCTGAGCTCATGTCTCTAGCTGCATATATAGAAGAGTATGGCCTAGTTGGCCATCATTGGGAAGAGAGGCCCCTTGGTCATGCAGACTTTATATGCCCCAGTACAGGGGAACGCCAGGGCCAAGATGTGGGAGTGGGTGGGTAGGGGAGGAGGGCCGGGAGGGGGGAGGGTATAGGGAACTTTCTGGATAACACTTGAAATGTAAATGAAGAAAATATCTAATAAAAGTTGAAAAAAAAAGAAGAGGCCCCACAGGCTCATAGATTTGAAAGCTTGGTCACCCTTGCAACTATTTGAAAGAATTAGGGGGTATGGCCTTGTTGGAGGAAATGTATCCCTGGGGGTGTGACTTGAGGTTCCAAAAGTTCCTGCCAAGCCCATAATCTCTCTCTTTCTCTGCCTGTGGATCAGATTGTAGATCTCAGCTATGGTGCTTGCTACGACGACAATGGACTAACTCTCTGAAACCGTAAGCCAGCCTCAATTAAATGCTTTCTTTTTACAGGTGTTGCCTTGGTCATGGTGTCTCTTCACAGTCATAGAGCAGTGACCAAGACATCTCCTTTCATAAATTCCATTATCCAAGGTAAGTCCTTTGCCTTCCAGTCTAAAATAGGTTGTCTTTGTCTTTCATTGTTCCAGGTTCTGTTGCCTGCCTCTGGTTCCCTTCATACCTTCTCTCTGATTCTTTTCATGTATAATAGCTTGCGGACACACCATTCTTTACTTCCTGTATTTCTTTCTTAAATGCCAGGGGAGTGTGATGGTGATTCCAAACCACCACCTCTTAGCGTGGCTTCTAGCTAGTGCCCAGTAAGTAATCCTGAGTGATAGATGGTCAAATGGATGCTGCTGCCTCTTTTCTTATTCTCTCCCTTTCTTATTTCTAGGAGGTATATTTTGAATCACCCTGTCTTTTGAGTTTTGAAGGATGATGCAGAGGACACATTTGAGAACACTGACCCTGCCCTGTATTCCTCTCATGCACTGACTAAAAGACAGGTTTTGTGTTTGCTGTACACGCTGACCTGTTTAACCAAAAAGGATAATAATGAATAACTGATCAGAAGGGGTATAATAAAGTTTGCTGTCTAATCTTTGTGTAACTTTCCCAGTGAATACAGAAGATATGAAAATGTGGCAGGATTTTAAACCAACAGGACGTGGAGTCCAGCCTTAGTTCTGCTGTTGAGTAATATGTCAGGCTGTAAAGGTAGGTATGCGTTTGTTTTCCCAGAACTGGGAACAAGAGAACAGACTGCTCCAAGACAAGCTTTGAAGTATATTCAACTGCCCAAGCACTCAAGTCAAGCCTTTCTGTCCTTTGAGCTGAAACAATCCCTGGATACTGTTGTTAATTCAAAGGGGGCGAGGTAAAGCTTTCTCTCACCTCCACGACTCTTCTCAGGAGTGCTGTGGGAATAACTTCCAAGCCTATCTCTCCTCCTCATTTCAATCTGATCAAGTCTCCTTATTTGACTTCGGAAAGCTACTTTTCTGTTTTGTTTAACTTAGATTCCAGTAGAGGGAGCAGATTCAACAGCTAGAGAAGAGAGATTTCTAAAATTCACATACACAGTGAAAAGATCAAATGAGTAGTTCATTGGAGATTTCATGCCAGCTACCGATGGCTTGGCTTGCTTGCTAAAAGCATTGCTGTCTGAAGACGCTTGCCTCCCTGTTCACATCTGCTACTAAATGTTCACTCTTATGCCAACAGTTGTCCCCCAAACTGGGAAAACGCTGGCACATCTAACAACAACAACAACAACAACAACAACAAATCCAAAGGCTGATTATTATCAGTTCAATACGTTTCCAGGCTTAAGACAATGAAAATTACAATACTTAAACTTTCTTCTGAAAGCCTGGCTAGCTATATTATCAGAACTTAAAATGTCAATGTGAGCTACTTCAACTGGGTAATTAACGGTTAGCTAAGAGAAGATGGGAGTGGGGGAAGAAGGGAGCACTCATCTCTTTAGAGCAAATTTAACTGCAGGACCCACGAGTAGTGAGTCCATAATGCACATCCACTCTTAAGCTGAAACATCCGAGAGGTGGAGGAGTGAACCGCACCATGAGAAGTCAGATTCACAAAGCTTATGACAGACAAAAATGAACCATTAAAGCCTGTGTGCTTGTCAACTCCAGCCTTAGAGTTGGGGTGCACACAGCTCTGTGACTGTCTGCGACAGTTCCAGGGAAGTTAGTGGAGTATTTATCAAGGATGATAAGGTTGTCATCTATTAATCTATCACTCTCAATTTTTAAATGTGGGATTTAATAATATGAAACTTTTGTTATTTCTTGTTTAAAAATTAGGTGTGTGTGTGGGGGGGGGGACATGTTTGCACATATGTGCACTGGTACTAGGCTGGTAGAGGTCAGAGATAACTGTCTTCGGAGTCCTTTCTCTCCTACCATGTTCTGCAGTCATGGTATTGAACCCAGGTCATCAAACCTATATTCCAAGTTCATTTACCCACTAAGCTAGTTCACTAATTTTTTATTTTATAAATTAAAATTTTACTTTAGCTCAAAGTGGCACAAATATACATATATATATATATATATATATATATATATATATATATATATGTGTGTGTATGTATATATACATATATATACATATATATCAATCATTACACATATAAAATATATATTATAGTACATATGATTGTATGTGTATAAACTGATAAATACATCATTAAAACTAATTATAAGCCTTATAATAAAAAAATCAAAAGCCAAAGCCTTAGTATCACCCTTCTTCCTTTGATTCTCACTGCCAAGAGACAGCTGACCATTTTTTACCTCTTTGCCCAAGTCTGTAGAGGTCACTCTTCCCAGTGTCTAGATTCAAAGTCTCCCCCCAGGGTTACTGCTTGTGTGGGGTATGTGGCTAGTGAAGAGATGGTTGTCTGACTGTGTGAACTAAAGGATAAGTCCATCTGCTCACTTCCAACAGTCTTCCTGATTTCAGTGGTACCTTGGCCCTAGAAAGGACCTTTCCTAGGGTTTTTCAGCAGGCATAGGGCTGTTTGTTGACTCACTCCAGGCCATTTTCTCTGCTGAGCCACTTTACAAATTTGTTAACACATTCTGTCCCTTCTAATTTCTTTCCACCATTCTCTTTGTTTTTGTTGGGTTATGCTCTTAGTCCCCCCTGCCCCTGCCAGTTGAGACACATCTGCTATTTTTTTCCACGATATATTTCTTAAGCTGGAACCACAAGCCCAGTCATTCAAATATCTTCTTGTTTTAGGTATAATGTTTTCTTTTCTCACTCCATGCCAGCCTGATTAAAAATAGCCGCAGTGCATTGATTCCATGATTTTGCTCCTATTTATACTTAGGGACTTCAATTTCCAACAGAATTTCCTTTCCCAAATCACTCTGCAAACTCAAGCTTTGGCTGGGAGGTCTCATCTCCATGTCAAGAACTGACTAGTCCCTTTGACTATACTGCCGCCGGTTCTGTGCCTTCTCTCCTGCCCTGACTTCTGATGGTGAATGGAGATGTTGTTAGCCATCTACCTGCTCTAGGTACTTAACTTTCCACCTGAGGCCAAGAAGAAGCCAGCATTCTATTGATGTTTTCATGGTCAATGCCAGTGCTACTACTCTTGACCATAATTTCTTCAGTAAAGAAACATTGCTTTGGGAAACTATTTAGACACATGCAGTGTACTTCTATGGCGGTGGTTCTCAGCTTATCTTTCTTTTTTTAATGTTTTTTTTAATTAGATATTTTCTTCATTTACATTTCAAATGCTATCCCCTTTCCTAGTTTCCTTTGTGAAAGTCCCCTATACCCTTCCCTTCCCTGCCCTGCTCCTCAACTCACCCACTCCTGCTTCCTGGCCCTGGCATTCCCCTGTACTGGGGCATATTATCTTCACAAGACCAAGGGCCTCTCCTCCCATTGATGGCCAACTAGGCCATCCTCTGCTACATATGCAACTAGAGACACAAGCTCTGGGGGGTACTAGTTAGTTCATATTGTTGTTCCACCTATAGGGTTGCAGACCCTTTTAGCTCCTTGGGTACTTTCTCTAGCTCCTCCATTGGAGGCCCTGTGTTCCATCCTATAGATGACTGTGAGCACCCACTTATGTCAGGGTTCTCAGCTTTTCTAATGTCACCACTGTTTAATAAAGATCCTCATAGTTTGGGGGTCACCAACCACAAAATTGTTTTCATTGCTACTTTATAGTGTAATTTTGCTACTGCTACCAACTGTAACGTAAACACCTGTGTTTTCTGATGGTCTTAGCACCACCCCATACCCCCTGCCTCATGGGTCCTGACCCACAGGTTGAGAACCACTGCTCTATGTAGATGGCCTATTCTTAGGTCAGGTTTGAATTACATGGTAGACACATCTTGGGGGAAAAGTTAAAGAATTCACCCAGAATGATCTCACACATTTCTATGGGACTGAAGAACATGTCTTTAATTCATATCCATAAAACTGTCAACACATTGCCATTAGTTGGGGAGAAACTTCTTAGATGAGATGGCATTATATAGCATTATAAGGGGAATGGTAGAGAAAGTAGGATTTTAGAGAGACTTTGGTTAACTGTTTTGTCCCCTACATCCTGACTGATATGTCTGGGTTCAGAGTGTACATTATCCTAACCGAATTCAATCCCCAGAACCCATGGAAAGGCAGAGAGAACCAATTCCATAAAACCATCTTCTGACCTGTGTATGAATGGCATGGCATACCTACCTACCACATCATGCACAAAAATACATAATAACAATAAAATTTAAAAAAAAAATATAAAGAGTGCAGCCTTCCTAATTACAGAAACCCTGGATATCTTTCTGTAACTCAATGGCAAGTTCTATCCTGTCAGAATTTCCATACCAGCCGTTAAAGTCTGAATATTTTAGGAAGTAAAATGTCCCAGGAGGAAAGCTGCTGTATAGCATAAAGGCCTTCATTTTCTAAATCAGATAATGCTGCTGAAGAGTCCTCAGTCCTGCCGTGTCCATCACCCCGTGAAGCATCTTGTAAAACCTCGCACAGGTCTTAGCTGGTTGGGAATGAATCACTTCTTCCATCAAACTTGATAACAACCTTCTTTCCACTTGTATCAAACAATTAATCACTACTTCCCTAACATTAAGTGTTCTGAGATGCACCAGCCCTTGAACCGAGTCTGGAGATGTCTTGGCTAGGATAAAGGAAGGGCCAAAATGGGAAAGGCACTTCTGTTAGAAAAACAGCACGCCCAAGGGCACTGAAGCATATGAGAGCAGGCTGCCTTCCAGAAACTGCAGATCAGTTGGCGTAGCTGAGTGGAAACACTTTTGTTGCAACATGACCAAGGTGAGGCCCCCAAAACTTCAAGGGTCAGAGCTAGCCCAAGCTGGCCTTCCTGGTCATGGTGCAGTGCCCAGGGTCTCCTGGAGAGTCTTAGAGCCCCTCTGGGACATTGAGTAGGAAAATGACATCATCTTTGGACTAAGTAAATACTTTAGCAGCTTTTCTTCTTCTTCTTCTCTCTCTCTCTCTCTCTCTCTCTCTCTCTCTCTAAAAGGAGTGATGTTTTGAATTTTGGAGATTGTGCATATATTTTAGATAGTTCTCTTTCTTGATGGTGAACACTTTGGAAATTTTGGGTCATTTTTGTACACATTGTACAGTACCTTTGAGTTAGACACACAGGCAGGCTTCAAAGAAAACAGTTCTTCATAAATCTTTTCATTTTTGTGGTTGAGCAATCTTTCTAGATGCATTCTTAGGAGAGACCTGAATGTGCATCCTCAGACTAGCTGTAAGAAACCTCTTGAGCAGTTCTTGCAAGGTCAAGTAGTCAAAGATCAGAACACCGATGCAGACAAATTTGAAGGGAATCCCCAACACTCTCTCCCAAGACTGTCCATCTCTGCTTTGAGACACCAACAGGGTCTTCTGCCTCTGAATACTCCAGAGGCAATTTAGTCTTCTCTGACCAATGTTCAAGATTTAAAGCACCTCTGTGCTGAGATAAACGTTTCCTTACTTTCTAACAAAAAGCATTATACAATTCCTTTTCTTTATTAGCCCAGTTCTGGTAGGCCAATGGTTCTCAACCTGTGGGTCATGACCCCTTGGGGGGTGGGAGGTTGGCTAACCACCCTTCACACAGGCCATTCTACATTAGGATTCATAACAGTAGCAAAATTATAGTTATGAAGTAGCAATGAAAATGACTTTACGGTTGGGGGTCACCACAGCATGAAAAAAGGGTCTCAGTGTTAGAAAGGTTGAGAACTGATGCTGGAGATAATAAATTGTCATGTCATTTATAGTTCTTATTATATTTTTTCCTCTGGGAGGAAAGAAACCTCTATAACTTGGAGTTAAGTAAATTAAGTTTTCCTTATTTTTTTTCTATGAAGTTGCACACAGGCAAGACATACTCTAGAGTATATCGATATGTTTCTTTGTATTATTGTTAATTAATGATAATATTTTAAACGATTTTCCAAAATGAACTGACTGTCCATTGATAAACCTTAACTGCCAAGGCAAATAATTCTGTAATTCACTCACTGGGCTTAAGACAGATGTCCATCTGTAGGTATAGATTTCCCATCCAAATTGATGCTTACCTTTCAAAATGTCTAAATATTTTGACATTGATATACTTTTAAATTTTATGCTAGTATTTACTATCTGAGAAAAAAATTGAAATTCTCTTTCTCATTCGTGGTCATCATCATATAGACATCACTACCTGCTCTGGACCATTCAGAATGACCAATGATGTCTGAGGATTCTTTGTCCCATATTCTTGGGTAGTTTTGTGTGATGTTTGGTGGTTATTTGAAATTCTTTCTATGCTGCTATTGGTTGGGTTGTTACTGGATAAGTCTTACAGATATGAATGAAAAGTGAAAGTTTTTTATTTGTATTTGATCTTTATTGAGGTGTTGATTCAACATATATCTATATCCATATACATAGAGATATGGAAGCCAAATAGTTGAATTTATTAGGATGATGGGCAAAGGAGATCAAATAAGAAATTAAGCCCAGAGCCCCAGGTTGAAGAGATCTCAGTGTGTGGAATTTGGGTGGTATCACTGGGCACTCTGAGTTTTATCTCCTGTCTGAGTTGTTTTATGAAGCCACCATTGAATAAGTAAGGTCTCGATACTGTACTGCATGTCAGCAAACTGACTCTCACTTTTTAATGGTTGCACATGAATATAGAATTTTTTACCTTAGGGTCTAATGGTATACAGACAACTGCTTTATAATTCATTTATTTCATAGATAATTATAAGATTATTTACTCAGGTAGGCATCATAATCAGATTTTGAAATTAACTATGATTTGAGGTATCACTCCGAATTTTTCCTTTTAAAAAATTACATCTATTGTGTGTGTATGAGTGTGCACATATGTATGTATACACACACACACACACACACACACACACACACACACACACACACACACTACAACTTCATGTGAAGGTCAAAAGACAATTTGCATGAGTTTGTTCTTTCCTACCTCGGAACGTCCTGGAATCAAACTCAGGCAGGCAGGCTGTTGGTAGGTGCCTTTACCTGCTGATCCATCTTATCAACCCTGGCCATCTTTTCTTAACTAAATCTTAACAACATGCTAACGTGAATTAATCAGAAAGGAGAGGAGGGATTAATGAAAAGAAAACCCATTCATTTTCCAGACTCTTTCTGAAAATTCAGATTGCTATGCTAATTCATTGAAAGTCGATTCCCTCCCCACTCAGAGCATTAACAATGAATGTCTTTCTAGTGTTGGAAAGCATAAACATGTTAGATGACTTCAAAATGATCTCCCTCACCCATCCGCTTGTTCACTTAACGAACATCTATTGAGAACTTTACATGGGTCAGACTCATGATAAATACTAGAAAAACAAGAGACTATAAAAAACATGTCACTGCTTAGAAATATTCCATCCCTCAAACCAGATTATAATCACTTTGAGAGGGATCTTTAGTGGGAATTAAAGACTAAACTATGATAGTATCCATTTATGGATTATTTAGGATATACTGGGTCAGCTGTGGGCTGAGATACTCATGAAAGACTTTCATGGGAAGCTGTGAAGTTTGCACCCAGATGCTCCAGGTGAATTTGGCTTCTCACTAAGGATGCCTTTTGCATTGTCATAAAATACACTTCACACAATCAAGTCACACTGTGGTGTGCACGTGGCATGTGCACAGTAATTTTTTTTTCCTTACTGGCTGAAATGATTGAAGTCAGATGCTCTACACTCTCCTTTAGCCAGTAGTTTTTAAACAATGTTATAATGCTCCTGTTGAGAGACAAGGCTCACACCTTGTGGTACAGACCTCCCGTGATTATCCTTTCTCAGTTGTGTTTGTTTAACAGCGTCCTACAGACAAAGGCTCTGCCTGTTTTCCATTTCAAAAGAATATTTCTTATTGTAGGCTCTCTGACAAGATGGGTGGGGGGTGCCCGAGGATATGGGAAATGTGTTTTAATAAGGGAAGAATTATAGAGCCGGTCATAGCCTCAGGTAGTTCTCCAGGGATGGGGGGAGGAGTCACTGTATTTGTTGAGCATGTGTGCATGGGCACGCTTGTCCAGAGGCAGCTCAAGTGTACAGAAGAGGGAACTGACTTGGGAAGTCAGATGGTCTCGGTTCTGACATGTATTGAGCAGAGAAACTTGAATGACTTAATTTCTGTAAAGTGGTGCTAACACTACTACTTCTTCTGGGTGATTGTGTTGAGATAGAGTTAACATAATGTGCTCATGAGTTGGTGCTGCGGATCCATGGCATGGTGCTAGCTGTGTGTACATTGTATGTACATATGCACTGATGACGTGGTATGCATGGGATAGCTTATAGCCAAGAATGTTATATGCGCTACAAGGTAGATTACAGTTTTTATTCCTTTACTTTCTTGAGACAGGGTCTTGCTTTGTAGATCAGGTTGGCTTTAAACACAATTCTCCTGTCTTTGCTTCCTGAGTGGCAAGACTGCATGTGTGTGCCAGGATGTTTAGCATGCCACCAGTTTTGGAAGGACTCTGACACAATATTACAAATATATTATGGATAGGCACATCCTCTCAATGCAGAATCACTCATAATCTTTTACTATTAGTGACAGCTAACATTTCTGGAGTGCTACTATTTCGTTAGCTAGTCATAGTCAGTTTCCCTAATATTCTCTTATGTTGGGACTAGCCTCATCTCTTTTCTACAAGAGGTAAACTGAGTCACAATGAACTTATCTTACACATGATCACTAACTAGTAAGTTATGGAGAATTCAAAACCAAGGGATACTGCTTAGAGCCTTCACTCTTTAACAGAAAAGGTTTAACCGAGAGGTCACGTTCAGACCTGACTAGTACATCTATTTAAGGTATAAAAGTCGTTGATTTTTCCATAGGTAAAGAGTTGTTTGATCAGTATAAAAACCTATCATTCCAAAATCTTCACCCCGAAATAAAACCTGGTGTTCACTGTATCATTAACCAATACTTTCCCACTCTACCCCTAATCTTAGGAAGGAATCTAGCTCCTGATCCATACTTGTGTCTGTTCTCTACACCCCGTGTAAGCAGAGCCTTATATAACGTTCGTTTATGTTGGATCAGTTTAATTCCATTATGTTGCAGAATAGCACGCTGTTGCATGGTTATGACACACTGTAGTCACCCATTTGTCAGCTTGCGAACCCTCTATCTGTTCTCACTTTTCAGCACCTAAGGGACATTGTATTATTTTAAAATCATGTATTATAGTAAATGCTACATTCTGGTGCTTTGGCATCTCTGACTATATGTCTTCCTTATTAAAAAAAAGAAAAACTAAAACAAAAAACCCCCATTAACCTACCATTTACTGAATACTACAGGCCAGACAAGTGTGTCAGGGATCTGAACACATTTCCTGTCCTTGTAGAGTTTACAGAATAGCAGGAGAAATGTAATTTAGAAGTCACAGAAGAGGTAAGGGTTAGAGTAAAGACACAGTCAAGATGCTGTGTAAACTCAGTGCTGGGGACCCTTCTTCAGCTATTGGCAGCCTGGGTAGGACTGATAAACTTATGGGACAGACTGGCTTTGTTGAGGTTCTTTGTCCTTGAGCTGGATCTTAGAGGATGAAGAGGAATGTCTTAGGTGGACATCAGCATGAGAGGCCCCGTGGCAGCAGGGAGAACATCTAATCCATCCCCTGGGGGGCGGGGCAGTGTGTGCTGGGAAGCCCAGTACCTGGAGCTAAGCTGATGTGCAGACTGGGGTGGGGATAAGGTTACATTGGGATTTATAAACTATGTAAGAAGTTGCTTAGTGACCTTCAATTCTTATTTTGCTGTAGAAGACTAGTGTTGGATTATTTTGTGTTAAAAATGTGTTTGTGGCCCACACCTGCAATCAGAGTACTTGGGAAGTGGATACAGGAGAATTGGTAGTAGAAGGCTAGCCTGGGCTACATGGCAAGATCGTGTCTTAGTGTACGGATGCAGTTCAGTGACAGAATGCTTGCTTAGCAGGGCTAAGGCTCTGGGCTCAATGCAAGGTGGGTAAGCACACATATACATTGCATATGTAAGAGTACAATGCATGCATGTACACACACACACACACACACACACACACACACAAAATTGTTGAGAAATAAAATGACCCCAAAGGCTCATGTGTTGAAGGTCTAATCTCCAGCTGTTAAATGTGATCACTTTAATGATTTGATCATGAGCTCTCTGCCTTCATTAATAGATTAATCTCCTGATGGATTTATAATATGATGACATCACTGGAAGATGGTAGATAACTAACTAGGTTGGAAGGCCTAGTTGGAGGAAGTACACCATTGGAGGATGCTGTGGAAAGAAAGACCTTGTTCTCCAGCCCCCTCTGAGCCTGCTTTCTACATTGGGTCTACTCCTTCACCATGGTACTCCACCTCCCAGAAGCAACAGAACCAAGTGCTGAAATCTCTGAGTCTGTGATCCAAGATGAATCTTTCATCTCCTAAATTGTCTCTCACACAACAAAAAAAAATCCAAACAGCACGTCCTGATATATACGTAGAGAATAATTCAAAGTACCCAGAGAGGTTAAATGAAATGGTAAACTTCTATTATTACCTACGAACGACAAACCAATATTCTCTGTCATAAGCAGAGGAGGAGCTGAGTATCTGCAGAGCTGAGTATCTGCAGAGCTGAGTATCTGCAGAGCTGAGTATCTGCAGAGCTGAGTATCTGCAGTGGATACCAAGGAACCTAAGTAAGTTTTTCTCAGATTTCCAGTTAGATATGCCAAACCAAGCTAAGCCTGAAGCTGGTTCTCCCTGTAATAAGAGATGCTGGTGGGTCTGAGAGAGGCGTTGAAGGTCAAATTTATCTCATGGAAAATTTCTCATCGATGAAGCCAGAAGGGCTGAAAGGGAGTTGGAGCGGTACTGCAATGGGATGTTTCATATTTTACAACCCAGTACTAAGATCTCAGTGGATACCGCTGAGTCCATTGTGGGTACAATAGAGAGTCAGTGAAGCTTTTAACTTCAATTCAGCCTCGGTGGTGGCAGCCTGGAGGTTGAACTGGAGGACAGGCCACCCACAGGGAGTGTTGCCAATCATCCAGGTAAGAAAGGAGCAGGAAAAGGCGGATGGATGTGCCTGGACTTGTGGTGCCTTGCAAAAAACCCTGCCTTCCTGTGTGGCACTGGGTCTTAACTGGTTACCACGGCAGCTGGGGGTGGGGGTGCGGGGGGGGGGGGGGGGGGAGGATTTCTTCCAGGGTTTGGGGGAGGGGTGGCTGACGGGCAGGCGTGGGCTGAGAAGCGGCTCTAAGCCTTCATGTGTTTATCCTCTCAGCTTTCACTTCATTGCTTTCGCTCAGTTCCTCTGCTCCGCCCCAGTCTCCTGCCTCCTCTTGGCTTCTTTGTACCACTGTCGCCTCCTGTCAGATCACTGTCAGTAGCCCAGGGAAATGTGCCATCAAGGCCAGGGCTCTAGAACCCTGTAATTCCTATGGGGTCCGTGCCAGTGACAGGCAATGGGGAATGACAGGCCCGCCCAACACACCCTGACTCATCTCACACCTCTTTGGGATCCTGAGAGGAGGCACGGGCATCGCGCTCATGAAGTCACCTCCAGATTTCACCGGGAAGTGCCAGGCAAGGGCAAAGGATGAGAGGGGAGCAATTTTAACACGAATTACAACTGGATACATTTTAAAACTGCATTCAGACTTTTGCTCTAGGAAGATGCAGTTTGATATTATTTCCAGGAATTTGATACTTTTTAGACGGAGCAAACTACGCTCACCTCCCCCTTCACCGCCCCCCCCATCCCAAGCCCCAATGACTGACTCAATGCACAGAAAAATGAAACTGGAAATTTCACTAAGTGTTCACTAATATCGAAGTAATAGGGTTGGGATGTAGCTCGATGGTAGAGAACGCAGCTACCTTGGACTTGAGCCTCCGTTCAATTCCTAGCACTACAGCAACCAAAATAATAAACCGACTAAAAAACTCATCAAACAAAAATATGATTAATAACACATATGTGGGCAATGGCATTATAGAAATCTAAAATTATATACTAATCTACAAAAATTAACACCAGACTAAAATATCAAAGCTGAAAAAAATCCAAACACCTTTAAAAAAAAAAGCATTGATTCCTTATTTGGACAATGTTACATTATAGTTTCAATATTGGGGGGCTATTACAATTCCTATAGTAACAGCAAGAAACTGAACAAAATTATCCTGTTTGTGTACAATTGTCTGGAAAGAGTTTATGTAACTCTAAGTGACAAACCATACCATGTAAGTATGGTCTCAGCATAGAGGTATTTTAAAAGAAGGCTCAAAACTAGAGCTTTTTCGTGTTTGTGGAATTCCTCAAAGAAATAGCAACAAATAAATAAATAAATAAATAAATAAGAGAAAAAATAGGACTCCTCCCACCACACACACCGTACAACTCACACCTCAATGCCATCGCAGGGATACTACCAGCATCTTTTACAGTGGGGGGGTTTTCCTCTTAAGATCCTTTCAAAAGCATAAGGCTGACCCTGAACGCTTAAGTGTCATTGTCAACCATTGGTAAATCTTGGAAATTGTCTCTGCCAGTGGTTTGGCTTCTTCCATTAATCTTTGGGTAGGACCACTGAAAACTTGTTCAGAGTTTAGCTAATGCCTTCATTAGGAGGCTCATGTAAGACAGATACGTCACCATGGGTATGGAGCCATTTCTCCACATCATAGTTATTTCAGCTCTGTAACGGTGTGCCAGACAACTTGTATTTTTTTTCTACAAAGCCTAGAGTGGAGACATTCTTTAGTCAATTACTCAGATCCTGCTCTTCCACATTTTACAGTTTCTTCTCTTCTCTACCAGATAGAATCAGTTCAGAGCAAAGCCTTAGGTGGACCATTCAACTGGACAATTGTCCCCATTTTACACAGATGTCTTAACTTAGTTTTCTCCGTGATTCAGTGGAGCTGCACCTGTCTGTGCATTGTCTTGTCTGCTAGTTTTTTCTCTTTATTTACAGCACAGTTTCTGTCACTCAAAACAGAAACAAATTAAAGTGGACGAAGATAAAAGCATTAGAAACATTTAATGATCAGTTTAAAACTTTCCGCTGTGGTTTAGTCAATCATGTTACCTAATGTCCTTTGTTCTATGTTTAAAAGCATCTGGGTCAACTTCACAGAAATCCTTTGAGAACTAGTAAGAATTCAGATTAGGCTCTGAGAAATCTTGGATGCAGATCTTACGTCAACAACACAAACTTTGGTGCCTCGGGAAGTTAAAGGACACCCAATTAGGAGATCTTGCTAGAGGATGTGATACAGAATTCCCATGAAAGAAAAAGTAATTTCCAGGTACAATATTTAGGATTCTGGCAACTGAAATGACTATTCATGGCATTGTCACGTGACCTGCTAAACTGTCATCAATGGAAATACCAGCTCTAATCATATAAAAATATAATTTTAAGATATTTTTGGAAGTCACTAATTATCTCTAAATGGCATGCAGTTAATAAATGGCACTGGACAGATGGACTGGATCACTTTGTCTTCCACAGGAAGGTCATGATAATCCGAGATATGGATGAAATGCCAAGCAACCATCTATGACGCAGGTACTAAAAATTTCATCACAGAGTGGCAAGGATGGTTTGGATGGTTCAGTTGGTGAAGTGCTTGCTTTGTAAACCGGAGCACCTGAGTTTTACTGCCAAGGACCCATATAAAAAGTCAAACATGTGGCTTGTGTTTGCCATTGCTGTGCTGGCAAGGTGCACAAAAGAGAATTCCTGGGGCTTTCATTGGTCATCTAGACTAGCCTACTTGGTGAGGTTCAGACCATTGAGAGATCCCTGTCTCTAAATACAAGGTTTATGATGCTGGAGGAAAGACACCCAATGTTGTTATCTAGATGCTTCTGGGTGTTTGTACATGCTCCTGCTCTGACATGACTCCACACACGCACACACACACACACACACACACACACACACACACACACGTGCACACAAATGGGCAAACAATAGCAAGCAAGTCCATATCTTTAGGACTGAGTCCTGTGACATTTATTATTCTCCCAGTTCGTCATGTAAGAATTATTGTAAAAAGCACTCACCAGTATAATATTGAACAAGACTTTCTCAAATGTACAATTGCCCTTCCCACATTTAACATAACTTCAAAAAATTTCCAAAAGACAGTTAAAATGGTCATCACAGCTACTATTAAGGCCAAGTTGACATTTGGAAAGTCTTCACGGAGTCTTGGGAAAAGCACCAGCTTCACCGTCAGACAGCTCTCTCTCTATTCAGTTACTGCCTCAGTGTTCATTATGTTTGCAATCCTGGAAAATTCCTCAACTCTCTGATTTCGTTATTTATGGACTTGAAGCAAACCTCACTGGTTTGATGTTAGAAATAAATAAGTTAACATATGTGAAGTCTGGCACATCATAAATGGGAGCGATTTTCATTTTTCAAAGATAGATACACATTATTTTCTTTTTGGCCTTCATCATCCTCCAAGTATTCAGACCCTACCTCAAATAAATATCTTGGTAACCCTCATTATCACTTAAGATCAACTTCAAAGCCAGCTGCAATCATTTTACTTCCAAGGATAGAATGGTACTCGTTTCATTAAATAAATAGCTCTTGAAAGAGCCAAAGTTATGTTCCGAACTCTAGTTTCTTTAAATTTGGAATATCTGAGAATGACAGCCAGACCTTGGAAACCAGGGGAATTCATCTCAATCTTCAATTCATTATAACTTGCCAGATTTCTCTCTTAGGTTCAACTTGCAAAATCCCAAGACAGACAGGGGAAAGTATAAATCAAATGTAGAATTTATTCTCTTGTTTTTGCAGAGAACCCCCCCCCCCAACTGCAAAATAGAGTGCTCACAAAGACTCATAGATAAGGGGTGGATGCCTTTTTCCTTTACCTCCTTAATCTCTAAACAAGTTTATGGTTTTTCAAGTTTAATCTGCTACATTTACCACCCATTTCTCCATTTCGTTCCTATCAGATTTAAAAGTGTCAACACGGGGTGACTTTACTCCACAAAACATCGTCAGTTCTGTGCCAGCCAATATTTATGAGCAGTCAGAAATGATTGCAAGTTTAGCAAAATGTTTTTGAACTCCATTTAATGAAAGAATGGAGTTCTCTTTGCTAGAATGAAAAGGTCGATGATACAGAAGTAACATACTTGCTTAGTCCTCCTGGCTCCTTCCATTCTCTGGCTGAGATCGTAAAGTAGGATTATACTGGTATATTTTATCCTCATTAGCAAAAACACAAACAGGGGAAAAAAACTGTTCTATTCAATGGCTAATCCTCATAGCAGTCTGTCTGGATGCTGTAATTCATGACTTTCTACTTCTGCATAAAGGCACAGAACTCACCGAAGAACAACAGTCTTCTCGTTGGTGGCAGCCTGCCAGCCTTCCCAGGTGCAGTGCTGGTTAAAAAATTATCTCATTCAATTGAGTTCTAACCACGTGCTAGACATTGCACAATGCAAAGGAGTATGGGGCAGGTGCGGACTCCTGCTTCTTAAGACTTCATAGCTGAAGATCAACAAAATATCCCCGCTGCCTCCAGGCTCCCGGAGTTATTTTTATTTAGATTCTCCAAAAGGTGTTAGGAAGTGGCCATTTGATAACCTCACCTCTGTGGATTACTAGAGACTGTTTGTTTTCCCATTTCCAGTTAATCAGTTTGTGTTACCCGAAGAGGGTGTTCCGAGGGAAGTTTCGAATAGAGGAATTAAAAGGCGTGCTTTTCCAGGTGTTAAGTCACAGGGCCCTACCCAGTGGACAAAGGATATAAATGGAAGAAGAGAGGAAGTTTACATGGCTGAATGGGAGATGGGGGTGAGCCACTGTAGTAGCCTCCTGAGGCTACATACTGTGACCTGATGAAGAATCTTGGGATACAGCACTTTTTTTTAAAAAGTAGATGAAGGAAGCCACCGAACATCCCCATCCTTTGTGACACTAAAGATGGGTAAATGTATACGTGATGCTGATGGAGGAGTACTAGCTTTGACGTTTAAAGATCCTATGAAATAGAAAGTTGGGAGGCAGATTAAACTGTGAGACAGCTCAGGCTCTTACTGAAGGCAGAGTGGCAGAGATTTTCTTCTGAGTAGCATTGGCTCCCTGTGAGCTGTGATTCCTGATGCCTGTCCTCTCCCTCTTGTAGACCAGAGGTAGGAGATGCTCTGCTCTGCTGGCCAGCTGCCTCCTTTCAGGACTGAATTTCTCATTCTACAGCTAGGGCTCAGAGACTGACTGTCCTGGTGGCTGTAGTCCCCTTGTTCAAGGTCAAACTCTGGGAAGGTGAGAGAGGGACTCAGAGTCACTATGAGACTATGGAGGGACACTCCAACCTCAGCTCTCCCTGTGGGACTGCATTCATGTGACTTCATCTCAGTTCAATGGCATCACCTTCCCAACCCTACCTCCGTACTAATCTTTCTACATAGGAGATTTTTTTTTTTTCTGTTCTCAAATCTCCACATCTAAACCTGTTTCCAGGAAAGGTTTCTTTTTAATCTATCCTCCTTCTCCTCCTCCTTCTCCTCTTCCTCCTCTTCCTCCTCCTCCTTCTCCTCCTCTTCTTCCTCTTCTTCAAGACTGGATCTCATAGATTCCAGGCTTAGTTACTGTGGGATTACCAGAAGTTCCAATCCTTCTCCTTCCAGAGTATTTTTCAGAGTGTATGTGGCGCTGGGGTAGGACTCAGGGCTTTGTACATGTTAACCAAGCATGCTACCAATTGAGCTACACCCCCAACGTTCATAATTCAAACATAAAAATATCAAGCAAAGATTAAAAATAAAATTCCCAGAATTTTAAAATTTAAAGTTGCATAAATGAATCAATCAAGACATTGGATGTACTTGTTCAAACAACACAAATGTCCTCCCGGCCCCTAGCCTGTTAAAATTCACTTTAATTATATGGACTCGGAACTTACTCCCGTCCTGTCTACTCTAGACTCATAATTGCAGTATATATGATACAATTCTGATTTTTTTCTTAACTCAGTGTGATTTTTTTCTTTCTTTCAATCCTTCTCTGTGTCAGTCTGGCATCCTCTGACCCATATGTTTCTGATGCTGAAACCTAGATGAGAAAATGGACCATCAGGATCTACTCTGGGCTTCCTCAGATGCCTGCTTGCATCCTGCACAACTCAAAGGCTTGCACAAAGGCGCTCGCCAACAGCCAAGCAAAGATAGAGGGCTCAGGGGTCACCATCTCTCACTGCCAAACTATTTTTTGACTATAGATTCAGCAAGAAGGGGCAGGACATTGCCTTCAATCGTGTGCCCACTGGGGAGTCCACCAGGCTCCAGTGGACAATCCTGAACCAATGGTCACACAGATGGCCCTGGTGAAACTAAGCCAAAAGTCATGAATCTGAGAAAGGAACAGGTATGTGGTTAGTCAACAGGGAGTGTGAGAGGAGACAAGAGAGGAGAGAAAGAGTAAAGAGAATGCATTAAATATGTCTGTTAAGTCATCAAAGAGCTAACGTAATATAAAAAAACCTAACAATGTATATGCTGTCAAACAGCAGCAGCAACAACAAGAGAGTGTGCAGTCAGTAACCCTGGGCACCTGTGTCATCATCCAAGAACGTGTGCTAAGGTCTTTTTTCCAAATCAAACTCACTGTGGGTGGTACCCAGGAGTAGGACGATAAACATACTTCAGTGGACCTGGACTTTTGGCTGACATTATGAACCAATGGACTGGAGTGAAATATTTAAATGGATGGAAAGTCACTTCACCTGTCAAGCGACTAAATGTACTGCAACCTACTAAGAGTTGAGATTTTTCATTTTTGCTCATTTAAGGTTAACATATAAATTCATCTAAGACACAGTTAGTATCTTTAAAGCACAAGCCCTCTATAGCCTCAGCTGCTTTGGCAGGAGGAGATTGTCCTGCAGACTGGTTGGCAGATGGGACATCTAATATTATTTGGAGCGTTTTGATGAAGTGCTGTACAGGATAAAGATGCTGGGCTTGACACAGGAACCATGTTTAGGCCTGGCATGTCTTTAATAAGGTATGGCTGGCCAGAGGAAGACACGACTGGCCAATGGGTAAAGGTCAAACCGGTGGGGCAGGAACGAGTGAGGAGAAAAGTTTAGGGGTCCAAAAGACAGTATTTGACATCAGTTATGGGACTCATGAGTACCCCCAGCTAGTTATATGATAGCTAGTTAGGGACCAAGGAACATAGGGGGCTGTCAAACTCTTAGGTTCCAAAGTGCCTGCTGAGTTGCAGTTGTACATGCCCTGAGCTGACTATGGAGGTCTAGACATTTTCTGTGTCTAGTCCCCGTGTAAGGGATGTAACCTCCAGCTCTTGAAAGATTAATTTAGCAGCAGAGCAGAGCATGGATGAAAAGAGAGGAGGTAAAAGAGAAGAACCAGGAGGCAGACCAGTCGTGTGCCAGACACAAATGACAGACTTTATTAACCCCATTTTACAGATAAGGAAGTTGAACTTTTGGACTGTGGCCATATCTAGACCTGACACCTTCGAAAATGTGTACTGTCTGGAGCAAGAACCGTCAACCCACTCTGCTCAGGGTTTGGTGGTGGGAAATCACTGGTGGCCTTTAAGGAGGGCGATTTCAGTTGAATGACAGAAGGGAATGGCAGGCTGGTCTTAGAGGGGACGGAAGAGTGGGGATGGGGGGAAATGAAGCCAGGGCATTGAATCTTGCCTCCCTCTCAAGAACGTTGGCAGAGAGAGGAAGAAGGAAAGGGGAAAAGGTTTGAGGACATTGTAGGGCAGAGCATGGAGCATTTGTTTTTTGAATGGCGGATTCTGCCGGTCCATTATAGATGCTAATATGATCCGCGAGTATGCCAGGTGCTAAGCTTGGCACTGAGACATTATGGCGAATAGGGTGACAACAAGGAACTAAAGGGACATAAGAGATATCGTCCCTGACAGCAGCATGGCAGGTTACCAAGTTTAATCCCGTTGGGACATCACCAAACTTTTTTCTTTTCAAACTTCTACAAACGGACAGTTAGCTATTTCTTCGTTTGTGTTCTCCCACGGCAACTTGTGTGGCACATGCTCAGTAGGAGTTTGTATAATAATAAATGAATAAACGGAGTCCCGGAGACTAAAGGGGAAAAGAATGACAAATTTAAGATAAGATTTGAAAAGAGACAGGGCATGTCACTTCTGAGACATGAGAGAAGGGGGAGGGGAGGGTCAGAGGTCATTGGAAGCCAGTGGTTCTTAACCTGTGGGTCCCGACCCCTTCGGGGGTCGAATACCAAATATCCTGCATATCATATATTTACCTTACAATTCATTAGCAAAATTATAATTATGAAGTCGTGATGAGATAATTTTATGATTGGGAGGGGTTCACCATAACAGAAAGAACTGTATTTGAGGGTCACAGCATTAGGAAGGCTGGGAACCACTGGTCTAGAGAAGGTAGCCTATGGAATCCTGAGTACTGCTCAGGAAATCAATTCTACTTTACAGCAGGAAATGGGACGCCATAAGGATGGCTTGAAATGGGGCTGGAGAGATGGCTCAGTGGGTAAGAGCACTGACTGCTCTTCCAAAGGTCCTGAGTTCAATTCCTAGCAACCACATGGTGGCTCACAACCATCTGTAGTGGGATCCCACGGCCTCTTCCGATGTGTCTGAAGATAGTGACAGTGTGCTCAAATGCATAAAATAAATAAATAAATCTTAAAAAAAAGGACGGCTTGAAATGAAGCTAGTGTGGAAGCAAGCTGGAAGAATCAAAGGTGGATGAGTCTGAGACAGGAAGCCACATGTGGAAGAGACTCTGTGCCATTCTTCTTCCCTCTCTCACTGGTGCAGGGGCATGCGACATCTGTGCATGCAATGTGGTTGGGCATTCATGCAAAAGTAAACTTTCCTTATTCGTTAATCCAGGTCAATGTTTGCACTAAAATGGGCACTGGCTATGTTTTCTCATTTGCAGATGACATATCAGAAAGGGCAAATGGTACCTCTTAAGCATATGATTAACTACTGGCTACTGGAGATAAAAGTGTAGAGTCTTAGAATCTTGGAGATCCGTGAAGGGCTCCATGATTTGAAGAACAGGTTGAATAAGGCCCCCCAAAACTCTCTTTAGCAAGCAGAAGTTATGACTGGTACTAAGCATTCGTAACATTAGCCAAGTTAGCCTTTAAACGTAGCGTTTTTCTTCTCAGGAGGGATGTGTGCATGTGGTGTGTGTGTGTGTGTGTGTGTGTGTGTGATGTGTGTGATGTATGTGTGTGTTTGTGTGTGTATGGTGTGTCTGTGTGTGTATGATGTATCTCTCACTCTGTATGCATGATATATGAGTGTGCTTGTGTGTGTATGATGTGTGTGTGTGATGTGTGTGATGTATGTGTGTGTTTGTGTGTGTATGGTGTGTCTGTGTGTGTATGATGTATCTCTCTCTCACTCTGTATGCATGATATATGAGTGTGCTTGTGTGTGTATGATATGTGTGTGTGTGTGTGTGATGTGTGTGATGTATGTGTGTGTTTGTGTGTGTATGGTGTGTCTGTGTGTGTATGATGTATCTCTCTCTCACTCTGTATGCATGATATATGAGTGTGCTTGTGTGCGTATGATGTGTGTGTGTGTGTGTGTGTGTGTGTGTGTGTGTGTGTGTATGTGTGCTTTGGCATGGTTCATTTCAAATCATTTTTGCTTCATTCCACAAAACTGAAAAATATCTCCCCAGAGAGAAACGTCCTTTCTATGTCTCTACTTATGTGGATCCAGCCTTCTGGAAGACATGCCCCTCTGTATGTATCCTTAGGTAGCAGGGTGCTGTGATTTAAATATAAAACAGGCCCATGTGCTACAGACTTGATTGACAGGTAAATAGCATCTAGAAACTGACAGGATTCAACTAGAATCAACCGATTGACCCCTTGATGAATCTGGAACCTGTGGGGGCTGCTGGGAGGTGGTGGAAGGCAGGAGATGGAGTCTAGCTGGGCTAAGTAGGTCACTGGGGCATGCATTGGAAAGACATACCTTGTTCCTGCCCCTTCTCTTTTCCTCTTGACTGCCAGTAGCTGAGACACTCTTTCCCACCACCAGGCCCTGCCTAACAGTGGTCCAGGAACAATGGCACCAGCTGACTTGATTGGAAACTTCTCAAGGATGGGTCAAGTTCATCCTTCCTCCTTTTAAGGTGTCTGTAGCAGTATTTTTTTGTCAGTGACAAAAGTTAACAAATACACATTTTCTATGAAGCATTTCAAGTTCAAGTTTAGAAGCAATCCCCCTCAACGTTGCACACATAGTCGGCTCTCTCTTACAGGTACCAGGGAATCCCACTTCCCGGCATCTTAGGGGTTTCTCTGAAACCTTGGTATAAGACTCCACCACCCTGTAATTCTTTCAGTCTGCATACCTGCAAAAGGAGCACCATATGGATGCTGCTGCTTCCTCGACCATCTTGTGACGTAACCAGGCCCCTTTGGACCACCGCCGTGGTGGCTTCTGAGTGTCTGAATCAGGTAAATCACTTCACTTTCCTACGTGGACTTTTGCCAGAAGAGGCTCCTTCAGTATTCTCTTTGAAAAGTCTTTCAACGATTTTCTACATTTCTGCACCCTTCAACAGGCCGGTCTCACCCTCAAAACACCTTTGCTATCGTTCCAGTGTGGAGTGCGTCAGCTTTACTTCAGTGGCGCTAATCGTTGTTACAATCAGAGCAGCGCTGTCTGCTCTTGCTCTGCCTGTGGTGGGGAGACCCACACACGGTACTTTTCACGTCTCGTCTCACACCCTCTCCTCTTGGCTCCTGATTCTCACTACAAAGCTGGCTAAAAGCATGTCACAGCTCTGTCCGTTCTGCAGCCCGAGTACCAGGCTGTCTTGAGAAACCCCACTGCCAAACTTTCAGGACATGGGTAGAATGGAGAGGAATTCTTTGCCATAGGGCAAAATGGGTACCTCTCTCGATTCTCAATAGTTACATTCCCATCTGAACCCCGATAACTCTCATCGTCACTGGGTCCATTTCTACCAGAATTCTGGTCTTCTAAATCCTTAATTGATAAGCTCCTTCTTATAGCATCCTAGGACTTGTCTAGTCTGCATCTCCCAACTCTACCAAATTCCTCTTTTATAAACCAATTTTAAAGACCTAAGAGGCACATAGTTACATTTAATCACATTGGTGATCCCTCTTTTCCGATTTTTAATCTTGATTTTGCATCTTTGTTCTGAAATACCCAACCTACCAAGGGAGGAAAACTATATTTCAGCTCCCAGTCTCACAGGGTTGCAGCCCACTGTGTCAACAAAGGCATACGAGGGGCAGCCTAGTTCATAGCACACAGGTCAGGTTGGGACCAGGATTGGGAAAGCCCATTCCTAGTGACCTATTTCACCAACAAGACCTCACTTCTTTTAAAGCTTGGTAGCTTTAAAACTAGTAGGGACAGCTGAGGCCCACACATTTGCAACATGAGCCTGTGGGGGGCAATTCTTCATTCAAGACTGAACAAATGGTACACGATTTCACAAACACATTCCGAAGCACTGTGGTCTACTTTTATCTTCCTATCTTTCTCAGTTAACAACCAAAACTCTAAAGATCAGAGGCCTTTTCTATATGCTTGGTATTATATTTGCTTGTTCCTACCCTAGAACTTGTCTGATAGTTGGTGATATAAACATTTTAGGTGAATAACTGAACCACTGTGTATTCTTAGGTTTGACTGGATTTCCCCTCCTCAAACGAAAACTTTGGAAAGGTTTACTTTGAATTACAGGAGAAACTGTTAAAAATCTCGCCACTTCTCACAGTGGGAAGTAAGGTTCTATCTTCCTGGGTTTTGTGTTTCTTCTTAAGGTAGAAAAAAATGTATATAGGCTCAGACAACATCATTACCCTTCCTTCCAGACCATTGGTACAAAGAAATGAATTCATCGTTATGTTCAGGAATACTGGAAAAAAAATGAGATGGGCTTAGTAAAACGACAACACAGTAAGGCAGAAGGCACCTTGATGAGATCAGAACATAACTGCAGAGCTCTTTGCTTTCAAATTCATTAAAAATACTTGTGCAACAGGGCTTGTAGTGATCATAGGTTAGGTCTTGGGGAAGATCCTGTCCCTGAGGGTTAGCTACGGTGCTCACCTCCACGTGGTTATTGCAGTTATAGCAGGTGTGGATGAGGACTCAATTAGTAAACCTCAGCTCAGAATACTTTCCTGCCTCCCACCTTTGTCTCCAATTCACCCTCAAGGCTCTGGATTAAACATTGCTCTCTGGCCACTAGAACCCGGCCGAGTTCTCTTTTTATAGCCCCCAGTTCACCGTCAGAATCCTTTCATAGCCTTAACATTTTAAGGATGTTGCTCAATTTTGGTTTTCCCTACACGTTGGGTTCATACTGTACACTGTTCTGTTCTTAGCATCTGGCACCTGATAGATTATCACTTTTGTGAGTGAAGGAATGAGTGAATGAAGAAGGAACATGAGGTCACCAACATTAAAGGTCTCTTCACAGCCTTGTGGTAACCTTTGGTCCATAACTGGTTACCATCATCTGCAGACCTAGGGATGTTGGCAAGAAAGTATATACAGTCTTATTTGCATCTTCAAGCATTGCTAGTACAAAGAGCTTTTAAAACAATGTTAAAGGAGTTAAAATATTTGCTGGCTACAGATTTCTCTTTAAAAAGGAGGAATACACAAGTAAATGTTCACCAAATTGAAATAATTTACAAAACAAACAAACAAACAAACAAAAAACCCAAGTAGGATAGCTGTCTTGAACCTGAATCTTATAGCTTCCTTTGGAATTATTTTGAAGTAATGCTATCTATCTATCTATCTATATATCTATATATATATACACATATTTATTTTTAGAGAAACAAAATTTAGCATCACAACCTAGGGAATTCCAAACTTTTAAAAAAGATCCACTTGTTTTATTAGCGATATTATACCACAACCTGAAATGTACTCTTTGGTATCTAAGGAGATTAGCAGAAAAAAAAAGCAATTAAATTTACAGCAGGGTTACAGATACCATATCTAGTACAACAGTTTGGTTAAGGAAGTAACATGAAGGTCATATCAACAAGAAAAAGAACACTAAATAGATTTTTCTGGAAGAAACAGACCAGAATCCCATACTCTGAAATCTCTTCTTATCTAATAACTCCTTGTGTTTGGGGTTCAGAGAAGTGGGGGCGGGGAGGCGGAAGCAGGGGTGCTGAGCTTGCATGCTGGCACAGACATGGCCAGGCAGCTGCTGAAAGCATCTGAGAAGTCAGGGTCCTGCTTAGCTCGCCAGCTCGATCTCAGATCCTAGGTTAGTGTAACCACAACGGCACGGTCTCGAGCTGGCTACATCTGTGTGCCAGCGAAGCAGCCGCTTAGGGTTCAAAGGCATGGAGCCAACTATCCCAGCAACTTTCTTGAAGAACAGACCGACGCGCAGGAACAACCAATACAGTTTAAGGACTAGCAACCAATTGTATCTCTTCACACAAAGGTAAGGGTGTTCCCAAGGAAGAACAGAACATTTGACGCGGGCACCAGTTATAAATCCCCTTAGTACTTTTGCCTGCCCCGGAGTCTGGCAGATTCCTGGGTCTCCGATGGTGCTGCAGCCCACGAAGCTGTTTTGAGACGGGGGTCCTCTCACGTGTCAGTGTCCTGTTTTGAAGGAACAGCGCTCTCGGATGAGCTGGAAAGATGTACGGAGACCCCACCATTACAATTTCTGGTCCCCTTTAGTCCCTTTGAAACAGCATGAAAGCGGTACCTCCCTAATTATTTTTATCCAGCCCATAGAGAAATTAGTTTATCTTTTTGATCAAAGCAAATTAGGCAGACCGTGGCTGATTAGAACGTAACAGTAAAATCTCCACAGTTTCTCTTCCATCCTGTTTCTCTCAGAAATAGGGCCTGTGTCAAATATGTAGGTATTTCCCACGGCCAAGCCAGACTCTGATTCCAACAGGGTCTGTAGCTTGGACAATGGTTCTTACATAGACACTCAAGTCCTTTAGCTCAGGCATTGTGCTCAGAAGGAACTAGTAACCCCTCAGCTAGCATTTGATGAAACATCTAGATTTACATATTTCCTTAATTGCATTTTTGAATGTGAGTGAGATTTATCTGACCAGAGCTAAATGCTTCCTTTATTCCCCTACCCAAGGCAAAATTCAACTCCATGTTCTCTCTCTAAAATAAGGGAGGTTGGGGGTGTACAGAATCTTATTCAGTTGCCATCTGAACAAATTTTAGGATTCAGCAAAGTGGGACGAGGGAGTTGTATTACCAATGACAGGAAAGATATATCTTTACCGTTTAAAGTGGAGTGGCCAGTCTCTAAAGCTTTGGCCTGTTTGCCTCTTTCAAAAAGTGTATTTCGATATTCTAAACGAATGCTATTCCTTTTTGATGGATCCCCCCCAAAATTAGTTGCTAAGACGTTTCAAGAATCTTGTCCTTAAATTTTTCTTCCACAACCTTTCTGCTGTGTGGCTGCAAAGACTATGGGGTTAATTTAATTTTTATTATTTATTCACTATAAATTGACAGTAAGTCTTACACTTAGCTCCATTTAAGCCCTCCCTCTGCAGCTGCCCATGTGAAAACTAAAATGGTTGCCTTCTTCCACCTCAGTGGGCACAACACAAAACATCCATTGAGTTTTCTCTTTATCGCAGCTGCCAATGTCCAGCCGACTTTTAACAAACCAACCGAGCGGAATCACAATGCGGCTGTAACATTTTACGGTATTTCTGTTGGTTCTCTTTTGAGACTGAAGGTGTTAATTAAGAATCAAAGCACACAACCCTGCCAGCTTTCTTTCACAAACCGTGCCCTGGCCGCTGCAGTTTTCAGGAGAAAAAATAAATCTAATAAAGGGATAAAAATGTTGTTTGTCACACCAGTAAAGTGTATTTAAGACCCTTTGATGGGAAGCTTTTCATGTAGTCTTGTCAGATGGTCTGGAAATATTGTATCCCCCCTCCCCCCGTCTTCCTTCTTTATATTCAGAGTTCTCTGAATTTAAGACTGCCTGGAATTTAAAAAGTCTGAAGTCATGCAGGGGATTCTTTATAGACAGTATCTGGTCTCAAATAGTAGATTTGCTTCTGAGAGAAAAAAAAAATGACATTCAGAAATCTACCACGCCATAGCTTCACAACATTGAGTCTTCTATTAGCATATTTATGGTAATCTAATCATTAAATTTTTTTTTCTGCTTAAAATATAGCTGCCAGCATTCTTATGTACATATAAGTCTATTATCTAATTCCCCTGCAGTGTTTAGAAGGGTCCCTTTTAACATGCAGAGAACTGAGTCTTTTTCCAAGCATAAAATTCATATACAGACTACAATGTTATTTTATTAACTAGTCTGTCTTTTTATCTGGTTTTTGATGCATCGTGAATATCATTCAGCCACATGTAGCACTGTGAAGTCATTATCTTTAATCTTAAGCGTAGAGCGAGTTTATGGAGTTAGCAGTTCTGGGAGTTAGTCAAGCCTGCTAGCTTTCTCAGCAAGAGGTGCAGCTCCAAGATGCACAAATCAAGCCCCAATCCATTAATCCTGCTAGAGAGTAGGAGAAAGAAGGTCAGCTTGTTGATTTAATGTTAATGAAATGAAGGGGCTCCCGAGGCTACCTAGGGGAGTGCCTCTAAACTGTAAAACAAATAAAGTCATTTTAAGTATAGCTGATTTGCAGGAGAGGAGACCCTGCTGCTGGTTTAGCTGAAGAAACAGGAGGGGCGTGCCTGTACAAAACCTCCTGTTTTTTGTAATCTGACTACACTTGCGCTGCTTCCAGCCCCTCAACTGTCAGGCTGACAGACTCCTCAAATGACGATCCTCCAGAGCAGTGCTCCTGTCTCTTATTGCACATGCGCAGAAGGTGAGCTGGAGGATGTCCAGCTGATAGGGAGCCTGCGGTTGATTGACGGGTTAGCTAGATCAGGAGCAGCGCTTCTTCCTTTGTAAACGCCTCCCCTCGTTTCTATAACATCGATATCGCCTTCCTTTGTTTTAGTATGCTGAGATTCCCAAGGAAAATGCCCTTTAAAAGATACATTAACTGACTAAGCTGGCTGGCATATCTTTAATCCTAGTACTGCGGAGGCAGAGGCAGGTGGCTCTCTCTCTGTGCTGGTAGATAGAGTGAGTTCCGGGACAGCCAGGACTACACAGAGATGCCCTGTCTCAAAACAACAAACAAACAAACAAACAAACAAACAAACAAACCAATAAACAAAAGAGACATTGAACTTTGCTTTCTAAACCTAGTACCCACCACCTCTTTAGGCTGAAACAAACTCACAGGGAAACTTGGGTGACATGTGCAGACTTGTTTAATTTCGATTTTTGCTTTTCTGTTTTGTTTTGACTTGTTTTGTTTTTGAGGCAGTTCTCCTTACAGAACCAGGCTGGACTTGAACTTGGGATCCTTTTGCTTTAGCCCCACTCCCCAAGACCTGAGATTGCAGTCCTGGGTTACTGCAACCAGCCTAGTTAAAGGTCATTTTGGTATTTCCTTCCTTCCCCACCCTCCACCCCAAGATTCTGATTTATTGGCTTATTGTGTGGTGTGAGCTTTGAGAATGTCCCATAAGTTCCTCTTAGCACGTTCGTGGAGAACTTCAGACCAGGGCATTTTATCCACTGTTCTCCACATTTGTTTGGAGTGTTGGATGCACCACAGTGTTATTTTCCAGCTCCTTGGAGCACGCCCAGTGCTTTCGCATCCTGTACACAGAGCAACTTCATTTAATTTTTTTTCCTAAATTCGAATTTCTGTTTCTTTGTTGCATGCATAAATGAGTCTTTCTTTGTATCTCTGTCTCTGTTGTACACACATACACAAAGAGACAGGAACACACACACACACACACACACACACACACACACACACACACACCGTGGGTGGGAAAGGTAGGTAAATAGGTAGATAGATGGATGGATGGATAGATAGATAGATTGATGGATAAGTGGATAGATAGATGGATATTTTAACTGGTGCCTAGCTATCCCAAGAAGAAAAGAACCCGGTGTTCCACGAATGAAGCAATTCCATAACAGAGAGGTTGCCTGGGTCCTAGCTCAGCGGTCCGTTCTCTGGTGTTACTCTTCTCGCTCTTGAACATTACCACACTTCATAATTCCTTTCACTCTAAGTCTGTCACCATTTCCTCTGCATGTTACTTTCTTCCTCCTCCTGGGGAACTTTCTTTAGCTTGGTGGCTCTTCTTCCAGCTTGTCCCTTGGAATCGTTTGGATTCTGCTATCACCTGCTATCCTTTGCTCAGGTGACAATTTAAGCTGTTTTCAGAAACTAGGCAGACAGAATCCCCTTTTCAAGTCAGTGCTTCTGGCTAGCAAGTAATAGAGGTGTGGCTGAAAGTCCTTTAGATTCGCCTTTGAGATTATAAAAATGAACCTCCCTACATACGAGACCCCCTGCTACTCCGGAGCTAAGATCTCCTTTTATGTGTAGGAAGATAGAAGATTTCCTGCCTTCAGTTTAGACCTGCTGGATGAATTTTGCTGGCTTGGATGGATAGAATTGTCTCTGTTGCAGAGGGTCCAGGATTGAGCAAAGCATCCATTCATTAACACATGTGGGTGTGAATCTGCAATACCCGGCCCTCAGCTCACCCCTCAGCTCACTCTCTGAGGTAAAACACTCACAGAGCTGTCAACTCTCCTGGAGACTTTTTGCAACACCTGTACACCTACGTGCCAATAGAAAACGTCACTCAAAACACAGAGCCTTTTATTTGTTTGATACAAAGGATAAGAGATGAAAGGATATTTTCTTTTCTAACAGATGCCGGTGATATCCAACTCATTTGAAGTTGCCCTTTCTTGCTTCTTTTCCTTGCCCCTCTCTCTCTACCTACCAGGGACTCCATTATCTCTCCCTTTTTAAAGATTATAATTAATGAAAATTGCATTTGTATAAAAAATAGTTTCTGGTCAAATGACTTAAGTATTTGAAGGAGTAAAAAAGAAGAGACAATGGAGTGTGATCACTGTAGTGTCTGCAACAACAACAACAAAAATAGCATCTGGCATCTAAAGCAATGGTTCACAGCCTTTCTAGTACCGCGGCGACCCTGTAATACAGTGCCTCATGTTGTGGTGCGCCCCCCCAACCAGAGTTATTTCGTTCTTACTCCATAACTGTGCTCCATAACTGTGATTTGGTTACTCTTATGACTCGGAATGTAAATCCACACAGAATGTCCATGAGGGTCGCGACCCACAGGTTGAGAACCACTGATATAATGACTGCTCCAGTGTGAGGTGCTGTGCCAAGTGCTTTGCGCGAACGATTTTTCCCCCCAGTCTTCACAACTCCATAAGAGAGATATTGCGATGTCCAGGTTTCAGAAGAAAGACTGAGACACAAAGTAACCCGCCAAAGAACCTGTTTCCCAGCTCTGCATAAGGTTTCATCAGACCTTGTATCAGCAACTCCATCTGTTGTTTTACATTTATTTTATGGCAAAGGAAGAAAAGCCACCGTATACTTTAAGTATGGACAAAGTCTTGTATAGAGTCTATGGCAGAGGTTCTCAACCTGTGGGTCGCGACCCCTTGGCATCACATGACCTTTTTCTTTTACAGGGGTCACTTAAGACCACCAGCAAAACACAGAGATTTACATTACAATTCATAACTAGCAAAATTATAGTTAAGTAGCAACAAAAGTAATTTTGTGGTTGGAGGGGGAGGTCACCATCACGCAAGGAGCCATATTAAGGTGTGTCACATTAGGAAGGCTGAGAATCAATGGTTTAGGGAACAGGGACTGAGCTCCCAAGAGAAGACAGTGCCCTTTCTCTATGATGTCCCCAAGTTGTGTCCTCTTTGAGGTGGCCCAGGCATCGACATGCAGGAGCAAGGAGATGCTTTTCAAATGTAGTTCCTAATCCTGTGTAGGTGTGAGGAGGCCAAGAGAACAGGGGGCACCCGGTGCTGGACAGAAGGCATCTCACCATTTCCAAGAAGAGTAAGTGTCACAGCCTATGTCACAGCCTATGTCACAGCCTATGTCACAGCCTATGTCACAGCCTATGTCACAGCCTATGTCTGGCCACCCAGCCAAGCATCAAGGTGGGCAAAAAGGCAGAGAGAGGATCAAAGAAGGAGGGGCCGCGGGACCCTTCGTCTGAGGTCCCCGTTGACAAGGAACGGTGGAGTGACTCGGGGCTGACGGACTTGAGTCATGTCAGTGGGCTCTGGGGGCAACAAATGAGAAGACCTGACGGAGACCCAAGGTCAGTGCTGATGGGGAAAGCTAACAGATGACAAGAAATATCTGGTCAAGTAAAGGTCACAGGTGTACTGTGAATCCTAACAAACATATTTTAACTACGGCATTCACAAAGTTTGGATATGTGTACTCTTTAAACTAAATCCGAGTGGCTTCTTTGTTTTGTGTTCTTTTATTTTGCAAACAAAACAAAACAAAACACCCCCCAAAACAAAAAACATCACCTTGGCTTATTTTAGTTGCTTCTACAGTCAACAGAAATCAGAGGATGTTAAAATTCAGGCACACGCTTAGACACAAACACATGCTACAGGAGACTAGTGGCGTGACACCTAGTATCTGGCCCAGGGGACTGAGGGTTCAGATTTCATTTGACAATTCGAGCAAAGAGGCCAAGAAAGGGCACACTGGTGTGAGGTTTTCAGGGACCTGGGTTCGGGGTCTATCTTTGCTAGCTGTCTACTGTGGGGGACATGATTTGCTTTTTCTGAACACAGATCTTGTCGCGTGGGAAATGACATTGCTGGCTTTTTAATATCCTTTTTAATATCCTGTTCTAGGTTCCAGGGGTCCACATGGCTTTTGCCTCACCCAAATCCTCTACAAGCACATCCCCGAGGTTTAAATCCAATGGACTTGGGTGGAGAAGGCAACGTTGTAATTGACCATGCTTTAGCTCTGTGCCACATGATTTGACCTTGGGCACACATCTTTGTCTTGTGATTTGCAGATCAAATATTTCCTTTGGAACTTTAAATTTTTTAATTTAAAAATTTAAAGAATTGAAAATTTAAAAGTTAAAAATTTATTATTTGTTTGTTTGTTTATTGATTGGGGGAGGGGCTGTGCAGTATGTGTGCAGAGTCAGTTCTGTCCTTCTGCTATGTGGGTCCTAAGGATGAAACTCAGATGGTCAGTCTTCGTGGCAAGCATCTGTACTAGCTGAGCCTTCCTGCCATTCTGGTTTTTAGTTTTTTATAGAATTTTTCATAAGTATAGTTAGCTGTTACTTTGAGCTCTGCATTGTTTGTTTAAAAATTAAATTTATTATTATTATTATTATTAAAGATTATATATATGTATACATATAATACATACATACATATATATTGTAGCTGTCTTCAGACACGCCAGAAGAGGGCATCAGATCTCATTACAGATGGTTGTGAGCCACCAAGTGTTTACTGGGATTAGAACTCAGGACCTCCGGAAGAGAAGTCACCTTAACCTCTGAGCTGTCTTTACCAAGGGTGAGCTGTTCCTTCCCATTATTTTTGTCCTGAGCTATTTCTACAACTAATGCAAAAACAGGGCTTCAAATTACAATGTAATAATCATTTGGGACCAGCCAGTATCCACCTAGCCCTTCTCACAGTGGTAAGACCCTGGGGAAGTGGATGTTTTGCTGGAAGGCCAGCAGCTGTAAGTGGAAGGGGGATTGCCCTTGGTTAATCGTATTGCTAAAACTTTTGAGTTCTCCAAACGAGCTATGCTTACATCCTGGGAGAATCGGGCTTAACTGGGATTTCCTTTTGCTATCTGAGCTTGAAGACTGAAGAAAGAACGTGAACTTTCCCCTGAGTTCTGCTGCACAGAGTCCCAGAGAATAACAGCTGCTCGCACAGGGGTGGTGGAAGATGTGAGGTCTCTCTAGGGAGAGTAATGCCTGACGCTTCACCAAGGCAGAATCCTAGAGCTTCAGTTTTGGTGCACACGGAGTTGATATTCTAATCTTAAGGACTTTTCTCTCTGCATATATAGTCTGAAGGCCAGTGGTGGAGGACAGACATCACAGGTAAAGATGACACAGTCTTCTTGTCCTTGTCTGACACCATCCATAAGTAAGGGGTGGAGGTGGATAAAGGGGTACAAAGCCCAAGGACATTTGTCTGGTTGAATCTGCTCATTCAGAGAATCCCGGGTCTGTCAGCTCTCATAGCCTATTTCCTTAGCCAAGCCCTTTCTCCTCTGTTGCCATCTTTTACACAGCTCTATTCTGTGGGGCACTTGACAGTCTAACAACTGTAGAGAAGGCCTGTTGCCAACTGCCTTGGCTCAGAGGCCTCTTCTGACAGGAAATATGAAGAGAAAAATGAAGATTTCTTGTCTTAGACTTTACTAGACGGCACACGTTTATTCTAAAAGTTAATCAAACCCTGTGAAGTAGATGTTTCTATGGTGTCTTATTCATAAAGGATGACTAAAGAATCCAGTTCTTCCCTCAAAAATCTTCCATTTGGCTCTCGTAATATTTCAAATATTCTTTACTACCCCTGTATAGAAACAGGACAGTTATTTTGTGTGTGTGTGTGTATGCCTGCAGAGTTAAAGATCAATTGATTATATAACAAAATTCCTTCAAGCAAATGCCTCATAAGAAAATTTATTATCTAAAAATTTTAAGCACCATGTGGTTGTGTTTTTCTGTGCTGAACCAATAAACTCATTAAAATAACACCGAGCGGACCCAAACACAGCACGATGAAAGTCCTAACGCAGCCCACATTAACCAACCAACTTTAAAGTAATATCTTTGTTATGGACTAAGGTTAGAAATTCAGCAAATTCCTTATATTTTTTCCACTTGAGATCATGAGTGCTTTCCTGCTTTCCTGAGAAATACACTTTTGTGGCTTTTTGATCAAAGCTAACAGGCAATCCTGCCCTATTTAACCAAGGTTTTGAGAGGGGGGAAAAATAAAGGGGACAAACGTAGTATGTACAGTCTTTTAATGTAAAAATTCTTACAGTCTCTGTTCAGTGTAGACATTAGAAAGGTGTGTTCAGAGTGCNGAGGTCAGCTCAGAGCACGCCTGCCTTCTCAGCTGGAGCGAGGTTTGCTTTGCCAGGCCAAACTGTGTTCTGCATTTCAGCTTCTGAATTGAACTGCAGCTTGCTCCAGACAGCCAGTACCTCTGTCTCTCCTCTAAGTGGGTTGTCCAGTCACTGCCCTGTCCTGTCAAGGTCCCTGTGTATCATTTCTGCCAAGCAAGTAGCACAAAGGGATGCGCTTCTTATTGGTATGTTAGGGGGTGTGTAGGGTGCACATGAGATCATTTTCCTCATGTCTGCTGATGGACCAAGATTTCTTCTGAAGGCAAGAGGGATAAAACAGGCACAAATAAGAGGTGATATATATTTGGAAATTAGTCATTGCTATACCTTTTAAAATAATCAATGTTAAGTTAATTACAGATTTAAGGCACAAGAGAAGCATTCTAAGAGACTATAGAGACTGTACCCTGATGTAGCCTAAAATTTCCAAACAGAAGCATTTATTTGATGGGGGAAGCTTTTATACCGAATATAATTTATAGTGAGTTTTTCATTCATTGTTTTTTTCCTCTGTGTTGATGTTGTAACCACAGATTATTAATGTATGTCAAGTCTGCAGTAGCAAATGAATTGAAAGTCCAAGGAAGGTAGACATGTACCTCAGGAAAAGCTTTTGGTCTTAAGGAGGAGATTTTCTCTGATTTACCAGGATTCTGCTGGTCTGCAAGGCTGCATCACACCGATCTTGCTAAACTTAATTACATAAACTTGTAAACAGAATTGCGCTTCTGTAGTCTGTGTTAGAGAAATAGCTCTCAGCTGTGAAGCTTCGTGGAAACCCATCATGGCTCCTTTGTGACGCCCACTCCTCTTATTTATTTTGAGGATTAAAAACATTCACCTGTTAAGGAAGGCTCGTAATGCTCACCTGATCAACAATTTCAACGAACACAGCTACTTTATTCAACACATAGATGCAGCCACAGAAACAGGGAAACCAACACGTGAATCCTTCCTGCAAGCTCACTCACTCATCCATCAGTCTTCACCTGTCTCCAACTACTGCAGCTTACCCTGCGTAGGAAGCATGAAGTAGCAACGAAATAGACACCCACCTGCTCCATTTATAACAGTGGCCCTAAACTATACACCGGATTGCCCATCTTAGGGAAAATGAAAAACTGCACCTTGCTCAGGAAGTCCTTGAAGGGACACTTCTGATATGAGTGTTTCATTAATTATCTTTCTGGAAAGAAAAGTGTGCACAGTCATCACAGATCATAACTAGACATTAAAAACTGGTTTTCTTGTATTGACAAACTGGACTTGATGATAATTTCCATATCCTTGAATAAACTTACACACCTTCATGTCATGAATAGTACGTACATCATAAGGCAGTTATGGTATATTTAAGTCAGGGATTCATCAACATGTCTAGCACTCAGGAAGACAGGGTAAATTTCAATTATTTTTATTAAAGCAATAAAGTAAATTGGCTATGTTAATTCTCTTGTGTGTTAAAAAATAAATACTTTGTTACATCACATAAGCGGTCTCTAATTTAATTATATTTCAAATGGGTCTGGGCAATCATCACACATACTTTCATTCTGCTCTCTAATTTTTTTTTCCTTATCCTGTTTTTGCCATGGGGATTCCAGCAGCGAATGCAGCCAATTATGTTAAGTTCAACACTGCAAATATTTGTTGAGCATCGATTAAAAGCCAATGTTAAAAACCATGTTTTAAACAGCCCCCCCCCCACTAGTATTAACAACGCTGAGAGTTTTTCAGCATGCTCACTAGGTAACGCTATTCCATTCCATAAATGAGACAACTCTTATTCTTTCATCTACTTTCAAATAAGGCTCAACCAACATAACAGAAAAATTAACCAGGAGAGATGGGAGGAAAAATATGTTTCAAGAAATGTCTCACTTCCTCCTGCATAGCTTATGGATAACAAAATAAATATTGAACTATGGAAAATGTACTAACAAGTTGTACATCATAGCTTGTGGACTCCTTTTTCTCCAGCTACTGAGTTTCCCAGGTGAGATGGGTCATCCCGTTGGAGCAAACAACGTTAAAGAAAATAGTGAATTGAAGCTGACATGCTTGGGATGGGAGCACTGAACTCACAGGCAGATGCATGCAGTGCCACTCCACTGAATTTACCAAACGGCAACAGTAAAGATAAGCAGCCTGTTTTGTGCTGCTGTCTGAAATTCATCAGTGTGGCCTGAATCATCTCCCTGCTACAAAGCAGGGATCTACACAGGAGATGGGGGGGGGGGGCATTGCTGTGGGTATGAGAAATTTGAATATTGGAAAGAACTTGCCTCCTTGTGAAGACCTCAGTTTATCAGAAATATCAACTGGAGGGAAGAGAAGATGTTTACATAGAAATGTGACATTTGTTGTTATTTCACATTTGTGCAAGTACGCGAACAAAATAAAACTTAACAAAATTGCTCAAGTAGAGTTTACTATAGTTTTCATTTCTGCCCAATAGTATGTGGGTTGGGCTGACTGGAAGGATAGTTGCATGTATTATTAAAATTACTTAAGTACTTCAATTTGATAGAATATGAACATTCACTATTAATAAAATATTAATAATAATTGTTAATAATTATTTAGTAATAAAATATAACATTTTATTAAGGTAAATACAAATCAGATATCAGCTTGAAAACTACCAATATTGTGTAGCATATTTAACTTTGATGGTTTTATGGGATTGCTTGCTAAATGTTATTTTTATGCCTTAGGCAGTTCTACGCTTTGTAAATTAAAAAGCAGCTGACTAGCTCAAATTAGGAGCCGCATTATGAGAAGTTTTATACAAATTTTGTGTTTCTGAACTTCCTTAGGCTTATTCAAGTGTGACAGTTACCACTGAGGTCTTATTTCTTCAGTCATCTCTCATAGCATTCACGATGGCTGCATCTATAGTTTCCCTTTAGTAAGAAGAAAATGTAGACAGAAGAAAAGAACCCGAAGACCATGCTGTTCTATGTACACATTCACTGACGCTTCACAAACTCTGTTATGTACATATTGGGCATAATATAACCTGTAACATATTTGTCCCAAACTTATGTTATTAAATTGTCTGAAACTTAACTCACCATTTAAAAAGTATTTCAACTAATTTAGCCAATTAGCATCAATAGTTGCTTCCATAACATAATCTCTACTGGACTCTCAACCCCCAGTACTGGGGAAGACAGACTTCATTACAATGCAGAAAACTTATGGGTCTTCTCCCTTAAACAAAATATAAATAATGCACCTGCCAATTGGTCTAAATTGTAGGACACACCTATTAAGCCTTTTGGAACTATTTCTAAAGGAAAAACATTTTCTTTTGCTTAAAATGCCTGTCTGTCTCTGTTTGACAAGAACCAGAAATGTTCAGTTTTTGAAGAAGATTCTAAAACTTTTTAACTTTGAAACTGCAACTTATGTGTTTAAAACATACAAAAGTCTGGAGCCATACATGGTACAGCTGAGATTTTCTGGTTAGTTCTAAGTAACACTGGTTTTTACTAATTAGGTATAGAACTAAATTTTGTTTCAAAATACCATATGGAGAAGCAACCAGATCCCATAAATATAAAGGTTCTTTTGGTTCACTTTGTCCCTACAGCCCATGTTTGCTAAGGGATGGGATGTACATCTACAAGGAAAAGCTTAATTCTCATTTAAAAGTAAAATAACTAGTGGACTATTTTCCAAATATTTTTCCATATATTTCCATATAGTGGACTATATGGAAAAGCAAGTGATATTAGCCTGCCTGGGTACCATACTAACTAGACGATGAAAACATAAACTAGCGTGCAGAAGTCTACTATGACCCTGTTCAAAAACTGCCACATTGGGTGGACTAAAAGAACCCAGCCTAAGATTAGCTGCCAGACCCACTTTGCCTCTGACGGCTCACACCATGGTTGCCTACTTTCTGTTTTAACTTCTGTGTGTGCCTTATTTTCTGCAGCGTGAACCTTACAATCTAAGCAATGGGAGTGGATGAGGTAGGTAGAGAAGAGAGAGGAGAGGAAGAACTGAAGGAGAAATTTCCAGTTTTCAATGATGTTCAGTGGTCCAGCTATAGGTTACTGGGGAAGAATGCAGGCTTAACGTGACTGTAGAAGCTGCCTTTGGACTTACGTTCTCTGGGAATAGAGGTCATGATACACAACGTGCATGCCCTCTATGAAGAGGGATTGGAAACCTTTACCTATCAGACTGTGGCTAGTCTATCTGGCAAGTGTTTACAGCTGGAACTTGGTATACGATCTGTTTGTAAAACACAACACAACAAAACAAAACATTTGTCCTTTTACTTTAGAGGGATGAGGAGCTGCCATTTAGACTAAATGAATGGTGATACCCTACTGCAAACAGTGTAAGACAGTTTTCTAGCCCATTCACCTATGTATCTTGACACACTCAATTACTACTATGCGCCAGGGTGGTAAGATCATAATTTTAATGCTCCATTCAAAAGTTTCAAAAAATGTAGTTCTTAAAACAAGAAAAATCAAGAAATCAAATGGCTATTTACTCGAATATGATTAAACAAAAATTCCCCATTTACAGTTGTTCTCAACAGGTGGGCCGCGACCCCACCGGCAAACCTCTGTCTCTGAAAGAATTTATACTATGATTCATAACAGTGGCAAAATTGCAGTTATGAAGTAGCAACAAAAATAATTTTGTGGTTGGGGGTCACTACAACATGAGGAACCATATTAAAGGGTCTCAGCCTTAGGAAGGTGGAGAAGCACTGGGTTAGGAATTGACATCTGACGCAGAAATGTTCAGGTAATACTAGGGGGAACCAAAAGAGGGCGTCACTCACTCCTAAGTCTGCAGAGAAGCCCCGCGAGGTGTCAAACACAAATCCCAAATCTTCAACCCAGGGTGAAGGACATACCACCACTGCTCCTGGCATTTTGTGCCAAGNCACAATATCAAAACAGGTTGAACGATATTTTCTGTTGCTCATTGTCTTCAGAAGAAAAACAAAACAAAACAACCACTCACTGCCTAGCAGGGGAACATTGTGTAAGCCTGGCGTTTCTTCCCGCAAAACTCCTAACCAGAGGGGAAAAAAACCGAACTCACAACCATTTCAGCCAACCCCTGCCAAGGTACATCAGAGAAAGCCGAAACTGAGAACACAGGGTTTGGGATGGGCTCGGTGAAATGCCTTGATTTAAAAATAAAAAAATAAAAAATAAAAGACCACACATTTATTTCACCTCGTAGTTAGGAGATCGAGTTACCTCAAGGTGGCCTCGACCCTGGTCTCTGGGCCCCAAGGAACCGAGCTTCAGATTAGAAGGAGAGTTGGGAGGAGTACTTATCTCGGTCCCACAGAGATGAGTCGCTTCTGAGTCACCTCATCTACCCCACCACCTGTCACCCTCCCGCCTGGGCTTCTCAGAGACCACATTATTAAGGAACGGCAGCCTCGGTTCCACGGTTGGGGATTTGGATGCGGTAGCAGGGGCAGAAAAGCTAGGACGATTCCCAGGGGCTGATAGAAAGCTCCAGGTCCCCCTTTGGATGTCTGCGGCGCCCCTGTTTACCCGCCCGGCTGCCTTCAGCCCACTTCCCTTAGCTGCCGCGGGGGAGGAGATGGTTAAAGATTACAATGTGGCCGGCGGCACTTCAAAGGGCGGTTCGGCCAGCCAAAGGTAAAGATAACGTTCTGGCAGCTCTAATCTGGGGTTTGTGGTTGCCACATTTTAATCACTTTGTTTAAAAAAAGAAAAGGGAAGAAAAAAGAAGAAAAGAAAAGAGATTTCACCACACTCCAGTGTTTGGGGGGGGTGCGGTGTGTGCAGAGCAGCACTGCCCCCCCCCGGGGGGGGGGCTTGAAGAAGTTGTGTTTCTCTTGAAGGGAAAGTTTTTCAGCCCAGACGCAGAGGTCGCGCCTGCGAGCAGTAGGACAGCCTGCCCTTGGGTCCCAGGTTCCTGAGCACAAACCCCCACTCGGCACACAAATGCGCACATTCGGAGGGACTGGTCCTGCGTCCTGCGTCCTGCGTCCTGCCAGGCGCCGCACTGCAAAGCAGCCTGCGCACCGGCTCTCTCTCTCTCTCTCTCTCTCTCTCTCTCTCTCTCTCTCTCTCTCTCTCTGCCTGGTGCGCTTCAAGCTGCTTCCCAGGGTACAGAAAGCCAGGCGCTGCTCTGTCAGAGAGAGACACGTGCCTTTCTCTGGAGGGCGAAACAGGTCTCGTCAGGATGCCCTTGGCAAACTCGCCTTGCCCCCTCCGGAGCAGGTGTGCGCCTGGGGGGAGCCCCAGCCTAGGTTTCCCACCTACCCCCAGCCCCCCTTGAGTCCGGTGCCCGCAGCGAGGCGGGGGGTCACTTACAGGTAGGAGGTGAAGACACTGAGGTTGGAGGGCAGCTCCGAGAGCCCCAGGTCGGAGCAGTCCACCCTGAGCAGCATCCTGCCATCCAGCTCACAGTGACAGTGTGATGGGCAGCCCCGCGGTATCGCATCTGGTCCCGGTGGGCTGCGGGCGGCCACCAACTGCAGCAACACCAGCAAGGACAGGAGCACGCGGACGCAGGAGGTGTCCATGGTGCCCGAGGCTGGGAGCGGAGAGCGGGGAGCCTGTAGAGGGCAGCGCCGGGGCTGATGCAGAACCGAGGCGCTCCGGGCTCTTCTCCACCGGTTTCTGCCGCTCACCAGGCGTCTGCAACCCCAATGGGCGTCTGCCGGGTCGTAGCCCCGTGGGGACCGCGCAGAGAACCGTGGTCCCACCGGGCTCGGGAGCCCTCTCTGGAGTCGCCGCAGTGGCTGTGAGCGTTGTTGCTGCTGCAGGCGGTCTGAGCTGTGTGCAGCAGCATCTCCGCTCGCACGCTCCTTTTTTAAAGCGCTCCAGCCAAATTGCGCGCCCAGTGACGTCAGCGCAGCCCTGCTTTCCAGGCACCCCCGAGCCCGGCCTCGCTTTCCCTCCTCCCTCCCACCATCCCTGGACCCGGCTGCGCGGCGACTGGCAGCCTGAGGTCTTGGGGAGTGCTGGGCGCTTCCAAGGGGTGGGTTCCTGCACCCAGCGTCCCGGGCTCGGCAGGGGGTTCCCCACCTGCACCCACCCTCTACAATTCCTGGGTACCCGCCACTGAGATGTGAGAGCTAAGGGGGACCTGCTTCAAAACAACCTAAGGGGACACTTAGGGACTGAAAGATAACACAGGCTTTCTCTGGTCCATGTCAGATACCTAGGGGGTATCTGTGCTTGTAAAAAGGACCAAAATCTGATCCGAAAGATAGGCATCACAGAAGGAGAGCAGGAGTCCCCCGGGAAGATGGGTGGCCTTTTTGATCCTTCCATCAGGGCACTGTCTGGCTGCCTCTTGCTCAACTATCAAAGCCTCAAAGAAATCGCTAAACAAATAAAACCAGTAAGCCGGTCCTCCAGGGTCCTCCCAATCATCCTGGACAAGGGAAGCAAACTGGCTTTAAAAAGGCGGCGGCCTGGGGGTGGGGGTGATATTCTCAGGCTGTTCACTTTGTGGAGGGGTCTTAAAACCAAGAGCGACCCCACTTAGGTGAGTCTCCTAGGCTTCCTTCAGACGCCTTGGAAGAACACTAATGAAAGAATGAAGTTCTTACACACCAATAGGGAATCTGCTGGGAAAAAGGATGAGAAGAAGAACCTGAAGATTCGGTTCTTTGGTTCTTTCTCTCTCTCTCCCTCCCCTCCTCCCTTCCCCCCTCGTTCCCCCTCCACCCCCTCCTTTTATTTTGGAACTCTACCTCAGTGCAGTAAAAGCCAACCACACCTGAGGGAAGAGCTGTGGAGTTCAGGCCAAGCCTACCTTGCCAACGCTCAATAAGGCAGTTTTCCCTCTGGACCACAGGAAGGCAGGGTGCCCTTTGGCTTTCAAGTCCACCTAGATCTGCTTCTTAGTCTGTCCAGTGGAATTTATCAGAGAAACTGAATTATATAAGCAGAAAGGCTTTCCTTTATGTGGTATGTTTATCACCTTTTAGTCCTAGGAATGGTTCCTAAACTTGCCTCTTCACTCGCCTGATATAGACATATGCGGATACATGCATATTTATGAATTTACATTATTTCATTTGAACCTATAGTCCCAGTATAGGACACACACACACACACACACACTTGCAGAGCACAGTCATGGTCTTTTTCATCTTATTCATTTATCAAGGGAAGAAATCATGGTGTAGGATCTGGGAAGAGTAGTACCATGGAGAACCATGCCATGAGTTAGACTTGGTTTCTGGGAAGCCAATGCATTCCCCCCACTGTGTTCTTTCCCCTTACCTCCTCTCTCATTCACAATACACCATTGCACCTGTCCTCTGCCCACTCTCACTGGTGTTCGTCTTCCTCAGACATTCCATCCTCACTTAGAGAATGCCTACTCATTACCCATTTTCCTTCCATTAAAAAAAAATGAAACTGGAGACTCATTCTTTCTGTGGATTGCATGGGTACCTGTAGGGGTACAACCAGGATGTAGGCAGTGTCCTAGACCTTAGCTACCTTTATTCAAGGGTCATTCATCTCAAGAGTTTAATCAACTTTAGCTTGGTCACTTTGAGGGAGGGGACTCAGCGTGCAGAAATGGTTGTGCCCACGATCTGTTTCAAAGCCACCAAGCACCGTCCTTTGATGTCAGTGTTACCCAAAGGAGCATAGTGTTGCTGTGGAACGGGTTGGGTAGAGCTGCACATGAATCTAGATTCTTCCAGTTTCACGATGCTTGATCACAGACCCCAAATGAGCCAACTCTCAGCTACCTTCCCGGTAAGGCCATGGAGGTATTCGTTATCTTGGTTGGTCTAGATGTTACAGTGTCTGGAACTTGGCCCATGTCAAATTAAAAGCTGTCAGAAGATTTTCTTCTTTCTTTTTTGGGGGAGGGTGTTGAAGCTTGTTAACACACGAAGTTGGGACAGAAAGGTTTCTGATTTGATAAAACAGGGAAGAGAGATACATCAAATAAAGCTGGGGGGCATCAGTTACATCTTCCTTCTATTTTCCTTTTCCCCTTCTTCCCCCTCCCTTCCCCCCAAGCTCCCTCTCTCCATTTTGCACATTCAGCATTTGCTTCCCATTGGTAAGAAAACTCCACAATTCTTTTGGAGCTGCCCCCCAGACTTGAGTTGGTCAGCCTTATAGCTGACCCCAGGAGAGTGGCCTGGGTCTGTTTGGAGGATCGTTGTGGATCTTGGAGTCAGAGGACTCTCGCTCTGACTTCATAAGCTCTAAGGCTAACATTCTGAGTTCAGAGAAGGTTCAGCTTCTGCCTTATAGAGAAGTCTCACCAGCCATAAATGGATTCTTAGAAGTAAATTCCTAAGGTTTCCTGAATCTAAATCCTTCCGCTCCCACCCCCAAGTGTATGAACACATAGTTTTGTTAGTTGCTTGACCCAGTGAGTGAGTGAGAATCCCCCCAGGGCAAATTTACACTCCAGCTCAGTAGAAACCTTGAAAGCATAGGACTTCAGAGGGCCTGATCAGGGTTCTTCAAGCTCTTGATGACCCTGTGAATCTGAGATCACGTGCCTTGACAAAGGGAATGCTACAGCTGGTGGGAGTTTATTTCTTGAGTAGAGATGTATGTCAATGACTTAAGTTTCACTGAAAGATGAAAACACAGCCTAACTAAATGTCTCACACCCAAAAGGAAAGTTTCAATAAGACTTGCGAGAATGATCTCTGTTTTCTAGAAAATACCATCTAATTTTATTAAGTGTTTCAAATTGACTGGTAATGAGCAACAGCATTGACTGGGCCTTAAGGGTGATGCATACAGTCACATACGAGGTTGTGGGATTCAGGGATGTTGTCATTTTCACCTGACATTTAAGGATGGGAAATGTCAGGTGTTTTGTTTTGTTTTGTTTTTTTGAGACAGGGTTTCTCTGTGTAGCCCTGGCTGTCCTGGAACTCACTTTGTAGACCAGGCTGGCCTCGAACTCAGAAATCCCCCTGCCTCTGCCTCCCAAGTGCTGGGATTAAAGGTGTGTGCCACCATGCTTGGCTTTCTTTTCTTTTTTTCTTTTGGGGGGAAATGTCAGTTTTTATGTTGGGTTTTGGACTGAGTCTTTGTCCTGTCCCAAGCATTGTGCCCTTTTCCTGGTAACTTTAGAACCTGGATAGAACCTTATGTTTATTATATACCAATATCCTCATATATTCTAATATATTCTGATATATGATTATTCACATATATTCTGCTATATCCTGATATATGAGTATTCATCTATCTATCTATCTATCTATCTATCTATCTATCTATCTATCTATTCTGGATTCTCTCTTATTGGAGTTAGAGAGAGGCACTCTATATTTTATGTGATAATAAGGTTAGCAGGGTGAAGCTAGACTCATTTAATATTCTTTATGATTTTGGAAAGTATGTCAGTATTAATGAGCTACCGAGTAATGGAACGTTTCATGCTAGAGTGGAAATCATTCTACTTCTTTAGACCCTTCTCTTCAAGTTCCTTGATGCCAGTAAGATGTAGTCTGGAACATGTTCTACTTTCTGGGTTGGCTAAAGGAATGTTTCCCCAATTCTTTAATCTTTAATGGAAGTCCACAACTCAAAACATTCATGTGTGCCACGAGAATTACTAACAAGCTTAGCTGAAGCATGCTGGGATAATTTTAGCTAGCAGGTAAGTCAATATTTCTTTTACAAGAATAGTGAAATAGTGTTTACACAACTGGTGGGCTATTATGGACTTGTTTAACTTGTTTGAAAGAGTATAGAGCCCGTTATTTGCCCTCCTCATTTTACATTCATGATATAATCAGACTAATGCTGAACGTCTTAACTTCCTTTTACCAACAAGGTCTAATTAATTGAGAAGGGAGGAGGAGGAGGATTTAAGAATAAAGATCTATTTTCTTTGGGGGATTATTTATTTTGTGAGAAAGCATTAGTTCAGCTAATTCATTACTTTGAAATAGCCCATTATGTGAAATCAATTGGATCTGTCTTTGATTTTTATCAGACATAAAGGCAACCTTTAACTGTATCCATATGTTCTAAAGGAGAGGACAGTGCTGTGTGATACTATACATTCTTTCGCTCATTTTGACCCGCTGTTCTAATTTGTCTCTGATAATGAATGCTCTCCTACCACCACACAGCCTGCCTTCCCGAGAGCTCATGTCCCATCCAACTCACGTGGAAACCAGGGAGAGTTCCTTTTCAAACTAAGAATAGAACTAATGAGAAAAAAAGGCAAACACTTGAAATGGTCTTCCTGCTCATTCGTGTGATTTATTCAGTTCCTCCACAAACTGCCCTAGTGTCCACACCAACTCTTCCACATGTCCACTGTACTCCTGCTCAAACTTAAACTGCAGGACTCAGGCAAGACTTAGTCTGTGCTCCAACGATGATAGAACACCGAGACCTCTTCCCTCTGACAGCTGTTTCCCTGAGACATCCTGGGCCCTCATTCTATCCTGTGTCTTAATCCTTCCTCTGCAAACCTCAAACCATAAAATCTCCACACCTGTGGTTTTGTGAGAAATACATAGTGGGAAAGTTTGAACTGAGCTATGGTAAGTCTCTGTAGTCTTTGGTCCATGGAAATATTCAAATTCTGCAGGGGCACAGCTATGTTTGACTTCAGGGTGCCTCCCTAGAGCCTAATGGGAATTTTATAAAATATAGGACACAGCGTTCTAAATAAATTATATTTTAAAAAAACCTTCAAAATTCTGAATTCTGTAACATCTATGATTTTACATTTTTGGCTAAAGGACTGTGAACATGTCAGCATTAGCATACCAAGGAATATCTATTTTCTCAGAAGAGAAAAGATCAAGGCAGAAAAAAAAAGGTTTTTGGTTTGTTTTGTGTTTTGTTTTTGGGATGAGGAAAGAGTGGGAGATCTAATCAAGAGCAAAGCCTGGGGCCAGGGTGATAGCTCCCTCAGAGATGTGTTCCTTAGCACCCCTGTAGGCACATTCCTGTGATGTCAGGACTAGGAAGGTTTAGTAGTCAGTCAGTCAACCCAAAGTTGTGCCTGACTCCACCTCCAAAGAAATAAGGCAGAGAGTGTCTGAAGGGAAACTCGAGGCATCAACTTCGTGCCTCCATACACATACACACAAGTGGACACGGACATGAACACACATACAGAAAGAACCCAGTCTGGAGAGGGTAAGTGGTTAGCTTAGCTTTTTATGAAAAGGTAGCAGAAAACCTTCTGTATGTTGACAGCCAACGCTCTCGAACACTAGAAGATATAATACCAGAATACCAGACAGTGAGCACGTTCAAGCCAGAGAGCAGATGAAGTGACGGGCCTGAAACTGTGGAAGACGGAGTGGGAGTGTCTACTTAGAGATTTGATTCCATGGACGTGCCCAATTCATAAAGTAAAACAAGACAGCGAGAGGCACCGTTTCCCGTGTCTCATTCTAATGAGTCTGAGCACGCGGCAGCAGCTACACTCTCATAAAGCTGGGCAGAACCTATTGCACAAACGCCGGAGCTCAAGCCGGTGAGTCAGCGTGAAACACTGTCCAGATTACAGCTATTAAAATTTACAGAAACCTTTTGTAGAGTGTTACTAGGTTTGTGGATTAATAAAAGCAGCCTGTTTGTTTTCGTAGGCCTTTAACAAGATACAATGTTTTGATTTTGAATGTCGTTGATTTCTTTTCGTTTGCACCATAGATTTTTAGATTGGAATTTTGTCTAAAGAAATCTTAATCGTAGACGGAATAAAAAAATCTAAATCCATTTTCTAAGTTGTGATACACCTTTCCCCCCCCCCCCATTCCCACTTCCTTAATGTTCCTTCTTTTCTTTAGTCATGCCCTCTTTGTCTACCCACTCCTCTGTGTTCTCCCCACTTTTCCACCGGGCTTACTGAGCATGCGTAGACCGTGTGAGGGTCACTGGCTCAGTCACGGATGATAACAATAGCTCATCATCACAACCCAGGTAAAATCTTGGCTCCCCAAGGGCTAGAGTACAAAACTCTGACTAGTCATTGATAGGCTGTGCGAATTGAAACAGTTCACTGGAGACCCAATGAAAAATGACGTTTGTTGATCCAGTGACTGTAATTAGCACACACCGTATTCCATCTCACTGTTAGTTTTCAAACAGTTTGTTTTGCGGCCTCTCCTCCCTGCTCTTCGCTCCAGCTCCCTGCTCCATGTTGTTCCAGCCAGGCCCACCCTCATAGTCTTCTTTATGCGTCTACAGCGTCTATAGTCACGTGGCTGTTGCCATTCGGCTTTCCTCAACACCCCCCCCCCGCCCACCCCCCGCCCCGCCTTTGTGATCTCTTTTCTACTTTCTAGACTCTCCTACCTACACACATACATAACAACAGGAAGCTGGAGTCTGCCTGAGAGAGAACATGTAGCCTTTGTCTTTCTGAATCTGGCTGATTTGACTTACCACAATTCTTTCCACATCTACTCATATCCCTGATGATTTTTACAGTTTTATTTTTCTTTCCAGCCGAATAACATTCCATCCTCTGTACACACGTTTTCACTATCTTTCATCAGTTGATGGACATCTAGACTGTCGTGCTTCCTTGCTGTTGTGAATAACGTAGCAATAACCACAGACGTGCAGGTATCGCTGCTCTAGGACCTAGAGTCCTTTAGGGTAGACACCCAGGGGTGATGCAGCGGGGGGGGGGCACATGGTATTTCTAGCTTTAATTCTTTGTGAAACCCCCAGATTCATTTCCATAGCGGCCATATTTACATCCCTACTGTCGGTGAATATGGGTTCCTCTCATTTTCTCAGTCCTCTCCAACCTTTGCTGTCGTTTCTTTCCTCACTGGAGAGAGGTAGCATTTCAAAGTGATTTTTAACTTACATTTTCTAACGGCCAACATAGTTGAACACTTTCCAACATTAATTTGTTATTCTTAGTTCTCTTTCTGAGAGCTTTGTGTTCACTGCACTAGCTCACCTGACTCGTGGTAGTTTGGTGTGTGTGATTTTTACAATTGCAAAATATTATAGATATTATCCCTGTACCCGAAATGTTGATCAAGGTTTCCTCCATTGTGTAGGCAATTTGTCCACTCTGCAGGTAGTTTCCTTTGATGTGTAGAAACATTTTCAGTTTCTTATGGCCCTGTTTGTTAATTTTCAAGGTTATTTTATTTATTGCTTTTCTCGTTGAGTCCAAATAGTGCTTTCCATATGCACATATACTTGTGCTCATCCATTGGGATATATGCACATATACTTGTGCTCATCCATTGGGATATATGCACATATACTTGTGCTCATCCATTGGGATATATGCACATATACTTGTGCTCATCCATTGGGATATATGCACATATACTTGTGCTCATCCATTGGGATATATGCACATATACTTGTGCTCATCCATTGGGATATATGCACATATACTTGTG
>LR751953.1:63805-121214 GCA_902729485.2 Mus minutoides | reverse complement strand
TTCTTTAGGTATGGAAAGTTTTCTTCTATTATTTTGTTGAAGATATTTGCTGGCCCTTTAGTTTGATAGTCTTCCTTCTCATCTACTCCTATTATCCTTAAGTTTGGTCTTCTCATTGTGTCCTGGATTTCCTGGATATTTTGTGTTAGAATCTTTTTGCATTTAGCATTTTCTTTGATTTTCTTGTCTATGCTTCCTATAGAATCTTCTGTGCCTGAGATTCTCTCTTCTATCTCTTGTATTCTATTGCTGATGCTCATATCTATGGTTCCTGATTTTTTTCCTATGGCTTCTATCTCCAGGGTTATCTACTTTTGGTTTTTCTTAATTGTTTCTACTTCCATTTTTAGTTCCTGAATGGTTTTTTTCCATTCCATCACCTGTTTGGTATTGTTTTCCTGTAACTCTCTAAGTATTTCCTCTTTAAATGCTTCTACTTGTTTATCTGTATTTTCCTGTATTTCCTTCTTATAGTCCTCCATCATCATCATGACGAGTGACTTTATATCCATGTCCTTTTTTTCTGGTGTGCTGTTGTATCTATGACTTGATGGGGTGGGTGATTTTGGATCTGGTGCTGCCAAGTACCCTTGGATTCTGTTGCTTCTGTTCTTATGCTTGCCTCCTGCCATCTCTAACCAAGGAGACCTGGTGTTGGTGCAGGCCAGAAGGGAGAGTCTGAAATGGTCTGGGCCTTTATCTCTGTCCTGGCTGGTGTCTCAGGTCTCATGGGATTGGGGAGTAACAGATGCTGTGTTCAGCTGCTCACCTGTGGTCCCAAGATAGCCTGGGGAGTCCCGGGGAGAGTGTGCAGAGCCTGTGCCTGAGCCCTGGGCTGGTGCGGGGTGCACTGGACCACTGGACAAGATTCTTATTGATACTATTTCTTAGTACTGAAAGTACAAAATGATATCATTACCAATTTCATGCATTTAATACCCCAAAATTATCCATCTAAAAGAAGAAAAAAAAACATATTGAAAACAGAATTTAGTGTCCCTCCTATTTGGGAAAAGACTGGTGTATCTATAGCCCTTTGTCCAGTGCTCTCTGAAATATACCTTACAGAAAACCAGTATGTTCTGTAAGAATAGTATATACTCTAAGAAGGAACTACTTCTGTCCCAAGGTTACCTTTCCATGCAAGGCAGTACTGCATTTTAAGTGTTTCAGCTATATATAGAGAACCTTCGGTTCCTTTGACTTTCCATAAAGCCCTTATATAAAACTTGAGTTGCTTTACATTCCACTTTTTACTGTATACAGCTCAGGGCACAGTGAAAAATTTAGTCTTGGCTTAAGCAGAAATAACATTCTCAGTATCTATATGGCAGTGGAGGGATTGAACTGCCATCACTCATACCAGCAGAGTGTGTTCTGACAATAGCAACACTAGCCTCATGATATACAGAGAGTACATGATGCATGTTTTATAAACATATTTTGTTATTCTATTGGACTGAGTTCTTTAGAATCTATATTGTCCTTAACAAATAACTGGCCATAGACTGGTAAAGAAGCAGAGCCTTGCCAGACACTGACAGAATGGAGTCCTGGGTTTCACCTGACCAGGTAACAAGACATTGTGCGTTTCAGTGAGCTTATGTCTGAGAAAGGGAAGGAAGGAAGGAAGGAAGGAAGGAAGGAAGGAAGGAAGGAAGGAAGGAAGGAAGGAAGGAAAGAAGGAAGGAAGGAAGATGAGGAGAAAGACAAGGAGGACAAGGAGAAAAATAAAACCTCACTTGTTTAACAGTCCAGTGAATAATTCTTAGTTATCTACTTTTTTCTCACTCAGCTCCACCCAAACACACATGATTTCTGAACAATACATTTTACTCAATAGAGAATCAAACACCATCAATTCTGTCAGGATTAATAAAGATGTTGGTAAAGGGAGGAGAAGCAGACAGAGATAATCCCTGAGTGATTCTTTACAAATGAACACTGGCCAAGTTAAACTCGAATTAATGTGAAATTAAATATTACTGTAAGGCTATTATCCAAAGAGGTCACAGTGATGAATGGCCCATTTAAATGAGGCCACAAGAAGAACCTAGAGCCAGAGCCTATTAATCCTAGTCTGTCTGCAGACTCCATTTTTATGCAGATTAAACCATATTTCAGGTTGAAAAATCAGCAAGACTTGCTCCCTGACAGCAGCCAAATCTCTTTCTTGTTCTTTATTTTATTTGTGTGCAGTGAGGGTCATAGCCTGGTGGTTACAGCTTAGATAGAACCTTCTAGGAATAGTCAGCATTGACTGAGGTGGGTGACGAATAATTGTTTGCTTCATATTGCTGGGCTATGGGTCTGACTTTCTTCTTTTTTTTTTTTTTAGATGGTAATCAGTCCCGTTATAGTTGCCAATAACTTTTAAATTATTTATAACAATTGTATTGCATTGCTCCAGTTCTGTAGAGATGTAAAAAAATATTTCCATTCACTCCAGAACAACAACAACAACAAAAGAGGACAGAACAAAAAAGAAAAATAGAAAAGAAAAACTTCTAAGTCTCTCAGTCTGGCTTAGTGAACCATTGAGATCGCTGAGGTTACTCTCAGGGGCAAAACTCGGCTAACACAAATCCCATGTTGTCAGAAATTATTATGACTTACATAAACATGAGGAAGAGCCTAATGAATCTTATATGTTTCTAAAGTATCCAAAGGCTTCTGATTTTTATTTATTTCCTGAGCATATTACATTTCACTGATATCTTGAATCTTAATGTTCACATTAGGAGGTAACGGTCACATATGACAATGTTGGTACTTAAACATGTTCAGTGTTTTACTCTGCTTGCTTTAACATGCAGATCCAGCTTCATATCCCATGTTCTCTTTAGTTGTCACTGATTTATTCTTCTTTGATTAAATGAAGAGAAGTGTAAATAAAATACTTCTGGAGGAATGGCTATGCTTTATATAGAACTTTGGATGAATGAGCTGTGTGTGTAATACACAACATTCAGATTCTGTTATTTGCTCAGGTGAAAAAGTTTGTTTCTAGAACACAAAATAGAAGGTAATGATGGGTAACACAGCTGAATGTAAAATCAGCCAAGGATGTCTTACCCTAACTAGCCATGTGACCTTGGAAAATGCAGTTAAAACATACAGCATAGTTCATTGTGTCTAGTAGACTCTCAATAGATATTTAGTCTCCAGCTTCTCACTAAACTAGGCATCATATCTTTCATAGATGGAAAATATGACAGATACAAATAGCCCACTTGACTTAAAAATAGGCCTGCTTATTGTCATTGGTTTTAATAGTTACTGTAGGTGAACAATGCTCTGGTTCAATTCAGAATCACCTTGTATTTTATTATTTGAGAAGATGGTTTTATCTTTCTGATGAAGGCAGGCATAACAGTGGACATCACCATTTACCCAAGCACAGGACAAGTTTTGCTGACTTCTTGAAGGGACAGTGTGATTGTCTAAAGAAGTAGAACTTAAATCTTCTACTAGGAGGGCTATGATCTATCTTATTCTACTACCAGCACAAGTTGAAACTGTTTCTTTATATGAGATGTGTTATTGAAGATATTTAATTTCAGAGGCTTCTACCTTATTTTGATTATTCAGTTCCCAGATAAAAGACATACAACCTTTATATTCAGCTGGGCAGATATATACCCTCTATGCTATTAGAATATATTCCCCATCAATAACCCCATATTATAATTTGCCATGTTCCTTCTGAGAAGCTCTTATCTCCAATTGGCTTTCCGTCATGGCTAGGTTTTCAGCACCATGGTGGCTTCCTCCCTTTTACATCTTCTTCTCACTTCTCATGGTTCTCCTCAGGCCCCAAGCCCAGGACCTCAAATTCCACCTATCCCAATTATGCTATATTCCACCTATCCCAATTATGCTATAGGCTGTAGACATCTTTATTGACCAATCAGGGATAACTTGGGGACAAGGTCACATAACATCACTTGGGTCTACATGTAGATTCTCTCTGTCCCTGCAGTTAACCAGACCTTGGGAGCCAGGATTTAGCATTAAAATACATAGCAAAAGGCCAAATCTCAACAGGAAGGTGGATACCTTTTCCTGACACCTGAAGAGTTTGGTCAATAAGTGGACCAGGGAAAGAAGAAATTTGGCTTAGCCCCAGATGCACCATCCTGCTGTGCGGCATGACCCATTTGTGTCACAAGAAGCATGCTTCACAGAGAGAAATGGCCTGGAGCCCAGCCAGAGCAGGAGGAAAGCCACATGGTTGGCAAATACTGAATGCTCCCACTGTAGCAGGAAGCTATGTGACATCTTGGGAGTCTGCAATATTGCCAAAGCCAAGGGCATCCGTAAATATTGAGGAACAGACTCTATTAGGACCACTGTAACTTTCCCCTACAAGTATACATGGCATCGACTTTATGTGAGTACCTGGTATTATTTTTATAGAGAGAAAAGATTTATGATTTTACAGTTAGAGGTCAGGCTTAAAGTATAAAGGAGCATACTGAGTTTAAAGCTGTCAGTACTGTTACGCTGATTCCACCTCAAAGGCTTGTTGAAATTTGTGATTACTGTGTAAGCAGACATGAACAAGTGGAAACATGGACAAGTGGACATTTGGAAAGATGTACAAATTGCTGCATGATGGATGTATGGATGCTTGGTGCTTGGATGGATTCATAGAAAAGGCATCTTCTCACTCTTTTGCTCATGCATAGGGTGCTTCCTCTGCTAAAATTCTATTAAGGTTGATTTCAAACCCTCTTTTTAAAAATTTATCATATTATGTGTTTACATTTCAAATTATATCCCCTTTCCTTGTTACCCCTCTACAATTCCCCATCCCATCTCCCCTCTACCTCATCTCCTTTGTTTCTATGAGGGTGTTACCCAACCCATTCCTGCCTCACAGCTCTAACATCCCCCTATGCTGGGGCATCAGCCTTCATAGGACCAAGGACCTCTGCTCCCACTGATATTGCATAAGGCCATCCTCTGCTACATATATAGCTGGAGCCATGCATCCCTCCATGTATACTCTTTGGTTGGTGGTTTAGACTCTCAGAGCTCTGCATGGTCCAGTTAGTCAATATTGTTCTTCATATGGAGTTGCAATCCCCTTCAGTTCCTTCAGCCCTTCTCTTAGCTCTTACACTGGGTTCCCTGGTCTCTGGGCTCAGTCAGATGGTTGGCTCTGTGTATCTGCATCTGTGTTGCTGAGGTACTAGTAGAACCTCTTAGGAAACAGCTATACCAGCTTCTGTCAGCAAGAGCTTCTTGACATCAACAATAGTGTCTGGGTTTGGTGGCTGCAGATGGGATGGATCCCTAGGTAGGGCAGTCTCTGGATGTCCTTTTCTTTAATCTCTGTTCCCATTTTCTATCCCTTTCTTTCCTTTGGCCAGAAGCATTTCTGAAGGAGAGAGAGAGAGAGAGGAAATTAATACAATAGTGTCTGGATTTGGTGGCTGCAGATGGGATGGCTAGAGACTGAAGGAAAGGCCATCAAGCTCTCTTTCAAGAATGACCTTCAGACTTCTCCTTTTGAAGGCTTGGTTCAGCCTGGTCTTATCACCTGATTGATTTCATTCTCCTCCCAACTCCTCATGTACCCAACATATGTTTCTATTGCAACATTTGAGCTGTATTTCTTTTCAGGTGTTTTCATTAGCCATTTTAAGAGTATTATTTCATTTAAAGTGTTTGAAAACTTGTTTCTTATCAATTAAACTTACAGGTGTAGACATATACTTCTAAGAAAAGTATATCAAAAGTTATTGACAATGGAATACAGAATATGTTAATTAATTAATTAATTAATTAATATATTTTTTGTTCTTCTCTGTTACTGAGGTTTAGATCTCATTGTTCCGGATATTGGTATTGGATACAGGTGCATATATTACCATGCTTATTTGAATAATTTTCATTTATCTCCTACCCAATTTCACACAAGGAATAATGTCACAGATGAGATGAAGTAAAACCGACTAGTTAATATGATAGGACCGCGGAAACTAATATGAGATTTTCTTTTCTGGTATCAGAAGTACCTTTGTTCTATATAGAATGTGATGGTTAACCAGATTGCCAAATGCTGTTGGTTCAACAGCATCCAAAAGAATCAGAGACACCCCCTACCCCCACTGTAAGGAATCTCTGGAACTGTCATTTTCTTGTCCCATAAACAAATGTCCAAATTTACTTCTGTTAAGGATTCAGTTAAGATATTAAGAGGCTTAAGTAGGTAAGAAATAAAATATGATTTGAAACTAAAATGTTATATCTTTTTCACAGGGGGTAATGCATTGACCATGTATCAGAGCTGTGACCTTAAAGAATGCCTTTCTTTTATAGTGCACTTGACTCCTCGGCCTGTCTAGCCTCAGGCTTCATGCAAATCTTATTTTACTTTTAAAATCTGCTTTGAGCTGAACTGGTTGGGGGGAATGTTACATCTTTATGTCCATATAATTTGATTGTAGATCCAGGAATACCCAAAGGACATTGATATTTGCAAAACAAAAGAAGGAATGAGAAAGAAAATTTTAGGTGTATTATGGTTTATTAAAGAACTTGTCTATATTTTGTCTGCCTTGAATCCTTGTGGGAAGGTCAGTTTAAAGTTAACAAATAGATCAATCTCTGGAGAAAGTTTTAAGGCAGTGTGTATCTCAGGCTGTGAGATAGTTATTTCCAGGTGATTCTAGTTACACTCAAGGAGAATCGAAGGAGCAAAAGTGGAAAATGGAAATGCTGCTGCTCAGAATATTGGAATCAAGAAAGACAGAGCTACTGAAGATATTAGGTCTATGAATAAGGAGCCAGATACTGGAATGAGGAGAATTGTAAAGACATCTGAGGGTGTCTCGAGACTGTTTGACTCCGCCCACAGCAGACTAAGGAGGAAGGGAGAGTAGTACACTTATCTGAAGAAGTTTTTCTTAAGAATAGAGCACCTCCCTGCTTCTTGGTATGCCAAACTGCCTAGGACATGTCTATTCCTTAATATTCGCTTCACTGGGCTCAGCCTCCCAGACACTCAGCAGTCAGTGTGACCTTGGTTCACAGTGGCTCATCAGCAGTTCTGAATCCTAGAGGCTTTCTTTCTTTCATATTTTAAAGAGTTGGGAGGATAAGCCATATATGGCAGCATCATGAGCTCTGTAGGTGCCATGTTACCCACTTGCCTGTCAAGATGTGCCCACTGGTATTATAGGGACAAAACAACTGCTGGAGTAACCAATAATTCATGATTGGATTTGAAGCCCATCCTATGAAATGGAGTTTTTCTTGATACTCTAAATCTGGTCAAAAGCCTGTAGCCAGAGAGGTTAAAGTTGTCGAGTAACTGCTATTGTTTTGGTAAATGTATTACACTTATATTTATATAAATACTGTATGCTATAATGTGTGTGTGTGTGTGTGTGTGTGTGTGTGTGTGTGTAAGTAATATGTAAGGAATATCTATAACTTATTAGGACCATTTTAGAGGACAGAAGATCTGTGAAGGCAGGAGATATAGTTGAAAAGGCTGAAATGGTGGGAGGCAGAAAATTATGTGGTTTTCAGCATGAGTCGCAACAGTTGCACAAGTATAGAAGGTAAAGAAGGGATTCTGGAGGCTGTGCCTTCAGACAGTTGCAGACTTAAGCTATTCTGAAAGCATTTGTTTGGTATTTGAAATGAAAATGTAGCTACTTCAGCTTTAATAGAAGATAAACAAAATGGAGGAGGCTGTGGGTTGGTTCTGAACAAGGTATCTTTTTCTTGAATGCATCCCATTGGGGCGAGCACACATTTGAAAGGGCTTAGAATGCATAGGTAGACTCTGGGCTTTGACCTTGACTCACACTACGAAATGTAAATCCACACAGATAGAAACTCTCACCTAATCCATAAATGAAGTAAAAGGAAGGTGGGAAATAAATGAAACACATTTTAAAACCTGCCACAAATCATTCTGTCCAAGGAAAAGGGAAAGATGAAACACATAGGAACGTTAAAGCTTCCAACTTAAGCAAGAGCTGCAGAAGCCATTCTCCAAAAGCTATTTCCAGACCCTGCTTGTCCACAGGTCTATAGGAGAAAAAGGAAGTACCACTCCGAGATCTCATCATTCCTGTGCTTAACTCTTTCTCACCATGACAAACACAGACCAAAGTTCAAGGTTTTAAAGTGAGTTTTAATCGAAGGAAAGATTGGTACATTTTTAACAGTACCACTGGGTAGAAAAGCTGTCTCAGGATTTTTAAAATATATATCTTCTGAACTTCACTGAGCAAAAATCATTCAGAGACATGGATGTGTAGGGCATTATTAACCAGATGAAAAGTGATGACTTTCCATTTTTGTCTATTCTTCATAAATTATATACTTTCATCTAAAATAAATGGTGCCTGGTATTCATAACCATTTCACACTGTGTGTTAACCCTTTTATTGTTCCTCAGCTCTTTATGAACAGTGTCCTTTATGGCTTTTACTCCACGGTAAGCCTAGCACTCTATATAAGAAGCCTGCGCCCTCACACCCAGCAAGTGACAAAGCAGACATAGGTGAAGAATTTTGCTCCTTGTGCTAATCTTGGTTGACCAAGACTAGGTTCTAAATTTGTCCACTTGCATGTTGGTAAATATTTTACAAGTCACATTCAGAAAGAAGATGAAGGGGGCAGAATGGTTTGCTTACTCTGTTTGACAATATTCTTGGTATAAATGTTTTCAGGAAACCTGACATTACTAGCTTGAAAATTCCTAAATTTTGCCAATTGGAGGGTGTAAGAGCTGACTTCGAGACATTGCTGATTTTTATCACTTTTAATTAAAATTTCTTCTTAAAGGTCTGTCAGTCAAAACTGGAATAATCATTCTACTAAGCATAAATCACTACTATTATTAATCACTATCATGAAATATATTAAAAAGTCAGGACTAACCATAGAGAATTGCAACAAGATGTGACAAGGGCTTCAAAGCTCCTTTGCTAAAAGCAATTATTTCTGCAGTGAGACATAGGTGCTCAAAAGCAGGATGAGACTTACCATTCCTGGCTTCATCGTTCCTGTGTTCTTTAGTTCCTTAAACTCTGGGTCAAGTATTCCTACTCAACACTCCATGAAGACTAGTCTTACTAATTAAGGAGCAGTAACTGGTGGTTTTCCCCCTTTGAAGATGAAGAACTCAAAATAAGAATAATAGAGTGTTACCCATCACCTTTTTTTTTTTTGGTTTTTTGAGACAGGGTTTCTCTGTATAGCCCTGGCTGTCCTGGAACGCACTTTGTAGACCAGGCTGGCCTCGAACTCAGAAATTCGCCTGCCTCTGCCTCCTGAGTGCTGGGATTAAAGGCGTGCGCCACCACGCCCGGCCCTACCCATCAGCTTTTACAACATCCTAATCTAGACTCGGCACGGTGCCTTGAAGTCTTCTGCCAATGCCCTAAATTAGCCAGCAGCAGCAATCCTTGCAGACAGATTACCCCCAAACAAGCATTCTTCCCTATGGGGAGGCAATTTCTTGATAAGAACAGAGACCGATTCTCCAAAGTGAAGCAATCATCTCAAGACAGAAATCAGACAGTCCCTTAAGTGACAAGAACTTCATCACAGCCATCTTATAGAACAAAGATAATTTCCAGTTAGGACACAGTAAATCCAAGGCATGTAAGTGTGCATACTTATTGCCTGCTCACTTGTATGGACTTACATCTTGTGTTAGCTGCTAGAGCATCTCCAGGACCCAGGACTGCTTTGTCTTCCTTAAAGTGTCGACAAACTGCTGAATAAACTCCATTCCTTCTCTTTGTCATATTTATTCTTGTTTTCCTTTGGGGCTTGTGAGTCAATCTACAGATTTTTATTTTGACCTTTCTGAGCTTAGGAGCCTTTTTACTGAACAATGTGTTCAAGAGTGGGCCTGACTTTCTGTAGTCAAATGATCTACCTTTGAGCCACACCCCCATAGCTGACACTGTGCTCACTCTGTGGTCAACAAAAGAATTGCAACTGTTTCCAGTAGTGCAGAATGTATGCCAAACACTTAAGGCAGCTGATAAAAAGAAGCACATCTAGAGAATTAAGGCTCCTTGGTTTGCATCCTCACTGTGAATAAATGAGAAACAGTGAGGGAAAATGAGGAGATTAATATTACATGCATCTGTCATGGATAACAGCTAAGATAGGTGTGTGTGTCCAGTCCTAATTATTAACTAGGATGCCTCTATTTTCAGTGTAATAGAACCAAATAGCACATCCCATGGATGTTGAAGGCATTTGTACTACTCTGATAAAGGGGCAAATTTATTCTATTCTCCCTGAAAACTTCCTATTTTGTCATGTATTTTTTGGTTGTTAATTGAAATAGAATTACATCACATGCCCCCTTTCTTTCTCTCTCTGCAGCTGCTCCCAGTTACCCTCTCTCGAACCCCTTACATGTCCCCTCCTCAAGTTGAGGTATTTTTAAAAAAGTATTGTTACATACATATATGAATATGACTAAATCTATGCAAATACAGCCTGCCAGTCTCTGTTTGTTGTCTGTGCATACATTGTTTCAAGGCTAACTACTCTCCACTGGACAAATAATAAGAGCTTGTGTTCCTTGGAGAGGCTAATTCTCCGCTTCCTCACAGGCTTTCATTGCCTGTCATTCTTTGTCTAGGGGTGACACCTTATGAGGTTTTTCCCCTTTGACATTAACATGCCCATTCTTACCATCATTGTTTTGGTCTTGTTTGTGCTATCATTTCTACCATCATAGCAGACTTCCTGGTCTACCTCTTATAAACGTTTCTTCCCTTTTTCTGCCACGTTCCCTGTTCTATAGCTTCAAGAGCTGTGATGCAGATGTATCCATTAGGGCTGGGCCTCTCATGGCCTGCTTATCTATCTTTTATCAAATGTGGCTTTTGTGGTGGCTTTTGTGGTGGCTTCCATTTGCTGTAAATAGAGGCTTTTTTTGATAAAGGATGGTAGCTACACTTATCTATGAGTCTAAGGATAAAATTTGACATGAAGTAAGGGATTATGCCAGCCTAGCAAAATGGTGGAAGTAGAAAATTTTCCATTCTATCTTTTTCTCTGTGTGTATGTTTATACGTACAGTATCATTTTAGGTAAAAATAAAATAGTATGACTTAAGGCATCATCAAACAACCTTGAAGTTATTTGTGAAAAGAGCAGCATTGCTAAACAAGTATCTACTGAAAAGGGTATAGAGTCCTTTTGGTATGTGCTAAGGCATGGTATAACTAGATTAAATGGAAGATGTACTTTTAGGTTTTGAGTACTCGATATAGTGATTTCCAGAGCTACTCCACCAATTTACATTTGGACTGACAATGAATGAGATTTTTTTTCTTTACCCTGACCCTCATCAGCACTGTAGTCAGTTACTATGTTGACCTTAGCCATTACTGGGTGACAGGAATGAGATTCAAGCTCCAAGTTGCTCTAGTTTTCCCTAATTGCCACAGATATTTTACTATTTAGAGGATATTTCACCCTTTAGAGGATATTTCTCAACCATTTTAATTTCTTCTGTTGAGAGCTCTCTTTTTTGTCATTTCTTAGCCCAGTTTAATTATTTATTTTTCTTGACTTTTCTTTTTCAAAAAAAAAAAAAGAATTATTTTATCTGGATTTTCCTGAATATATGTATGTGAACCATGTGTGTACTAGTGAATTTGGAGGCCAAGAAAGGAATTAATTCTCAGAAGTAAAGTTACATGTGGTTGTGAGTGTCCATGTGGGTGCTGGAAACTGAAATCATCCCTTTGGAAAAGCAGTAAGTACTCCTCACTGCTAATGTTTCCCATTTTATAACTGAAATGAGAAGGCTCTGGGCAATAAAGACAAGTAATCACCATTGAACCGGATCACTCAGGAATTAATGGAGCATTCCTAGTGTAAGTGTATGTGTCCATCTGCAAACATATTGGTTCCTTATTAATACGCAACGATTTTTGAACTTTACAGTTATTTAATTAGATACTTTCTCTCTGATATGCCACATTGTGTTCATGTATTTTTGCCTTGTTCACAAACATTCCACAAAGCTTTTATTTCTAAGATCAATACACGATAAACCAATGTATCTGTTTTGGCATTTTAACAGACATTAAAAATGACATATGCTGACATAAAATAGAATTGCTTAGATGTCTGACAGAAGCTGACATTAAGCCTTCATTCAATAGAATACAGACACTGCCTCCTTATTTTACTATCAATGACTTTATTTTACTGTCAGTTTTTGCCTTTAAAGCTTGCATGATATGACTTAGATAGGTCTGAATTGGAATTTTACATCCTGTATTTGCATAAGTCAAAACTCTTCTATAAGAGTTACCCAAATTGTCTACTCTCTTATGCTGTCATTTATAGGGGTAATGTAACATTCAAAAGGTCTGATCTATATTATATGCTCAGTAAATATTTGTTCATATACTTCTATTTAAAGAAACCAGTCTTGATTCTGAGTCTTATTCTCATAAGTGTTATATTAAGAGTTTTGTAGTTAGATAGCCTAATAAGTAATGGGAAGATAATGACAAAGGAAAGTGACATTCTGCAAAGGATATACTACCATAGAACTGACCCAGAGGTTACTAATGGCAACAGGAATCCAGCTACAGATGATGTGAAGTTGCAGAATGTTTCAGACTCTTCTCAGTATAAGCTTGCATGCTCTGCATTTAGGGTATGAGCAAAACTCAGTGTCTCTCTCCAGTCAGACTCATCTAACAATGTTTTAAAATATAGTCTCAACAGACACTTGCTTTAGCAGCATGACTTTAAATTTTGTAAATGAAGTTGATCTGAAAGCCCCTGGATGATAATTATGTGGTTGAACTGTATCACGTTTTCAAAAAAGTAAATAAATAAAATAAAATGAAATAAAGCCACTCAGCGAATATGGAAAGCATGGAAAGGAAATTAGTGTAAGTACTTAAGTATGAACACTAAATTTAAAAAGATGAACTACATTTAGTTCATATAAACCTACCATTTACTAGATAAAATAAATAAGCATCAGAAACCAAGGTCCCGGAGCAATTAGAAAATCAGCAAAGTCAAGATTAAATTAAGAGCCTTGATGCCCTAATCAAGAAGGACTCTGAAGCACTGGCAAGGAAGACCCAGAAAGGGTCTTGAAGAAAATATCTTTGCTCCAACTTCAGGCCATATAGTTTTTACTTAGAAAATAATAGTGATAATATTCTTAATTGTGTCTATTTTATTTTAAAATTATTAAATATAGAGACTCTGATATGTAAAATGAAGGGAAAATCACTTTGTAACTCATTACAATCTTATAGGAAGGTCATTGTGCTAACCACTTTCAGGATTGTTGCCTTAGTCAATTGGATGCCCACCACATTGACCAGAATTCTTGTGTGGTGGACACATACTCTTCACCTTTGTACTGTAATGCTAATGAGCATCTGTTAGTAACTATCAAAATAAGCAAAAAGAATGACTATTGAGAAAAATCAGAATATAAGCCTTTTCCCATTGAAAAGCAAGAAAATTAGAACTCAAAATATCTAATTCTTTGTTATGAATGTAGCTCTTGGATTTTATTATGAACACTCATAATTTCCTCTTGTAAATTTAGTGATTAAAGAAGACAGACTTTGCATCTTTCAAGGTAGCTATGGACAGGTTGTGATAAGAAATAAGCACATAATGAGAACACAAATGGGGCATTTTACTGACGTTCTCAATAGGAAGCATGGAAAGCACTTCCAGTCGAGAGAGAGAGAGAGAGAGAGAGAGAGAAAGAGAGAGAGAGAGAGAGAGAGAGAGAGAGAGAGAGAGAGAGAGACAAAGACCAGGCATGGCAGTCTGGTTGGTCACTACTCTTCTCTTGTCCTCTTTCTTCTTCTCAAATGCAGCTTTCCGGGAGTTATTTCAAGTCTAAAGTTCCTGAAGCATCTCTAAAGATTCTGGATGTTTGAAATCTATATTATTTCAGTAGTCAAGGCAGACAAGTTCAAAAGGAGAAATGACTACTTCAAAGAGGTCTAGAAGATAAGACTTTAAATGATGCAGTTGAAAAGTCTTTTAGGTTTCCAATTTGTGTATTTTGTCAGCCATTGGCTGTGCTGACATATCATCTACTTCTAGATTATGCCAAGACTAAAGAAGTTCATCTTTGCTCCTGAGTCTCTAGATCAGAATAAAGCTTACAGATTTTGGTTAGTTCTATATTAAATTGTGGTCTCAGGCCTTTTCCATACATGTGTATTCTTGAACTTGGGATGTATATGTAACTACTATCTATGTAAGTCTTATACTGATGCCAGAGATGCAAGATAAAAAGTAGAAACACAGAATACCTCAGCTATATCTAGCCTGTACAGACATGTCTTGCTTAGTGTTCTATTGCTGTGAGAAAATAAAATGACTACAAGAAACTTGGGAATGGAAGCATGAATTGTGAACGGCACTTCTTATTCAAATACCACATTCAAATGAAGATGCAGTAGCCTCCATTCAGGAAATTTGCTATGAGAGAAAATTAGAGAGGTTCTGGAAAGAAGAACATCTCTGACCCAGAGCGTGACTTATCCCTGATATCCAGGAATACCTTTTAATGTTCACTGTGCCAAGAAATTATTCAATGGTCACTCTTTCCCCTTATGATATCACTTTTCATGTTTCAAATGTTTTCCAAACACTTGACCTTAAGAAATGCTTTCCTTGACATCATACTTTTTTAGCTTATACTCTCTTGGTAAAACTTTCCCATCTTCAAGATTCTCCATGCATTTATTTTACTGTTTACGATGAGACCCCATTGAGAGAAAGTGTAATTTCTAAAGGTCCTTGGACTCAAATGTCCGCTACTAAAATCACCAGCACCTAGGAGATTGAAATGAATACAACAGCTGCTCAATAGTTGCCTGTTGATGACAGATGACAAAGAAGAGGAAGACAGGATGTCATGAGAATCTTTTATAGTTTTTTATCTGTATTAACAATTGGAAAACGTAACAATTAGTTTGTCCTAAAATTAAAGTTTAGGTGCCAAAAAAAAAAAAAAAAAAAAGAGCAGAAAATGCTCTCCCTGGGAAATTAAATGTTGTACCAAAGAAAAGAAATAAATTTTGTTTGCATAGTATAAACACCCACAGGACTAGTAGAAAACTTTTTAAAATCTATTTAAAGTATATTTTCTAATGGTTGTAAGTACCAACAATATCTCCAAGGTCCCCATCTTTCCAATGCTGGGACTCATGATTTTAAATTATTGATTTCATAACACGAATCAATGCTCTTCTTATACAATTGTTTAGTAGAGTAGCTTCACACTAATTCTACTGATACTTCTCATATTTAAAATATAGGCATGATCATAGGAAGAAAATCCATATCTTGTTTCAAGTAACATATCTTATACTTTTATACATCTTCGTTTCATTTAGTATTATGACAGAAACCACTAATTCATGAAAATAATCATGAAACACTTCGTAAAATTGAATCAAGTGTCCTCCACATCATCAGAACTTACTCTGTAATGAGTTAAGGAAGCCAAACAAAATTTGATTTTAACCACTTATGACAAAGGAGTTACTGATTCATGGGGAAAGTCTGAGATTTATTTATATCTTGTATGCCATGTGAAAAGTAATATTTTGAGTAGAGAGCACTTTGAAAATTCTTTCTTGATTATATTTTAAGCTACAAACATGTTCAACAAAACCTCTTTGTAGTAAAGTTAAAGGATATCCATATACTCATCTCTGCATGGAGGTGAAGGGCATGGGTTATCGTCTCTCTGCAGCAGGTGAAATGAATTCTTCACATGAGGATGGAGGACAGAAATACTCAGAGTAATGACCTACGGCAGTGTCAGCAATAAAGACTGCCACTTAATATAAGCGATATTTATTTATGCATAGGGAGCAATGTGAGAAACCCGATTGGAAAAGCCTATGGCTTCTTGGTACAGAAAAACTCTGTTCCTCATCCCTCACATATAAAGTCCTCTTATCAAGAATCTAAGCCAGATATTATGATGGAGAAAAGAAAGGTGAGAAGTTGCTTTAGAAGGATAGCAGCGGTAGACATTCCCACAAACCTGCATTGCTTCTCAGTCCCGATCAAAGTTACTTTCTTCAAAAAAAAAAAAAAAAAAGGCCTGATACATAAGAAAAATTGGATATATAATGGATGTTTTGCTGTGTGGCCTGTAAAAACTCCCTTAGATAAAAATGTCTGACAAATACAAAGGTGGGTGCTCTCAGCCAACCACTGGACTGAGCACAGGGTCCACAATGCAGGAGTTAGAGAAAGGACCCAAGGAGCTAAAGGGGTTTGCAGCCCTATAGAAGAAACAACGATATGAACTAACCACTACTCCTAGAGCTCCCAGGGACTAAACCACCAAACAAAGAGTACACATGGAGGGACCAATGACTCCAGCTGCATAGGTAGCAGAGGATGTCAATGGGAGGAGAGGCCTTTGGTCCTGTGAAGGCTTGATGGCCCAGTGTAGGGGAATGCCAGGACAGGGAAGCAGGAGTTGGTGGGTTGGGGAGCAGGGAGATGGAGGATAGGATGGGGGTTTTTGGAGGGGAAATGAGGAAAGGGGATAACATTTGTAGATAAATGTAAATAAATCTAATATCTAATAAATAAATAATAAATATTTAATCTAATATCTAATAAAAATGAAAGACAAAAAAGCAAAACAAAAATTGCACAGAGTAGACTCATGTGGAAGTGATTTTATGTTTTTAGCTAAATCAGTTCTCCTAGTCTGGTTGCTCTCCAGCCTGTCTCTACCAAGTATTTTTTTTTTAATATTCATATGGTTTTATTTGCAAAAACAAGATAGCTTGTATTACTCTTACCAGCTGGGAATGAATTGTTCTGGTGGATATGACAGTTCTGCAGCCATTTAAATCAGACTTTGTGTTACTCTCCATTACTTCAACAAATACCTGAGCTAAAGTACCTTCTTAGGAAAATATTGTCTGGGCTTACGAATACAGAGTTTATAGTTTATAATCGTCCTGGTCCTATTGCTTAGGGCTGGTGGCTAGGCTGCTTATGTTCTTAGCTATCCAAATACCATGAAGTGAAACAGGCAGAAAATTAAAAGAAACAGAAGTTCTAAAATTCCCCTTTGCCCTGTCACTAGAACACGTTGAAAAGTCTCTACTGTTGACCAATAGTACTTTCAGTCATGGGCCTTTGGGGACATGTCTGATGCAAGCATAAAAAATATGAAGAAAACTGAGAAGCAAAGGAGACAGGCATGGCCTGCCCTACTCTGTGGTCTTCTTAGATTTTAGGTTTTTTTTTTTAACAAACTGAGAGCCTTTCTCCTAGTAACAATGCTACATTTTCCCTTGCATGGTGGCAGAGAAACTCTGCATGTCCTTGAGCAGCTCCATGTCTGAATGCTTTGGATAAGGACACTGTAGAGGGATGTTCACAGAATGCCCTTTACCACTGCATTTAGATGAGCCGTAGTGCTCAGTGGTGTTCCCTCAGCTTCTGGGGAGGGAAATACCATTGTACCCAGTGCATTATTGATGGCATTATAGGGCATGGGGAAGACAGTGTGGGCACCTGTGACAGAGATGGCCTGGCCTTGATTGCCAAGAAATACTTGCAAGTGCGAGTAAAGATGTATTTCAATCTATATTCAGCTTTGCTCAAAAATCTTCCTTAAAAATAAAATGTCATACTTCACGGTGGTGAGGAAATCTTTCAGTTTTTCATTTTTATACACAATTCTAGAAGAAGATTGTATCACCAATGCTCAGACTTGGTTTAATTAGCCGTCGTTTCCAAGCTGGTCTGTGATAAGCTTTTGCAGAAGAAATGAAAAAAACTCATAAATCTCTCAGTCTTGGTATAAAAAAAAAGATTTTTTTTCAAACTGTCTGAATTGGAAAAGTGTGCTGAGGTGGTAAGATGTTAAACTTTTACTCCAGCCATTTATCTTTTCTCAATATCCAGGAGTCTTTAAGCTCTATCATGTGCTACGCATATACTTGGAGACTCAAATTCACTATTAGTCCCCGTCACACTCTCCAAGCCATAGTTAAAATAGACACGAGTGGTTAAAATATTTCTATTTATTGGCTGCAGAAGTGCAGGCAAGGAAAAACTTTTTCAAAGTTATCTGGGAAATTATTCTCAGCTTCTGGCTGAGAGAACAGAACCTAACTGGGCTGTCTTGGGGCCTCGTGAGCAAGGCACGGAGACCCAAACACTTATTTGTCCATCAAAAATAGTTAATACATTTAATAAAAACAAATACTTCATTTATTCAGGTATATATTATGAGGCAGGATAAACAGAAATATTGCATAGTTTCTAGTTAATGAGTAAGACATTAAGAATTTAATTTCTCCTCTTTCTAGTCAGTCTGGTATGCTGAACTATAGCCAATTCATCCCTTTGACAGCTATTAATTGAGCCTTAATAATGTATTGGGCCCTGAAATAAAACCTGCTCTCTCAGGAAAGAGCCAAATACCGTCATTATCTGAAAGGAGTGGCCAACTTGAAGAGGGTGGCATGCAGACATGTGTTTTTAGGTTTACTGCTTAAAGATCCTGCAGAGGTACGAGGATTAAAGTGCCCATCTTGAATGTGGGATATAAAGTGTCATAGGCATCTGTACAAAGGACATGACAGATTAGAGGGTGACCATGCATTTCTAGGGCAGGATGGGAAGCCCACTTATTTTTGACTGATGAGAGAAGCTTCTTGTAAGCCTTTAGTGTACATATAGGTCTCATGCAGTTAGGTGATTCTGGATATTGGAACAGTCTTATAAATGCCAGTAGGGGTGAAATTTTGAGGATGGAAATAATGACAGGCACTGATTTACACAAATTCATTCCAGGCTGACAGTGAATTTAAGTACCGTTCAGTTTGTCACTAAAGCAAGGAACACCTCTTAAAACCACTGCTTTCATAGTCCCGATAAATATAATAGTTGCCAAATAATAATACAAATCCATGAAAACTCTACAATGTACATAGAGTAATCTCATACTTTTGGTCACTACCAAAATACTTATTGCATGCCCACGTTGTTTCACTCAGAACCCCAATAAGGGAAAGGCACACATTAGAAAGTCTAACTCTTATTCTTGAGTTGCTAAGGTGTCTCTCAGTGAATGAATGGGACCTGTACTCAGCTGATGAAAGCAATGTGTGATAATTCCAATATATAAAGTAGCCTTAGGTGCAAAAGAAGTCAGAAACACAAGAGAATGCTTGGCTTTTGTGATGTCTTCAAGGAAAGTGTCATGGAATGATGTCTATTCACTTTTATAAAAATAATGGGAACTTTCCATAAAAAAGAGAGTCTTTGAATGAGCTGAGAGGTCATTTTGACAGGGGTAGGAACAGTTTGTTTAAAGCCTTAGAAGTGAGAATAGATGAGCTATAAATATACTAGAACAGTTAGGAGGTAGATTGGTAAGATTCTGACTGAGGACATCTAACTTTATATAGCTTAGCAAATTTCAATGAAAATGAGCTCTCCAACTGTGCAAGAGGTAGTCAGTTTTGACCACCTACTTAGGAATTAGAACTCCTGGGCAGAAAAGCTTTTAATTGGAGTGTTCAGTTATTACTGTAATCTCTTGGAATTCCTGCATCATCAAACTACCACAATGAAAACAATGTATGAAACAGCGTTGGCGATTTAAGCATCATAACAATGAGAGCAAAACTGAAATTAAATATGCTTTTCATTTGAAAATGCAGATCAGAGGGAACCATCAAAATTGTAATATCTTTATTTTAAAACAACTATTTATCTCATTCTGCAGCCACTATTATTGCACTATTACTGTGATGATTAAACTTTTCAATTACATGTTGCATTGTTGGGTTAGGCTTGGACACTCATTAATTAGTTCACTTACATAAAACCCAGAGAAGAAGCAGAGTGATTTTATAACCCGCTGACTCACAGACAGGAAAACAAAGGAAATGCAGTTAAGTGGTTTTTGAGTTCCTCCTACTGAATCTGGGGTCCTCAGTCTGGAAGTCGGACCCTACCCATGACCTCATTGGCAGGGCTTCCTCAGTTGTACTCTCAGCCTCACATTCTCCACTAATTGAGAGCCAGTGCCCCCGATGTTCCTGTAAATTAATCTTACTCAGAACTGCAAGGTGTACTTGCTTCTTGCCTGTTTGTTTACATGCTGCAATTAGCGACCATCTGTGCTAGACTGTTAGGTCCTCCTTTGGCAATCCTAACTTCTGTGAAGGTTATTGACAGGTTGTTTCGGAAGGAGAACTAAGTGATGAACAGAACAGGACCTTTGAGGAGGCAGAGGTGCTACTTTTAAGAGGCACAAAGAGCAGAGAGAGGTGAACTCATTTCTTTTCTCATTTTTTTTTTCTTACTTCTTTTCAAGGCTTCCTTTTCCAAGTCATAGTTCCCATGGGAAGTCTAAGAAGGAGCTTGGCTTCCAAGACATTTCCTGTAGACCTAAAATTTATAGATGAGCTTGTATGCACAGATCCCTTGCTGTCCAATAAGGGGCTGAATATAGCATGGGAACCAAGTGGGGAGAATAATCTCAGGAAGTGAGAAAGGCCTATGTAGCTGAGACCAAGGTCAGTCATGACACTTGTCATGGGATCATCTGCTCTTATGGAATGGTGGCCTTGTCAGTTGCCATTAGCCAACTATTCTCATGCTATAAGAGACCTGGCCAGTCTGTAAGACCCAAGGACAGTCTTTGTCTTCTTCTTAGTCTCTGTCCCTCTTCTTCTACACACTTTATCTTCTTCACTCCCTCCCTTCCTGTCTTCCTTCTTTAAAGACATTTGGACTGTGATGATGCTCTTATGATGCCTCCCTGAATTTCCTGGCTAAGCCTTTAAGACTCAGTCTGCAGAAACAGCCTGTCTCCCAGAAGTCCGTTATAACCAGGGTCACAGGTGAGAGCTCCACCCATTACCTGCACCAACTGAGACCCCCACAGGGCCCAATGGACACTGGAACTATTTGCCTGCTGGAGAAACATCTTTCTTCCAGTCTGCAAAATGGATGTTCCTGCTCCCTCCCATGCCCAGAGACAGTCTGTCTCCAAGGAGGCCTGTTATAATCAGGATCATAGGATATCGGCTGTAACCAGGGACACAGGAAGCCTGCCCTAACTAGACACACAGGAAGGCCACCAGCCAGAGAAGCATCACTCTATGCCTCCCAGGAGGCCTGCCCTAACCTAGCTCACAGAGCACTACCTGCCTACAATGAGGAGCAGGCTCCAGTCAGAGATGACCAGGCCAGTTAACATCACAAATAACCAGATGGTGAAAGGCAAGCACAAGAACATAATTGGCAGAAACCAAAGGAACTCCACACCAACACAACTCAGTTCTACCACCACAGCAAGCCCTGGATACCCTAACACACCCAAAAAGCAAGATTCTGATCTAAAATCCTATCTCATGAGGATGATAGAGACCATTAAGGAGGACATAAATAAATCCTAAAAGAAATACAGGAGAACACAGGTAAGCAGGTAGAAGGCCTTAAAGAGGAAGCAAATTAATCCCTTAAAGAAATACAGGAAAATAATTTAAAAGGTGAAGGAATTGAACAAAACTGTCCAAGACCTAAAAAATAAAAATAGAAACAATAAATCAATCACAAATGGAGGCAATCATGGAGATGGAAAATCTAGGAAAGTGATTAGAAGTTACAGATGCAAGCATTTTCAACAGAATATAAGATAAAGAAGTGAGAATCTCAAGAGTAGAAGATACCATAGGAGTTATTGACACAACAGTCAAAGAAAATACAATGTGCAAAAAGCTCCAAACCCAAAACATTCAGAAAATTCAGGATATAATGAATAGACCAAACCTAAGAATAATGGGTATAGAAGAACATGAAGATAACCAATTCAAAGGGCCATAAAACATCTTTAACAAAATTATAGAAGAAAACTTCCCTAACCTGGAGAAAGAGATGGCCATAAACATAAAAGAAGCCCACCGAATGCCAAATAGATTGGACTAGAAAAGAAAATTTCCTCATCACATAATAATCAAAACACTAAATGCATAGAACAATGAAAGAATATTAAAAGTGGTAAGGGGAAAATGGCCAAGTAACATATAAAGGCCATCATTGGGAGAAAGGCCCCTTGGTCATGCAAACTTTATATGCCCCAGTACAGGGGAACGACAGGGCCAAGATGTGGTAGTAGGTAGGGGAGCAGGGCGGGGGATGGGGAGGGTATAGGAAACTTTTGGGATAACATTTGAAATGTAAATGAAGAAAATAATTAATAAAAATTGAAAAAAAAAGAGACCAGCATCATTGAAGTGACATCTTCTGGGAAGTGTTTTCTGAGAGCACAGATGCTGTGTTCCTGAGATAGCCAAAGTTGTGCCTCGTGCTACAGCAGGACTTGGCAATATGTAAGAGTTACCCAGGTGGTACTGGTTTTGAAGGCATGAAGAGGTCACTCAGAGCAGCTGAGGCTTGGCACTGTGGAAGGTGCAGCTTCAGTTGCAATTGATGGCGCAGGACTGAAGGGGTCATGCAAAGGAGTTGAGACTTGGCACCATGAATACAGCAATGTTTTGGAGATGCCAGTACCATGAGATGACCACCAAGAACAGCAGCAGCAGTGGAGTACAGGCAGCTGGAGCCTAGAAGACAAAGCTGTGTGCTACAAAGGACAGGGCTGGAGAAGTGACCCAAGCCCTTGGAGGAGCCCAGAAGATCGTGAGTTGGATCCCAGACAATGGACAGTTGACGTTTAATTTTTGCTTTTGATTGTGACTGTGCCCTGATATTTTTCCCTCTTGAAGAAAGAAGGTATTTTATTGGAGTCCACAGTTAAGAGACTTTGGATTGTAAAAGTGATTGGACTTTTAATATGTAAAGACTGTGGGACTTTTAAAGTTATTTACATCTTGGGGATAAATAAGAACTAAGGGTTGAGGCTTACTAGTGATGTGTTTGTGTGTCAAGTTGACAAGGGGTCAATTGTACTGGCTAGTTTTGTGTCAACTTGACACAGCTGGAGTTATCACAGAGAAAGGAGCTTCAGGTGAGGAAATGCCTCTATGAGATCCAACTGTAAGGCATTTTCTCAATTAGTTATCAAGGGGGAAAGGCCCCTTGTGGGTGGGACCATCTCTGGACTGATAGTCTTGAGTTCTATAAGGGAGCAGGCTGAGCAAGCCAGGGGAAGCAGGCCAGTAAAGAACATCTCTTCATGGCCTCTGCATCAGCTCCTGCTTCCTGACATGCATGAGTTCCAATCCTGACTTCCTTGGTGATGAACAGCAGTATGGAAGTGTAAGCTGAATAAACCCTTTCCTCCACAACTTGCTTCTTGGTCACGTTTTGTCCAGGAATAGAAACCCTAAGACACACACAAACCTAATACCACCTCTAACAACAAAATAACAAAAACGAACAATCATTGGTCTTTAATAGCTCTCAACATCAATGGACTCAGTTCCCCAATAAAAAGACATAGGCTAACAGACTGGATACAGAAACAGGAGCCAAAATTTTGCTGCATTGAGGAAACACACCTCCTTAAGAAAGACTAACACTATCTCAGTAAAAGGCTGGAAAAAAGTTTTCCAGGCAAATGGTCCCAAGAAATAAGTTAGAGTAGCCATTCTAATATCCAATAAAATAGACTTTCAACCAAAAGTTATCAAAAGTCATGGGGAAGGACCCTTCCTATTCATCAAAGGAAAAATCCACCAACATGAAGTCTCAGTTCTGAACATCTTTGCTCCAAATGTAAGGGCACCCACATTTGTAAAAGAAACTTTACCAAAGCTTAAGACACACATTGAAACCTAACACAATAATAGTAGGAAACTTCAACACCCTACCATCATGAACAGACAGGTCATTGAACCAGAAACTAAACAAAGACACCGAAAATAGCAGAAATTATGAACCAAATGGATTTAATAGATATCTATAGAACATTTCACCCTGAAACAAAAGAATGTATCTTCTCAGTACCTCAAGGTACCTTCTCCAAATTTAACCTTATAACTGGACAGAAAACATTTTGTCAAATGATTTTCAGCATCTAATAAGATAACTGTGTGATTTTTCTTTGAATTTGTTTATACAGTGGATAACGTTGATGGATTTCTGTATATTGAACTATCGCTGATGCCCCAGAGAAGGCAGATGGTAGAGTGGTGAGGTGGGAGGTGGGCAGATGGGTGGGGAAGCACCCTCTTAGTGGTGAAGGGGAGTGCGTGGGGTCTTGTGGAGAGGGGACCAGGAAGGAGAATAACATTTAAAATGTAAATAAATTATATAATTTAAAAAAGACTCACTCCATATGTGACACTAAGACTTCATTCTGGAATGTTTGTTTCCTTCTATAATACTTTCCTATTTCATTCTCAAGTCCACTTGTTTTCTGCCTACATTTGGCATCTGTCTTTAGCCTGACTGTTTCCCAACAAAGAAGGCATCTTTGTCCTGTAACTATCTTCTCTCTACAGTCTCTGGCTCTTATAATCCATTTGCCTTCTCTAATGCAATGATTCCCAAACTGTGGGAAGAAAGGGTGTGATATAGATGCCACAACTAGGAATTGTAAGGTCCCAGAAAGAGACCCCACTCGAGTCTCAGGAGTTCACGCACCTAAAGAATGAGAGACCATCTTGATGTAATACACATGAGGGAGGTTTAATCATGGAGCTCGGAGCGACAACACCCACCCCATGCTAAAGGTAGAAGAGTCGACCATGAGACTTGAAAATTAGAAGTTTATATAGTAATTGGGGTGGGGGGTTGGGTAATTGGCACGGTTTCACATGTTTGGCTAGTTCAAACATCAGCAAGAGGCCCCAGGTAACAGCCTGAGGTAATAGGTAACTCTAAGGGACAAGGGGGGCCAGGATGGCCAGTTCTTCAGAATGAGCATTCTACAGTCTCTTCTTCTCAGCACCTTGGCCATTTCTCAGTTTCTGTGTTAGTCACTATCAACTGAAGAAAGAAGGTTTTCTGATTAGTTTGCTAAGAGATGCTCTTATCTACAGATATAAAAATAAGCTATCAAGTGTCAGTATAACACTGTAATTATTTAGCATAATAAAAGTAGTAGTTGCTTCCCTGTTGCATGACCCAGAGGTTCTTGTCTTACTACCAAGTAATAGCATCACTTATGGATTTCACCATTTGGAACAGGTCTTAAATCCAACCAGTAAGTGGTTGGTTATTCTTTTTTTTTTTTTTTTTTTTTTTTTTTTTTTTTTCGACTGAATCCAGGCGCCTGCACGGACTAGCTGGGGGGTTGGGCCCAACCTCATATAACCCAAGAATCTAAGTAAACTTTAAGATGCTTTGAACAGAGTGATTTGTCTTGGCGTCTGCTCTCTCTCCCCCCGTCTAGTCTCTTTCAGCCCCAGTTTGCCTTCCGGCGAACCTGGTTCACAAGTAGGCGCGGGCGGCTTACCCCAACAGCTCATAGTTAAGAGTTGGAGAGAATTGGTGATTACTTTTCTCCTCTGTAAATATGCATAACACTATCCAGCACAATAAAAACTATCTCACGGGGATAAATCCTCCACGTGAGCACCAGCTTGATTTCTCTGTGTTCTAAGACTCAAGTATGTGGGTCTAGTTCTGCCTAGTTCTGAAAGGGAGTCAAGAACATTGACAATAGCTTGTAATGTTTGAGAATACAGAGGCCAGGCTGAAACATGATAGTATAATGAGTAAGAAAGAGACCTGCGTGTGGACATTCAGCTAAAGGGTATGAATAGCTGTGATATGCATGGTGCAAGTGTGGAATCTCTTTTGTTCAGCCTTTGCTCTAGACTGACATAAGATTTAGCATGTTTTTGCTGACAGAAGCTGGAATGGGGACATGGTAAAGGACATTACCAAGAAGAAAATGCAGTCTTTGCAGCCAGATGTCAGGAACTTACATAAAGGTGTCTTGTCTCCGGGAATACTAGAGTCCCATGTAGGAACTTAGTTTGGGGACAGAAATAACCACCTCTTATATGTGTTCAGTTCTGACCTTGCCATCTGCTATGTCAGATGGATGCCATCATCACATCAGAGTGTGACAAAATGCTTACAATGCACTTAATCTGCAAATTAAAGGACAGGATCTCAAACAGTCTCAAAGAACTCAGGTGCGAAGTAACAAAGTCCAGTGACCTTTCTCACACGTTCTTCTTAATACTCACTATTGGCCAATACTCCATTAGTGCTACTTTCTTGGGAACCAATGAACTGAATTCCATGGACCACATTGTCAAATATAAGTGTCGTGTACAGTCTGACTGTCAGTATTCTGCTTTCCTTGTGTATCTTTCAGAGTACTGACTTGTACATGGTGGAAGCCTAATAAGTATGAGCAATTATTAATAAGATTCACTTGAGATTTTGGACATACCTATAAAAACATAAATACTTCAGAAACCCACTTTGCCCTGAAATTTCTCAAATACATAAGACAAAAAAGTCAACACAAAGTATTTTAATTTGCACATGAAGAATCCATTTCTCTTGTGTGTGAAAAAGTATTTTATTTGAACAATGTAAGTACTTCTCTGGTGAGTCCTAACACCTTCTTGCCACTTCTTCTGTCTATTTCTAGCCATATCATGCAACATTGTCTTACACTTTCTGCACAGGCAATTGAGCCAAGCAGCCCTTACTAGGCTTGTTCACAGTAGCCCTCCAAGTCTGCTGATCCTCCCTACCCCCTTTCCTCCATCCCCTCTACACAAGTATTAAGCTCGTTCATAATGTTGCAATAGGAGCTACTGGAACAGGAATTGAGAGGGAGGGGGCAGGTGTATGCTTTCTGGCTCTGTTGCATCCATCAGAATCTTGAACTTAGATTCAGAACTCAGTACAGCCAACACAAAGAAAATGTGAGAGAAAAACACACCTGTCTGAATTAGCCCAGCTGTCCTGAACCCAAAGAAACAGCTGTGTGGTCTCATTTTTTACCAGCTTCTCTTAGAACTGCAGTTGAATTGTTATTTTGTCTTGTCCCCTATTATGTAGAGCAAAGGGAAATAGTTGCTCCTCAGAAGCCCCTGATCAGCAGAGAATGCTCTGTGGAACTAATAAATGTTGCCTTTAATCACACTAAATGGGAGGAGATGACAGAGATCTTTGCAGACAGCCCAGACTTCCTTTCTGTTTCAGGATATATGTAAATGTACTACAACGTGCATGAATGTACCTTCATGTTTCTGATTGCAACATATTTCACACCCATTTAATGAGGCCCTCTGGGCATTCACGTTCTTTTGTGAAGCTAAAAGTGGACTAAATGTGGGCCTCTTGAAATATCAATCACTAAATTTTGTAGCTACTGATGACCAAGCAGGAGGCCTGCCAGCTCCTGAGCACAGGTCTTTCCTCTTACAGGCAGTGCTTCCTAAAATGCCATCTCGTAGCCTGCGGCAATCATACATGACAATGGTTCATAATTCACTTCAGGCTTCCGCTTTCCCTGGAAGCCCTTACAGATCACTTGGTACACAGTATATCTTCCTATTGGGTTTGTTCATTCTATCATTTGTTGAATATTAGCCACTTGGTTTCTCTCAACCTTACCTCACCATGCTTGTAGAAAACCACAGTCACCCTACTCATCTACCCATGGAGACTGAATACCGAGATCTGGGCCACGAGTTCCACATTCATGTTTTTATCCTCAGCATGGTGCTGTACCTACAATGAAGGATCTCAAATCCATGGAACAATACATGGGAAATGAAAGAGAAACAGATATGTCTGAAACCTGCTTCATAGTCCTGAACACAAAGACATGCAGCTGAATGCTCTCAGTTTTCACCTGGATTCTCTTTTCTTCTTTTGAGCAAATGTCATATTGTTCTTTTTTTTTTTTCTTTTTGAGATTATGATATAACTACAGCATTTCTCCCTTCCCTTTCTTCTTTCAAAACTGTCCCAAATACAATAATATATATATATATATATATATATATATATGCATCAAACAGGATGGGAGAAAGCTAATGAGACCTAAAGCCTACACAAAGGACTAGAATTAACCAAGAAAATAAATCTGGGACCAGGAGAAATCATCTTCATCAGGCAAGGACACACTAGTTGGTTTCCCACTACTCTATACTCAGCCCTGAAAACAAACACTGCTCTTTTGTCTAGAATCTTACTGTACAGAGTAAGTGGACATCATTTCTACCTAGGAGCTTGGGATTAGCAGAGAAAGCTCCGGGGAATGGGTAGATGTTCTCTGAATGAGATAAAAAAGAAATACAATATTAAAAGAAAAACCAGGAAAATTAACTTTTTCCTTGGGGAGGAAAGAATGACTTGAAAAATTTTATTGACTTTTAAAGAGTTAAAAAAGTAGTGTACACAGTACATTTAGGAAAGAGGGAGAAGATAGAAAGCCACAGAACAATATTTCCCATTTCTTCTATTTTTTGGATTATTATATAGTTAAATCATCTATCCTTTCCATTTCCTCCCTCTAAACCCTTTCATATACCCCTTTTAGCTCTCTTTCAAATTAATGGCCTCTTCTTTGATTAACTGTTATTGCAAGCACATATGCAAATGTATTTACATATATACTTCTAAATATAACCTGTTTAGTCTTCACACAGTTACTCATATTTATGCTTTCAGAGCTGACCATTTGGTGGGAGATGACCAGTGATTTGCTCTTCCCTGGGGAAGATTACTGATTCAGTTATCAGAATTTCTTAGTTGCCCCTAGATAGTTCTGTTCTGTGTACAGTCGAGGCCTCCTGGGATATCCCCTTTTCACAGTGAGATATCTACTGTTGTTGTCCTTGTTCAGCTCATATTAAGCAGTCTATGGGTGAGAATTTATGGCTGTACCTTCTGAAATTACTAGGAGAAAAAGTCTCACAGCAAACTTTCAGATCCTCTTGCATTAAAATCTTTCCACTCTCTCATCTACAATGTTTTTTAAGCTTTAAGTGTAGAATATCTTGTGGGTGTATCCATTGGGACTGGACTCTACATGTTGATTAGTTGTGATATTTTGTAATGACTTCTGTCTGTTGCAAAGAGAAGTTTCCTTGATGCAGGGTGAGGTCTATACTTCTCTATAGGCATAAAATCAAATGTTTAAGATGTAGTTGGGGGATTATAATGGTTTAATAATGTGGTTTTTATAGGTTCTTCTATAAGATCAATGATTTGAATAGGCCTGAGTAGTTCCGGGTACCAGGCAGGGTATGTTTCTTTGAAGGAGGATCTTAGAGAGACCCGATTAGAGAGCTGATTGTTACTGAGGAGATGTGTGTGCTTCTACTGCACCCTTAGGTCTCTTGTTATGCCAGCCATTATTGTGGTTCATGGGCAACAAAACTAGATAGAAGTATTGCTTCTTGCTTACCTCCTTTGATAACTTGAATGATGTCTTCTGGTACAACAAAAGATAGTCCTCATAGAGAAGGAATTCAAGTCAGTTCCAACTCAGGGACCTCTGAATTGATCTACATGGTGTTTTCAACAATAGGGAATTACCTTCCACCTCTATGGACAACCAAGGTCAAGAGCAGTAAACTCTTATGTGTTGAAAGTTTCTTGCACAAGCATGACCAAAAAATTCAAAAGAAGGATTCTTATGCCTAGTATTAGAGTTTTTGTTAGGTGGGTTGGAGGGAGCATTATCAGCCCAGATAAGAAATTATCACTTAAGCATAACTACATATCTATTTTTACACAGATGTGTGTAAGTTTGTGTGTGTGTGTGTGTTATTTTATCCTCTTCTCTCATTCTTCTATGTTTTGCTACATGTTTCTCCTTAAAGAAACTTCACCTTTCTTATTTCCCCAATCGGATCTTTTAACCACATTATGAACTGGTGCCCAGATTACATGAAAACTGAGCTATAGATAGTAAATGCTATATGTGCTAGACCAAGAAAGAAGCCTGTATGTAGAAGAATGCAAATTGATCCATTCTTATCTTCTTGTACAAAGCTCAAGCCCAAGTGGGATCAAGGACCAGGTACACTGAATCTAATAGAAGCGCAAGTGGGGAAGAACCTTGAGTACATGGACAGAGGGGGAAATTTCCTGAACAGAACACCAATGGCTTATGTCCTAAAATTAATAATTGACAAAGGGGGCCTCATAAAATTGAAAAGCTTCTGTAAGGCAAAGGACACTGTCAACAAAATGGCAACCCAGAGATTGGGAAAAGATCTTTACCCATCCCACATCCAATACAGGGCTAATATCCAATATATACAAAGAACTCAAGAAGTTAGACTCCAGAGAAAAAAACCTATTAAAAATGGGGTACAGAGGTAAACAGAATTCTCAACTGAGGAATCTCACATGGCTGAAAAGCACTTAAAGAAATGTTCAACATCCTCAGTCATCAGGGAAATGCAAATCAAAATGACCCCGAGGTTGACCAGCTTCCTTCTAAATGCCACCCCATCCTGTGTACTGATTCCTGATATCTATACTCTTTTCAGGAAAGATGAGATTTTTTTTTTCTAATTAGAGATGAGATTTCTAGGAGCAAATTATGTTGAGGTGGAGGAAGCAAACCTTTCCATTTAAATTCATAATAAAATGTGAGACCAAAATGGACACAGAATGAGACTTAGCTGGCCACATGCTTGATATACAAATATGAGGACTGGAGTATCTGGATCCTCAGGATCCATTTAAGAAATAAACATGTGGATATAGCAACTCACCTGTCTTCCCAGAACATGAGAGACAGAGACAGGAGAGCCCTGGAAGCTACATCACTAGGTCTATAGAAACCAAAGGATATAGATTTGGTGAGAGACCCTGACTCAGCATATAAGCCACTGAGTAAAACATTAGACCATTGTTCAAACACATCCACATACATAAAACATATGTGTGTGCACATTTAAAGTCACATACCTGCACACATTTACACACACACACACACACACACACACACACACACACACTTAAGATACTAAGTAAGTAAGTACGTAAATAAACAACAAACAGCCCAAAGAATTGAGGAGGGTGACAGCTGAGTACAAAGAAGAATCTTCCTTTAAAAAAAAGACACAGGAAAGATCAGAAATGTAGTCCAGATTTATTAGGGATGTACCATCATTTTATTCTGGTTTTCTCAGACTTTCTACAACTGTTTCTAACAAAGAAAAGACCTGTCGAAACAACATAGGAATGAGCTTCATACTTATCTGTAAGATTGGCTGATGAAGTTCCATGTGTGCTACGTAGTTATCTAAGCTGTGTTCATAATTTCTCAGTGTCATACAAGAAGTAGATGGAAAATTTATGCTCATTATGCAAATGCATGACTTTCCCTGAAAAGTTATGCTAAAGTCTGTACTGACTTTATCTGTAAATGGGTTTTTTGTAAATAGGATTTGTGCAGATAAAATAAGCTAAAGTAAAATCATATTAGAGTTATGTGAAAATAAAATGATTATTTGGAGATTTTATAAAGAGATCTCCTTAAAGAGATCCTCATTTGAAAAATAAGAACATAGACACAAAAGAAGGAGATAAACATGGAAGAGACAGGAGCGAGGCCAAAAGTCTCTAAAAGTCCCCAACAGCTAGAAGCAGTAAAAAAGATTACTCTTCAAGAGGCTGCCAGGACTTAAGGGGGTCACAGTCCTGATGACACCTGGTTTGCATTTCAGAAAACAGGAAGAGATGTTTAAGTTTCTGCAATTCAGGATGCTTACCTCACAGGATGTAGGATGTTTACATTCTTAAAAGAACACATGATTTAAGAGGAAAGCGATACTTAAATATTCTTTCCTTCTTGTAATTGAATCTCTGGCTTGTTTTATTGTAGCCCATAGTACCACTTGAAGAGTTATATTAATAAAAAGAAAAAAAGAATCTTAGATTTTCCCGAAAATCCAGAGAAGGAGGAAGAAAAGAACAGAAAAAAAGCCAAATATTTTAAGCAAACTGATGATGAGTAGCCTAAGAACAGACTTTGGGTATTTCCCCGCTCTCAAGAAAAGCAGTCTCACTTCTTGACAGCAAAAGTTTATTCTGTGCATCCTGTCAGAACTGCTGGCCTTGTGTGATAAAGCACAAACACGTGGCAGAGACCTCTTGAGCAGCTAAAAAGAGTTGCAGACCCTAGGTGCTTCATGATAAATAGAAAGATTTTCTTGTGAGAAAATTAAAATGCAAATGGCAATGTCTGCTTAATATCATTTCCAGAATCCTAATGCTATAAATACACTGTTTACTCTACATGCAGCATAGAGGCCTAATTGTGTTAATATGCAGGAGGACAGCTCACCTCGCCTGTAAAATACCCCCTTTACATTTTATAGCTTTACAAATGTCAGGCTGTTAGGCCATAACTCTCCTGCTGAGGACCTCATTACCTATAAAGCATTCATATCTGTCACATAAAAGATGCAGGTACGATGCAGATTTGGCAATTAATCCATGCATCGTTATCCAACTAGCTGGTCTTGCCTAGTTTTTCAAACAACAATTATGTTACCCTGGACACCTTTTACAAAGTACTACTCTTTTTCTATATGTTCGATCAGAAGGATGGAAACTCTAAGTCAAAAAATTTCTTTATGTAATATTTTGGGAGCCTATTGACCAATGGCTTAAATAAAAGGCTTCTCATGACTATTTTTATTGGATATTTTATTTATTTACATTCCAAATGTTATCCCAGTTGCCCCTCTGTAAACCCCCTACCCCATCCCCCCTCTTCCTGCTTCTATGATGGTGCTCCCCCAACCATCCACTCCCACCTCACCTCCTCAGGATTTCTCTATACTGGAGCATTGAGCCTTCAAGGGTGACTCCTCCCATTGAAGCCAGATAAGGCTGTCCTCTGCTACATATGCAGCTGGAAATGCAAACCCCTTCAGCTCCTTCATTCCTTTCCTAACTCCTCCATTGGGGTCCCTGTGCTGCTCAGTCCAATGGTTGGCTGCCAGTATCTGCATTGGTATTTGTCATGCTCTAGCAGAGCCTTTCAGGAGACAGATATATCAGGCTCCTGTCAGCAAGCACTTCTTGGCATCCACAATAGGGTCTGGGTTTGGTGTCTGTATATGGGATGGATCCCAGGGTGAGGCAGTCTCTGGATGGCCTTTTGTTCAGTCTCTGGTCTATACTTTGTCCCAATATTTCCATGTGTGATCTTTTGTGACTGGGTTACCTCACTCAGGATGATGTTTTAGGCTGAGAAGCACCTAAAAAAGGCCATGTCAGTGCATGGCAAACACAGAAGTGGATGCTCACAGTCAACTATTGGATGGAACACAGGGCCCCTAAAGAAGGAGCTAGAGAAAATACCCAAGGAGCTAAAGGGGGTATTTTATTCAGCAACCCTATAGGAGGATCATCAATATGTACTAACCAGTACCCCTCCACACCAGAGCTGTGTCTCCAGCTGCATATGTAGCAGAGGATGGCCTAGTCAGCCATCAATGGGAAGAGTGGCCCTTGGTCTTGTGAAGATCATATGCCTCAGTACAGGGGAATGCCAGGGCCAGGAATCTGGAGTGGGTGGGTTGGGGAGCAGGGCAGGAAAAGGGTATAGGGGACTTTCGGGATAGCATTTGAAATGTAAATGAAGAAAATATCTAATAAAAAAAGAAATGTTCAATATCCTTAGTCATTAGAGAAATGCAAGTCAAAACAACTCTGAGATTCTACCTCACACCAGTCAGAATGGCTAAGATCAAAATCTTAGGTAACAGCAGAGGCTGGTGAGGATGTGGAGAAAGAGGAACACTCTTTCATTGCTGGTGGGATTACAAGCTTGTACAACCACTCTAGAAATCAGGTTGGTGGTTCCTCAGAAAATTGGACATAGTACTACCTGAGGACCTAGCTATACCACTCCTTGGCATATACCGAAAAGATGCTCCAACATATAACAAGAACACGTGCTTCACTGTGTTCATAGAAACCTTATTTATAAATAGCCAGAAGCTGGAAAGAACTCATATGTCCCTCAACAGAGGAATGGATACGGAAAATGGGGTACATTTACACAATAGACTACTACTCAGCTATTAAAATCAATAACTTCATGAAATTCTCAGGCAAATGGATAAACTAGAAAATACCATGACAATTTTTTTAAAGATGGTGTTTGGCTCTTGGAAGAAGCATTATTGACCCAGATGAGAAAATTTTATTTAAGCTATGTAAATATGTTTATATGCAGACTTATGTATAATATAGGCATTTCTAGGTAGACAGTTAACAGTAGCATACTTTATGACTTTTCCCGACATTTTTCCTGTTAATTTACTTTTGGGCTTCTGTACTTACCTCCCTTCACTCTCCCTAAAGAGGGTCCTTCCAGATAAGATCACTTGTACCCTACTAGTCCCCACCTCTCTATTGCCACCTGACCCGCCTATCTCAGCAACAGTCCCTGTCTTCTTTCCTGGTTCCTACAGTTTCTCCAGGATATGCATTCATATCTAAAAATTTGGAGCTAGGGACCACTAATGGGAGAATGTGTGATCTTTGTTTCTTTAGGTTCTGGGTTATCTTATACAATATGATCTTTCCTAGTTCTATCAACATTTACTTGCTTTAAAATTCATGCTTTATTTTATTTTATTCTTTAGAGATTATTTCTATTATCATTGGTTGCCCTCCAGAGGTAGAAGGTAACTCCTTATTGCTGAAGACAGCATGCACTTCCGACACGGGACCCTGAGCTGGAGCTGACATGAAAGCCTCCTACAAGAGGACTGCTTTTCACTGCATTGGAAGACAGCATGCAAACTTCCAAAGGAGGAGGGCAACAGCAGTGCTATCTAGCTATTACACATACGAATTACAAGAAGGATCAAGATGGCATGATAACCATAGGGAAGCCATCGTGGCATGCACACTTTGGTTCTAATTAATAGCTCTCTAATTGGACTTAAGACTCACCCAACAAGAGGGAAGCCTTCCTTGGCACTGGAAACCTTGCCTGCTAGTCAGGGCTAGTGTCGGCTAGAGAACCTAACATCATCACTTTACTAAATGGGTATAACCTCCAATTACATTCTAACCATTTGTCCTTATACCCACAGATAAGGGTAGTCTTCAGCCCTTATCAAGGAAACGTGTCTGTAATAGACAAAGACCATTACAGAAAACCACAACCAACCAAAATGTAGTTATTGTTCCCAGTTTCAGTGGATACATCTACAAAACATTCTGGTGCCTAAGATTCAAGGAACATCGTGGAAGAGAGGGTGGAAAAATTATAAAAGCCAGAAAATTAGGGAGTTTTCTGTGAGATTGTCTCCTGGTAATGCCAGAACCCATACCATTTCACTAACATGACTGCTTAAGAATCTAACCTCATAGAAAGAACTACAGGTAACTAATGAATACAAGAGTATGTGAAATAGTCTTTCCCTGGGAAAAGCACACTAATGAGTTACCCAGTGCCAAATGGTCAGCCCTGAAAACACATATATACATATATACATATATACATATATACATATATACATGTATATATGTACACATGTACACATGTACACATGTACACATGTACACATGTACACAAATATACATATATACATGTATACATATATACATATATACATGTATACATATATACATATACACATATACACATATACATATACACATATACATATACACATATACATATACACATATACACATATACACATATACATATACACATATACATATACACATATACACATATACACATATACATATATACATATATACATATAACGGCAATTAATGAAAAAAGGTCATAAATTTAAAATGAGCAATAAGTAAGAGTTTGGAAGGAGAAGAGGGAAGGGATAAATGATGTAACTATATTATATTCTTAAAAAGTAAAAGAAATAATAATAATAAAAGTGTTCCTTTCCTCTGGTGGGCTATATTGTTAGAATCTCTTACTAACATACTAATTTTGATAATAATAGCAATGATGCAGATACAGTTCCAAAATTCTCAGACATTTTGCAGCAGTTCACCAAATTCTTCCTGTCTCAGAAACCACAAAGTGAGGGATACCTGTATTTGTATCTTACAGTTTTCAGAAATCAAAATATCTAAGGCTAAGTAGCAACATTCAAGAAAGATCTTGTGTTGTGGAGGTCAGAGAAGATGGAAGAGCAGGAAAGAAAATAAAAATTTAAAGACAGCCTTTTAGGATTGCCCTTTAATTTCTAGTATTACTCCATCCAGGAGGGTGAAACACTACAGAAAACCTTCCATTTGGCCCCTCCTCCTAGGGCTTTTCATTGGTCACTCTTAGCAATCTTACATAATGATGACAAGAACTCCTAACACTTTGCTGTGATGTCCTGTGACATTTCTCCAGCTACTTGTAAGCATGTGTTCACAAACACTCCACTGAATGTACAGATTTCATGCTAGATTTAGGGACCCAATTCCACATAGTTTTTATAAGTAATTTTTTTTTTTCAAGACAGGGTTTCTCTGTGTAGCCCTGGCTGTCCTAGAATTTACTTTGTAGACCAGGCTGGCCTCGAACTCAGAAATCTGTCTGCCTCTAATTTTTATGTGTGATTTTGTTTGTTAAGTTTAAAACATCTGAGATTGGTAAAAATTCTTTCCCAATCTGTTAGTGGCTTTTTTATCTTATTGACAGTATCTTTTTCCCTACAGAAGCTTTGCAATTTTATGAGGTCCCATTTGTCAATTCTTGATCTTACAGCACAGGCAATTGCTGTTCTGTTTTGGAATTTTTCCCCTGTGCCCATATCTTCGAGGGTTTTCCCCACTTTCTCCTCTATAAATTTCAGTGTCTCTGGTTTTATGTGGAGTTCTTTGATCCACTTAGATGGACCATCCAGAGACTGCCCCACCCGGGGGTCCATCCCATAATCAGCCACCAAACGCAGACACTACTGCATACACTAGCAAGATTTTGCTGAAAGGACCCTGATATAGCTGTCTCCCGTGAGGCTTTGTCAGTGCCTGGCAAATACAGAAGTGAATGCACACAGTCATCTATAGGATGGGTCCCCAATGGAGGAGCTAGAGAAAGTACCCAAGAGCCGAAGGGGTCTGCCACCCTATAGGTGTCTCTAGCTGCATATGTAGCAGAAGATGGCCTAGTAAGCCATTATTGGGAATAGAGGCCCCTTGGTCTAGCAAACTTTATATGCCCCAGTACAGGGGAATGCCAGGGCCAAGAAATGGGAGTGAGTGGGTAGGGGAGCAGGGCAGGGGAGGGTATAGCATTTGGGATAGCATAATTTTGGGATAGCATTTGAAATGTAAATGAAGAAAATATCTAATAAAAAATTTAAAAAAGAATCTGAGAATTTTATTGATATCTATCTCCAGTAAGATAGAAAAATGCGAACCATCTAGAACTAAGCACATGGTGGGGAAATCTTTATACTTAGGTCTGACTGGATCAGTGAATGGAATTTCTGCTACAATGATGACCCATCCTGGCCTCATTTATAGAGGTGCAGAATTGGGGTACAATGTGTGGAGCTATTTCAGAAGTTCATTTCCCCTCAATGTCTGTTGGTGGTTGACTTTCTCTTATATTTTTCTTATGTTTTTCCCTGTTATTAACTAGAGCAGCCACATGAGCGGTCAGTCACTATGTTGTGAGTCTCAAACCATGTAGAAAATATAGCATTAAAGATTTTGCTTTAGGTCTAGCACATCTATCTCTCTGATGGTGGCCCATAGACTACAGCTCTTTTCCTCAGTCTCAAAGCATAATGCTAGCACCTGACACCCTTTGATATCTGCTGTACTTTACAGCAAAGTCAGGCCATGACTTGGGGTACTGTTGCTCTCTTTAACAGTGGTTACTATGACAACACATCATGCTCCCAGAACTCTGTTTTGTAATGTTTCAAGCCATATTTTTCATATGGAAGAGTGATGCCCTCGTGGCAGAGTCTGTCCGTGGCTCTAACGAAGGATAGCAACCTTTAGCTGAAGGACAACACTTGCAGGAATTGTTCAGCTGCAGTGCTCAATTAGCCTTCCAATATATCGGCCCCCCCACCGGCACCCGCCCTTTTTCTCCTCACACTCTGTCAAACATGTCACAAACAGAGCTGCTTTCTGATGTGGACATTGGCTCATTAGGCCCCAGCTGAGATCGTTAAATTGTTTCTTTAGGAAAGAAGCAGACTTCTACTTTCTTTGATAGACCGAGTTCTAAACATCTGCCTGCCCTATTGTGAGATGGATAGTGGCTGATGATTCAGTGATATTTCAGGCACCACTGGGGGCAGACTGGCTGCTCACAAGATTAAGGTTGCTAGAATGGAGCAGCAGACAAAGAGCTAGGGTCTGGGCGTGTATTTCTGGTGTTGCTTTCCTTTATGGGCAAATCTTAATGTCATTTACTTTGCTCCTTTCTGACAGGCTTTCTAAATCTGAACACTATTGACACTTAGGGCCACAAAGTCTTTATTGTAAGGACTGTCCTGAGATTTAGACTGGGAGCACAGGCCAGGTGTCTGTCTACCTGCTAGGAGCCAGCAGCATGCATTCCAAGGTGTAAGCAAGTAAATGTATACTCAAATGGGTCATGAAGACAAAATCATCTTCAGTTGAGAAATAATACCTTACATACACTAGATGTTTGGCTCTCTCCAGCCATGTCCACAGAGAGAATAAATCAGTAGCCTGCACTATAGGTTATTAGTCATAAAAGCATGAATGATTGAAGAATTACTACTGACTATGACCAGGCAGACTAAGTCTGTCTGCAGTGGCTTCTTTCATTCTTCACCTTTCCAAGTCTTCCTACAGAAACTGAGTGTTCATCTGTCATTTTCAGCATACAGCAGCCAACACAGTGGGTCAGATAAATGTTATCTTTGCTGGGGACAACCCTGCAAACATTTTACTTTCCTTTTATTTCTATAATAACTGTGAAATATTACATTTATGTGTTCTGTAATCAGACAACCCTCTTTCTAGAGAAGAATTCAGAGTCATCATAAGATCATAAGATATTAGTGGTTAAGAGAATAGATGGATTTAGCCTCTAGAGTTTTACATATTTTGTATTTATAGTAATTATATGTTTATATACAATATATAATATGTACATACACACATATATGCATATACATACATACATACATACATACATACATACATTAGAACTAGTGTAATGAGGAATCTAGAGGACCCATGTTTCATTCAGTCTGTGATAGGACTCTTTTAGGAAATGCTGTGTATGTTCATGTGTACACACACAGAGACACAAACATGTCACATCAGGATTTTAAAGTTAAATAAGATGAAGCTTAGGATAAATATTAATTTTTTCCCAGGCACTGTTCTGCAAAATATTGACCTACAAAACTAGGCCCAGAGTTCATGTAATAGAAGCTGGGTTTGCTCTTGTCTGCTTTTCCCTAAAAATGGGTGACATATTGTGTGCCACCATGCCACCGTTGAGTACCACACCTTTACTGTGCTCAGAGGATGATGGACACACACAAAGGACTGCTTCTCATAAGCTAAATACAAGTCTGCAGTCTGAGAGTCCATGCTTTCCTTCTGCAGAGAAAGAGAGGCTGTCAAGGACTGTACTGTCTCATGTGTTCCAGGTACTCACTTGGGCTGGCAGAGCCCTGATATTCTGTGTTGTATATGCTAGGCTTTGGAGTGATTCTGTCACAGTCTGAAAATAGCTGATTCATTCTCTTGCTAGGATCAAAGGAGCGGCTTGACTGTGGTCACAACATGTGGTAACTCCTTCATAGTCAAGAGGAATTTAAATTCTTCTTTTTACCAGGATTTCATAGTGTCAAACCCTTAAAGACTTTCTCAGTATTTTTCTGTTTTAAATATGAAGTGTATATGTATATGTATATGTATATGTATTTGTATATGTATATGTATTTGTATATAATATTTTTATGCCAGCTTTAAGCTGTGTAACCTGAAACAGCGTGTCCAACCCATAGGCCCGAAGTTTCCCACATTTTATATATGACTGAGAAAAACTAAACAAGACCCTGTCTAAGCAGAGGCATAAAACTGCTCACATCAGTCAATCAGTTCAGAGTAGAATGCACTTATACAGTTAGGGTGGGGCCTTGTGTATCCAAAGCATAGAGCTGCTCAGGACAGTCCATCCATTCAGAAGTGGGCTGAGCACATAGACTCAAGGCTACTGCTGTGTAAGCACCAAGCAAAGAGAAAAATCTTTGACTGTCTAAGGGTGAACACCCTATGGCCAGGGGCATGAGAGAGCCTACATTAATTTATTTTGTGGGAAATATAGTATTTCATCTCCAAATTTCATGCTTGAGAATAGTAGAGTTTGGGACTGGACTTCTTTAACAGCTGTCCTGGCCTCATACAGTTCATGGGGTATGGGTTGGACATCTATCTCTCTTAGATGTTGGAACAACAGGCCAATGTGTTTGGAGTGGAATCAATGAGAAGAGATGGTTGGAAACAGTACATGGTCAAGGTAACCCAGATAATGAAGCCCTGTTCCTAAGCCCATACTAGTATTTCTGGTTAAATTCTCACAGGTAATCTAAATGATTTAAATTGTTTGAATTGTTCTTTTTTTGTTTTTGTTTTTGTTTTTTTTTTCCTCTAATGAAAAGAATAGGGTTGGCTGAAGTTTCCTTCCTTCCTTCCTTCTTTCTTTCTTTCTTTCTTCCTTTCTTTCTTTCTCGTTCTTTCTCTCTCTCTTTCCTTTCTTTTTTCTTTTCTTTCTTTTTTCTTTTCTTTCTTTTTTCTTTTCTTTTCTTTTCTTTTTTACTTTTTTTTTGTTGCTGTTGTTGTTTCTTTGTTTGCTTTGTTTTTGTGAGACAGGGTTTTTCTGTGTATCCTTGGTTGTTCCCAAACTCCCTCTGTAGAACAAGCTGGTCTTAAAGGTGTATGCCACCCTTGCCCAGCTTGTCTGAATTTTCTTTACTGTGTAATCTTGAAGTAGTTATCAAAGATGTTTAGGAACTAGTATTGTTATTTCATTTTATTCTAGTTATTGCCTGAGCATGTGTGTGTGGCTGTGTAATGAGAGGCCATTAAGTTTTTCCTTCATTGATCAGAATTTGGGAAGGTAGATTGTATTTCCTCAACCTGTATGTTCTAAAACTTAGTGTTCCTGTGTTGTGTACAAGTCACATATGCTTTATGAAATGCAGCAGAAGGAATATTAGATAATAGATCTTCCAAGTCACATTCATACCGCAGCACTGCTATCCTTACTTAGGCACCTTGACATTGATTGTCTGTCAGGTCATTGGGATGGGATCATGAAGACTTATTTAGTGTGCTTATTTGTGTACCCTCTGAACTTCCAGTTGGCTCAGGCATTATCTTGAAGCCTGGAAATGGGCCAAGTGACAAAATAATACCATGTTCTGTGTGCAAGAGAAAGGGCAGGGGGACAAAAGGATATAAACACAAGGATGCATACACAGAGAGACACAGACAAACGTGCCGGCTTACAAAAACTGACATTTTTTCATAATAATTATAGATATATGTCATTCTTCATAAGAATTTTAGTTCAGTAAATAATCTTAAAAGGTGATCACTGCAAAAGAGATGATTTACTGAAGGTGCCTCCACTTATACACACCTTCTGAGGATATTATTTATTTTTTGTTTTTGTACAGCTGGAGATTGAACCCAGGCCATACACATCCCAGGCCTCTGCTGACCCATTGAGATACAGCCTTGACTCCCGAACTTTCAAAAGACATGAAACATATACATGCAAGCAGGGAATGGATTGAAAAAACTTCTCACAAAAGCCAGTAACAACAAAACCAACATTGATATGTTCTGAGATAGCCTCTTTAAATGGGACTAGGAAAGATCGTCCCCCTTTTTTTATTAGATATTTTCTTCATTTACATTTCAAATGCTATCCTGAAAGTCCCCTATACCCTCCCCGCCACCCTGTTCCACAACCCTCCCACTCCTGCTTCCTGGCCCTGGCATTCCCCAGTACTGGAGCATATGATCTTCACAAGACCAAGGGCCTCTTCTCCCATTGATGGCCGACTAGGCCATCCTCTGCTACATATGCAACTAGAGACACAGTTCTGGGGTGTACTGGTTAGTTCATATTGTTGATCCTCCTATAGGGTTGCTGACCCCTTTAGCTCCTTGGGTATTTTCTCTAGCTCCTTCTTTAGGTTACCTGTGTTCCATCCAATAGATGACGATGAGCATCCACTTCAGTATTTGGCAGGCCTTGGCATAGCCTCACAAGAGATAGCTATATCAGGGTCCTGTCAGCAAAATCTTGCTGGCGTATGCAATAGTGTCTGGGTTTGGTAGTTGTACATGGGATGAATCTCTGTGTCTCTGCATGGTTCTTTCTTCTGTCTCAGCTCTGAACTTTGCCTCTGTAACTCCTTCCATGGGTATTTTGTTCCCCATTCTAAGAAGGAATGAAGTATCCACACTTTGGTTTTCCTTCTTCTTGAGTTTCATGTGTTTTGCAAATTGTATCTTGAGAAGATCGTTTTTTTTTTTTAAATATCTTAAGAAAAGCCTTATGTAAAACAGTAGACTGGGGAAATATTCTCAGGCAGTTAAACTTGGGCTCTGTATAAGATAACTTCCTGGTCCCTTCAGACATTTTGTCAGAGGAATCATGGACTTGCTAAGGAATGGCAACTCTAAGCTCCACTCACTGAGTCAGAGTGCACATGCTAGCCGAACTCTTTGCCACACACCTTTGCACACCTATTGATCCTGTCCAGCCACTCTTGTTTTTCTTCCCCATCTTTCCCTCTCCTCTTGTCTCTTCATTTTCTTCCTTCAACCTTCCTTCTCCCTTTTCTTTCTCCTCACCTTGACTCTCCCTCCTCTCTCATCCCTCCTTCTTTCTTCTTGCTTTTCTTTATAGCTACCCTCATTTTCTCCTTTTTTATCAAGTTGAATATGTATATTTAGTTACTGCTACTGAGCATGACTGAGAACAGGAATACTCTTCTGCCTCAGCTCAGTAATGATTTTAATATCAGTATTTATTCCATTATGTTAGGCTAAAAACTCAGTGTGTACAATAAAAGGTATTAAAATGATTCTTGAAATGTCTCCAGTCTCCTCGATATGGATACCTCTCAAAGGTATTCCATATTCAAAACATCTTTACTTTATATAATAGTTTAACTGATACTCAAAGACACTTCATAAGATTATTACTATTGTCCATATTGTGTCTAAATAAAGTATCCAGGTTTACACAGAATTGCTAAGAAGAACTAATATAGGGTCTTGTGACCTCCTGATCAGCCTAGCCTAAAAGCCTCTACCTCATATGCCTTCCAGTGCACCCCATCCAGTAAGGAACCCTATCCATGTGCCCCACGACTTCAGCATTCTGGGAGGGTAGTGGGGACTGTATGCGTGTTGGCATAGTAGCAAAACGATGGGCAGTAGCCTGGCTAGTCCTCACAGATTTCCAGGATAAAAAGGACTATTAAGTTTAGCATTTATACAGATGATGTGCTGCCTGCCTCACAGAGAGGGCTTAGAGTTTATAATTTTAATAGGTGAAGCAATTCTCTATTTTACAAACAAGGATACAAGGAAGGTTTTCCAACAAGGCCAGTGAGACATGGAAACATATGACAATTCACACATGATATCTCACAACTTTGATGGAAGGAGAATGTTCTATGCACTGGCCCCTCTTTTGTTCTTTTATTTTACAAGCTACTTGTGGTGATACACATATACTTCATCAAGCGCATCTACCAGCATACTGAAGTTCATTCTAAGGATAGCCATTCTTGTGTATATTCCAACCACAGGCAGTCTGTAGAGTCATCACAAAGCACCAGGCCTCAGGAAAACCCACCCTACTAAGAATTCGGCCCATGTTTTGTACTGTTCTCATCTGCTTCACTAACTTTCACAGCTGTGCTAAGAGTGATACAGTTCTATCAAGGCAAATATTTCCTCAAGGACTTCATTACTTCCAGACGTATAAGAGATATTCTGATGTATCTATGTGGTTGTGGCAATATACATTAACATGCACAAGTACGCATATATACATACATAGATGTATACACACACACACATAGATGTATTCACACACACACATAGATGTATACACACACACACATAGATGTATACACACACACACATAGATGTATACACACACACACACACACACACACACACACACACACATATATATATATATATATATATATATATATATATATATATATATATGGTTTCTTATTATTCTTCAGATTTTATGAAGCTTAAATAACTTATTATTATTTATCTCTGATATATCTGGCAAGTCTGGAGATTTTTTTTTATTACATATGATGGCATACATCACAGTACTGTTCTGGAATTTGGACCATCTTTTTCTGAGTTACATAAGCAGATTAAGGGTTTTAGAAACTTGATCATAACCATGTTTAGTAACCGGTAACAAAATAAATGGTGTATATGAATTATTATCATGTGAATATTTAAAATATTTCCTTAGATCAGTGTATACATAAAAGTAAGTTATTAACCCATAAAAAATTTAAATTTCCTAAAAGCCACATTTAAAACACATAAAATGAAATAGCTATACTTAGTTTAACAATATATTTAACCTATTGTATCTTTGAATATTAGCCTTCCAAAATGGTATCACAATAAAATGGAAGTATTTAAAAAATGTTAGAAACAAGAAATGGTTTAGCATAAATGCACAAGCAGTCCATCTTTCGTTCTTTCTCCTTCCTTCCTTCCTTCCTTCCTTCCTTCCTTCCTTCCTTCCTTCCTCCCTCCCTCCCTCCCTCTCTCCCTCCCTTCCTTCCTTTCTTCCTTCCTCTCCTTCTCTTTTTCTTTCTTTCTTTCTTTCTTTCTTTCTTTCTTTCTTTCTTTCTTTCTTTCTTTCTTTCTTTGCTCCTTTTCCTTTCTTTTTGTGCTTGGGATTGAACCCAGGTCCTTTTACACACTAAACACACATTCTTCAACTGAACTACATCTCTAACACATAACATTTTTTAGATATCACAAATTTTTTTCTTTTGCCTTTATGTTTGTAAAAAATAAAGATTTCCTGTTAAGATATTACTTAAATATTTAAACATTATTAAATAGTATGTGAAATGTATGCACTAAAGAGCATATAATTCATTAGCTTTTCAAAATTATCTAACGTATTTCTAATAAATAAAGTTTAAAGAGTTAAATTTAACTTTACTGGCATAGAATTATTCAAGGATTTATTACTATAAAAGTTATTGCTGTACATAAAAAGTATATGTCCTTTCAAAACATCAACAATAGCTTGCTTTTATTAGGTATGTAAACATATATCAGTATCAGGCACATTAAGTATTTATTTTGTGGGATTTGCACCATGATCCTGAGTTCTGAGGTGTCTGTGAACAATAAGAATGAAGCTCAGGAAAGCTGAAAATTTCAAAATCAGCCTCTAGTAACTCTCCAAACTCATAGATGGAGAGCTGAGGTCAAAAGCTGCAGGCTTTTCTTTGTGTTACCATTCCCTCTGTGTTTCAAGTTCTCTTTGTTTCCAATCTTGCACTGTGGAACAAAAGGCAATGCTTGATGCTTCCTGGTATCAGGAATAGTGAGGCCTCTTTTGATCAAATGGTAAGGATGGTAGAGAGGAGAGGAAAGGGTTTCCTAGAGTCTCAGTTTTATCTTGCCCAAACTGGACTCCACAATAATCACATGAATATGGATTCTAAGTTCATATGTAGGTTAAATGTGCATTTTTTAGACAAAGCAAGAAATAAAAAAATAATCCTAGTAGTAATTCCCATTTCCAGGAAGCACGATGTCCTGAGTACACACCATGACAATTTTCTAGATGATTCCCTTAATTAATTTGACAAATGTACTAGTGTCAAGTGACTTAAAATTCCATTTCTATGTGCTTATTTTGTGTGTGCATGGAGGTGGGCTGTATGTGTTTGTCTGTGGGTGTATACATGCCACACATGGGTATGGTGTGTGTGTTGGGCACCGAGGTTGGTTATTTCCCTTTTACCACTTGAGTCTTGAGGATAAAGCTCAGATTATCAGGTTTGCTGAGTGCATTTGGTTGCTGAGCCATGTTGCAAAGTGAATTTTAAGCACAAATCTATGAGGTTGGAAATGTGGCTTAGTGGATAAAGTGCTTAATGTCCAAGAATAATAACCAAGTTAAGATCCCCAGAACCCATGCAGATGCCAGTCACAGAAGTACACATACACATACACATATAACCCTTCTCTTCTCCCCACCTCCTGCACAAGTTATAAAGTGGAGTGGAGAGCCATTGTGTTTGGTGAGTGGGTCACTAACTGCATTCAATTCTAATAAACATATTCTTGACTGAAGGCCTTTGTGGAGCAGACTCAGCACAAACAGGGACTCAGCCCTGCTGTTCACATGAGGTAGGTATTGGACTTTCTTTATGCCATTGACTGAGAGTTTAAGTACCCAGTACCCCCAGAGCTCACGTCTCTAGCTGCATATGTAGCAGAAGATGGCCTAGTTGGCCATTATTGGGAAGAGAGGTCCCTTGGTCTTGCAAACTTTGTATGCCCTAGTACAGGGGAATGCTAGGGCCAAGAAGTGGGAGTGGATGGGTAGGGGAGCAGGGCAGGGGGAGGGTATAGGGGACTTTCGGGATAGCATTTGAAATGTAAATGAAGAAAATATCTAATAAAAAATGAAAAAAAAAAGAGTTTAAGTACCTTCTATATCTCCCCAATTATCAGCTAGAGCCCCAAGCTGACTCCTCATTCGTGGTGAGAAATGCTCTTTTCTCTGTTTGAACGTCATGCCCCATTCTATACTCTTCTTTCCCAACAGGCCATGTCCACTCATGAGTTCTCCAAGGATTCCATTGTCCAGTTACCTCTGGAATGTTCTCTCTCTCTCTCTCTCTCTCTCTCTCTCTCTCTCTCTCTCTCTCCATCTCTCTCTCCTTCCCTCCCTCCCTCAAAGACCATTTATCCTGAGATTAGTCTCTCTCAAGAAAGAACAATTCGCTGGGCCTGGTGGTGCACGCCTTTAATCCCAGAACTACAGGTCATAGTGTGCACCTGAGCCGTGCTATGTGAGACTACAAAGGTCACAGTGTGCATCACTGACTGAAATTACAGAGATGCCTACTTTCCTTTCATTCTATCTTGACAGTACAAATAAAGAGGAGTGTAACTCCTGACCAGCTCTCATGCACTTGACAACATATAGGAAGGTATAAATTTGTGAGGCCCCTGATGACATCATACAAATTAAACAAAATATGATGCTGTGACATTGAAAGTTAATTTAAATAAAGCCAGTGAATTGTTCTTTCTTTTTGTTTGTTTTGGTTTTGGTTTTTTGAGACAGGGTTTCTGTGTATAGCCCTGGCTGTCCTGGAACTCACTCTGTAGACCAGGCTGACCTCAAACTCAGAAATATGCCTGCCTCTGCCTCCCAAGTGCTGGGATAAAAGGCATGCACCACCACTGCCCGCCACCCAACGAAAAAAGTGACTCTTGTTCCAGTTTTGCCAAATTCTCACTAATTATCTCCCATTGAGGCCTGAAATTCTCACTTCATGATTCATAGACTCTACTATCTCAAGCTACCAACAGAGATATTTTTATGTGACAAAACTAAGATAAGAATTTGCCTAGGGTTCCACAGCTACCTGGATACAAGTATAGCAAAATTTCTGAATATAAGGGCTGTGTGTGTGTGTGAGTGTGTGTGTGTGTGTGTGTGTGTGTGTGGTGTGTGTGTGTGTGTGTGTGTGTGTGTGGTGTGTGTGTGTGTGTGTGTGTGGTGTGTGTGTGTGTGTGTGTGTCATGTGTGTGTGTGTGTGTGTGTGTATGTGTGGACAGTATTCATGTGTTTCTGTTTGCATTTGTGTGTGCATGTATACATGTGTGTGAGTGTATGCGTGTGTAGTATGTATGTGTACACACTGTGTATATCTGTATATTTAGTGTGTATTTATGTGAGTAGACATTTACATAAGTGTGCATATGTATGTATATGTATATGTATATGTATATACATGTATGAGTACATGTGTTCCCAATTGTAGAATGTGTGTTTGCACATGTATATGTATACATGTGTATTCCTGTACACATGCCTTTGCATGTGTGTGGATGGGTGTTTGTGTATTTGTATGTGTGCATGTACTTGTTTGTGTGTCTGTGTATGTCTGTATATTAGTGTATGTGTACCTATGTGCATGCATTTGCGTGTGATTTTGTATATGCATGTGCTCGTGTGTGTTTTTGTGTGTGAATGTTTGCATGTGTACCTGTATATATGTGTTTGTATGTGTGTGTGCTCCTATCACATTTCACCACTTGTGCTTGTTATATTCTATTTAACCTTCAAATATTACTAAAAGAAACCACCCCATAGTCATCCACACTTCAGTATGTATGAGTTATCAGCTTCAAGGTTAGAGATACAAGGGGTTTGGCATCAGGCATTATGAACCCTAAGAAAGAGACAATAACAAAAGCTATGAAAACTGAAGGGAAACAAGGTTAAAAGTGAACACTCTCCATGACAGATGGAGCTCTGGGTCTGCCTAACTTTCACTGTTCTGTGGACCAGCATCACTTTGGGAAATAGGAAGGTCAATTACATAACTGCCTGTCTCCTAGGACCAGTGTGCTATCAAGGTGCTTGTTATCTGTGAAGCTCTGTGTTAGCAGTTTGCTTCATTCTTAACTCTTGCACTGTGAGGAAGATAGATAATTACACTTTCATCCAGGTGGGTGGTGCCATCTGTGAGAGTGTTCTGCTCTGGTGACTAGGGTATTGGTGTTCTTTGAAAAGGATTGCCTATCAGAGGAGACTGCAAGTTGTCACAAAGAGGAATCCTTTACTTCCTTGAGTGCTCACTGCCCTTTCGAATGTGCCCCTGCTTGACTCACAGAACCGAAGGTGGTCAGGCATGAATGATGCCCTGCTTCGTCTAGTGAGGAGCCTGGGTTCAATGGCTCCATTCAGCACATTAGCCCAATACTGAGAGACCTACCTGCACAGTTTTAAAGAGATGAGAAGCTCTCTCATGGATAGTATTATTGGATGGACGACGTGTCCCTATTATTCTCTTCATTGTCACAAACTATACTGGAGAGCAATGATTTGGAATGGTGCCTGTTAGCTTCAGTGTAACTGAACTTATATAGCCCATGGAATCTTGAAATTCATAGAAAGAATAAAAGTTGCAGCATTACTTTATATTTGGGGATCTTTTGTTCAAGTCCCATTTAACACAGAAAGAAATCAATCCCCACAAGGTGAGGTACTCAGCAGCCCAGCAAGTTGATGGTTAGCTCCCTCCTCCTTCCGCTTGCCTCATTCTATACCCCATTCACTCCTTAGATTCTCTCCTCCATCTCTCCATCCCTTTCTTAGTCCCCTTCACTCCCCCACTTTCCATTCATGTGTGTTTAATGCCATAAGAAGTCTTATACATTTTTAATTTTCATACTTGTAAAAATCTTTGATTTTTATTAGCAGAACATTAAAGACTCTTTCTTTATGTACACCTACAGAATTCTTCTGGATATATATATATATATATATATATATATATATATATATATATATATATATATATATATATATATATATATATATTTAATGTGCTTTTCCCAAAGGAAACAAAAATCCTCACACAGAAAGGGCAGTGGAATGTCTAATTCCTCCTGGCTTTCTAATTGTTGTGTCTCCTCATTCCAATAACATTAACCTTCAGAGTTCATGGTGCAATCAAGTATTCATCATTTCAGTAAGCCAATGGATTTATCTAACAGCATATTAAAACTGTCTACTTATAGGATTAGGGATTAAACACTACAAGAAAAGTTATATTAAGTATTGATTATTTTCAATAAAACATAAAGACTCTGTTCAAGCATCTTCAATACTCAGTTTCTACCTCTGAAAGATTGAATTGTACATTTCAGTTTCCTGATGGCTCCATCAGTCTGTGTTCTTATGGTTCATACTATGCCAACTCTTGAATTAGGTTCTCTTGGAGAAGCCACTCATTATTCTTGGAAGGGCAGAGTACTCAATAGATTTATGGACTCCATCTTACACTCTTGAAATGATATCTACAGTGGTTAGTTAGTTCATGCAAAAGTAGAGTAAACTAATGTATATCTAAAATATGAACAAAAATTTTAAAAGTCTTTTAAGTTTTGAGAAAAAATGGATATTTTCTAACTTTAATTGCAATGAAATTGAAGCCTGAATAAAAATAGCTAGTTGTATATATTTGTCTTCACAGGATTTCAGAAAATAGCATATCCTGGTGACAAGTATTGAATAAGACAACCAGCTGGGGAAAGAAGGAGCAAGGCAGTGGGGTTAAGGAAGTGAGGCACACAGTAGTAATATGATGGGAAATGACAGATTTCAAAACCTGTCCAAACTAGTGATACAGACATATCGCTGAGATCATAGATAGACTCACATAAAATAAGTGTGCAAATAAACATAATTTGTGGAAACATGTGTACACAAAAACTGTAATTAGAAATAAGCAGCAGGATATAGGATGGAATTTAGATATCAGCTAAAATTTTTATACCTAACAGAATGCAATTCAGTTTTCCTATTTTCCATTTATATCTTGTGGGCTGCCTCATTTCCTTTTTAAAACTTGTTAAATTCCTGAGACTCTGGAATTTCCTAAGCCCTCTGGCCTAATCAGTGCCCTCAAGCCAGGCCTGGCAGAGTTTTCTTTACCTCAATGTACCTCTTTCCTATGCTTTCTACTGGGGGTCACCATAGAGCTCAGCCTCTTGATGAACACAAAAACAGCCTATGACTCTGAGGAACATTTCAGGTAATGGAAGTGCTTGAGCAAAAAATGCCAATCTGTACTAGAATGTAACATCTTCTATGCTGCTTTGTGGTGTATCACTGGCAGTCTTTGCTTAATGTAAACAAAGCTCCCTTCCTTTGTCAAAACCTGTCCTCCATGCTCATTTCCTTTCCTACCTGCACCCAGGCTGTGCTGTCCTGCAATAAGAATGCAGATGGTATCTTCATGAGGTCTGTGGTCAGGCTTCCCATTATCAAATAAAGCCGAGCAATGTGTTTGGAGAGGCCGATCAATAACAGTATTAGCTGAATAAACAAAGAGTTGAGTTTGGGAAATCATTCTTGAGTTTACTTTTTCAGTCTCTACAACTTGCACAGAATTATGAAATCAGCAACTGCTAGCATGCTCATTGTTTGAATATTTCCACTCCAATCATGCGCATATCCATCTAGAGATGTCTTTAAAGTGCTTTAATGCATCACAAAGTGCAAGGAAGAAAAATATTACATGTCTATAGGGAACATGGCAGTAATTTAAAGGTGCATTATCTTTCAAATAAATCTTTCGTCGAAAATGCTGCCAGAATTTTACATCTTTGATCTTTTGCAAGAAGAACAGGTAGAATGCTACCAGAAGCAGAAATGAATTTGCCCAAGAATTTGTATTATTACTGTAATTTAATTTTAAAACATGAGTTTACCATGTTGTATTATATCCTCAAAAGCAAGATAGACATTACAGAGAATTATAACTTATTTGAAATCAGGAAACCTAGCTATGTAAATTTCATACATATCTGTGAAGTTTTGCATCTCCACTTTCTTTTCTTCAGGTAGATTCCAGAGAAGCATTCCAGTTGTGAAATGTATGTGTAATATGCAGAACCCAGGTCATTCATGTTGTCCACACACTTAAAGATCTTTATACTTAGATACATTGAATGACTGGTATTTGAATGCTACTTCTTGACCCAGAAAATATGAGGGCATAGATCATTGTATATGCACTGTATGCCAAGTGTCAAGTACTGTCAGCCATTTACACATGTCCTTTGGCTGCAGTTGGCTTGGATGTGAAGGATAACAAAGAAATAAACAATTCTGGGAAGCATTCTCAACTGAACTGTGAAATAATAATAATAATAATAATAATAATAATAATAATAATAATAAATAACGATAATAATACCCACAAGAGTTCTAAGATACCATACATATAGGGCCATGAAAATCATTAGCCTTAGATGAAAACAGAACTCAGAACATTTAAATTGTTTATATCTTTGACACCTCTTAGGAAGAGCTAACATCTATTGCTCTTAATATGTCTGCCATTAACCTTAAAATTTCAATGAACATGTGCTGGTATCATGGAGCTGGCTCTAGGTATTTGTTTACCAAGATATCAAGGACTAAATTAAGTTAGCTAGTAATAAGGCTGTGTCTTTGTATGTGTGTGCATGTTTATGTGTGTATGGACTTACATAGGTGTGCAAATACATATGAATATCACAGGAAAGCCTTGTGTGCTATTCCTCATGTACAATCTACTTTTGTTTTAGTTCTCTCTCTCTCTCTCTCTGTGTGTGTGTGTGTGTGTGTGTGTGTGAATGTGTGCGTGTGTGTGTGTGTGTGTGAGTGTGTGTGTGTGTGTGTGTGTGTGTGTGTGTGTGTGTTTCTCTTTTGAGACAAGGTTTCTTGGTGCCTTGGAACTCACTAGGAAGGCAATGATGCCTGGCAACCAAGACCCAGAGACTCATCTATGTCTTCCTCTCCTGAGAATGAAAGTGCAGGCTGTTGTACCCAGAGGATTTAACATGAATTCTGGAGATCAAACTGAGATCTTCATTCTCAAAAGGCAAGCATTTCGCCCAATCTTCAAAAGCTTCTACTTATACATGAGGATGAATGCTTAGGCCTTTTGTGTAAAGAATAATGTAATTCAGAATTATAAAACCTTTATGTATTTGCCTAATTCAATCCCTTAGTTCTGGATTTGTACAAATTTTACTCCAAAATTGATAAGCATTTAGAAGAAAACAGAAATCACAACACTTAAAGCATTAAGGCATTGATTCTATTCCCAAGGACAGAGTCCCCACGACCCAATTGTTTTACTACAGCTCCTATATCTTGTATTGTTACACAGAGGATTAATGTCAAGATGAACCTTAGAGAAACATTGACATTTGAACCACTGCAAACCTAATCTCTAAGGGGCCTTTGTCCCCAAACTTTATTCACTCAGTTTACATGGAATCAATTTGTGTACTCGTTAATGACCACTGCTTTTCCCTGTAATTCTCTGGTTTGCTTTCTTTGTGACATCATTTTTAGCAGCACTGTTGAATATATACATGAAATACTATTCTCATGTCAAATTTTGTAGAAGTAAATTTCATGCACTTTTCTCTCTGCTTTCTTAACTTGACTTTCAGAACTTTGTAGAATCTCTCCCTTCTCCTCTTTGAAAGGGTACCTGTTCCACCATTGAGATGGTACAAGCTCAGCAAGAAAGTTCACCAGAAAACCTATTTAAAATAGTGTAATTTTTTTACCCTAAAGAAAGAAAAACATAACTCATGTTTCATTTTTAAATTCCTGGATGACTGTATTCCTTCTTCATCCTGCCATGCCCAGACTTGTCTGCAAGTACTTACTGACCCCACCTTCTATAATTCATCCAGTCCTGGGAACATCGGAAGCAATGTCTCATCTTGGAGCTCTCAAACTTCCTGATGCCTGGGACATGTCACTGGGAGTGCCCATGGTGATGTCACTGTTTAGCTATTTCCCATCCACTTTCTAGGTAGGATGTCAACTTCTACTTGCTTCTCTAAGAAGCTTTGCCAGACGTCCAAACTTGCTCTAGGTGCCTGACCTGTGTGGGAGTGAGGATCTCTGTATTCCTTTACTGTATGTGGAAATTAACATTGACATTATGGCCATCATACTCTCTGTCTTCTCAGAATATAGAATCCAGGACTTTTGGTATTGCTCATCATCTCATCTCAGTATGCCCTCCTCACTGCCTTCTAACCTTTAAGCAGATGAAATTGGAAAGTTAAGCTATGAAAACTCTAATTTTTAGGGCAAAGGGAAGCAGCAGAGTCAAAATAGTAAATGAAAATCATAGGATAGCTGGAGCAAATTAAAATGGAGATCAGCCCTGAAGAACGTTTCAGCAGTTAGAGGTCATGTAATATAGACATGCAAATTTAATAAGATTTTTTTGTAGATATCTTTATTAAACAAAGCTGAATATAACCAGTAATAAATAGCCAATTAACACGGTTATTCAAGTAGCGATTTTACACTAGAACAAGCCAGAAGTCATCCTTGCTTTAAATGTCTGCTGCTTAGACCTTACCCTTTGTATTTTCTTAGTGGAGTTCCTGAGCTCTCTCTAGGCTGTACCTGTTTAATTCATGACAGGGACACGCTGTCTGTTATCATGTTTTAGTTCTCTAGTTCGTGTTTCAGTGCTGGACTTTAATCTAGGGTCTTACCCAGATTAAAAAATGCTCTACTATTGAACTATACCCCCAGCCGTTCCCTTTTAATAATAGTAGCTTTTTTCCCCCAAACACATTTGAGGGTTAAGTATTTCTATGAGCAAAGTTATAAAATCAAGACAACAAGAATGCAGGCCTTCCAGTCCTCCTCGTGATGCACACACACACCTCTCGTTTCTGGGCTATTTGTGCCACTATCACTTTGGCTAGGATTGAAGCTACATTTCTTTACTGATTGTATCTTTGTGGTGTTTACAGCTTTGTTCATTTTATGTACATGAATCCTCATTCCAAAACCACATACATTTCCGTTCATTCTGATTACCTCCATAAACTCTGTTCTCTTTACCCCTCTCCATTTGATGTGCTGTCCCGTTACTGACCTTATTGGTACCATTGTCATTCTTGCTGATTTGATCCTGTGCTCTGTGAGGCAGGAAGAATTCTGTCCCTGGGTCCTTTCTCACACTGCCATATCAGACACAGTACCAATAAAGAGTTCGAGATATTAGTGTACCTTTTGGGGGAGAAGGAATTCCAGTGGGCAAAATCAAAGGACATTCTACAAAGAAGTAATAAATACAAATACTTCTGTAAACATTTACACATGTTCAGAGTAATTATTTGACCAGCTGATTTATTATCAGGCATCCCATCAGAATGTGATGTGGGCAAAAACCTAGGATTAATTCAAAAGCACATTGAACACTAATCAAAAGGATTTTGTTTAGACTGTGTATGTTGACTAAACATAGGCAAGTCATGCGTGAACCCTAGGCTACATGTCTCACATTTTTTATCAGGAATTATATCATCTATCTGTATGTCTATCTATTCACTATTTATTCATTTATCTATTTAGTGTTACCATGAACTTGAATTCTTGTGCATGTTATATGAGCATTCTATCATTGAGCTATAAACACAGCCTTCTTTTTAGAATTCTGAGAACAGGTCTCACAAAGCTGTCCAGGCTGACCTTTGAATTCACAGTCAGGCAGTTCCTAAGCCTACAATTCTTTATCAGCCTTTTGAGTAGCTAAGATTATGAACATGTGTCACTAGGCTCATCTCAGAGAATTTTGGTGTCTGAGGTTACTAAAACAATTCTGTATGTCTCTATGAAGTGAAAAAGTGCTATTTGAACTTTAAAAACACATATCTATTAGAATTTTAACATGAATTTCTAGGTTTATGCATCAACAGTACTTATAAGAAAAATTCATAGTGGAATAGTCTAGTTAAAATTATCAATGAGTGTAATGAGTATATTCACTATCTTATTAAGATCTTGTAAATATTGACTTTGAGAAACACTGAATAATGTAAAAAGCAACCTATCCCTCACAGATCAAACAATTATCAGCACAATATTAAAATGAGTCAACCCACGATAATAATGCTATGTTTCTGCATTGCACCTGAGTTACATCTGACTTTCAAGATGCAATACATCTACAAAGATGAGTTGTGTTTAACTGACCACAAGTGCACACACATCTATTTAATGCACCAGTTTTCAAGTACACCACTGTAAAGTAAGTTGGAAAAACTTTCAAGCACACAAGTCTTAGGTAGATACATCTTTGAAGATTAATGGTCACTTAGAATTTTCAGCTTTCACATATGAAATTGCATGGAAACTAAAGTCACTATTTTGAGGCTGAATAGTGGACAGTGAGCACAAGAGTTCCACCTTCATGGATTTGGCTTGAATGCACATTCAGCTCTAGACCGACTGAAAGGCATTAGCTTTTTTTCACCCATCTGGTGACTTATGGAATGATTTCCTCTTCTTTGTTAAGTTCTGACGATAGCCATAAACATCAACCACACCAAATCTTCACATCTGATGCTCTCTAGTGATGCTGGAACTTCAGGGGAAGAGTCTCTGATTAGACTGGTAAATCAAATTAGTATTTCCCTGGCCAAGCATGCAAGCTATGCTTAAACTGTTTAACCCTTTATTAGAAGAAAGTGGCTTCAAGTTGTTCTCTGACCATCACCCATTAGCATAACATGGCCAGTTATGCCTGGTTTCTCACTATGACAGCACCCCTCCCCCACTTTTTATTCCATGGAGAATTTGCTGAGGGTATAGGAATCTAGTAATCTACAGGAAAGGTTCAATTTCAATCTCTTTTTCTTCCTTTTGTTTTCTATCTCACAAACTGAGGAATAAGAAGGAAGATTTCATAATCAGCATCACTATTTCATCTGTGGGGACAACAATATGCTGGGATCTGCTTGTCATTTTATCTGGGGAGAGAAAACACATGGTGCAGCTGAGAAGCATCCTTCTGTAAGGGTTGGTGTTGCCTGGGCTTTGCAGTCTTGCTTTGACTTTGTATTTTAGATAGCACTATCCTGGAACTCTGTTGCTTACTTGTAAGGTGGCCTGGATTTCTGAGGCTCTTTTAATAAAACTGGATTCTAAAGTATGCAGGATTTTACCTTTCCTAACATGTCCCCAGGAGTTCTAGGTCATCTGCAATCTGAACCTCCTGGAAAGTCTTTGTTACTTTAATGGATATCTGTTAGACTTACCTGGAAGTCATAATTATTATTTTTTTACACATGAATAGTGTAAACTAGCAGCCACAGCAAAAAAAGAACAACAAACTGAATACTGCAGTTACAAGGAAAAAGGAAAATGGATCCTCATACTCAGTCCCAAAAGTTAGTTTAAGTGTCAGAAATACAAGTAATGCTTATGAACATCAAAAAAAATAATAATAAGGAAATGGCTAACTCTTGTGTGCCAGTTAATTTTGTCAATTTGGGAGAGAAACTTTTTGTCATGCCTGTAAGAGAACTTCTAGACTGTATGGAAAGAATAAAACAAGCTGAAGATCATCACTTATTGCTCTTTTCTTTCTGACTACAGATATGACATGACAATGTTTCTCACAATCCTACTGATGTGGCTTCCTTGTGGTGATGGAATGAACAATCCAACTTTGAACCAAAAGAAACTCTTCTGGCATCAAGTCTATTTTGTTAATCCCTTTGTCCTAATTAGAATAAAAAGGTTACATACATGTCACATATGTTAAGTGATTACTGTAGGGCCAGCAGAGAGGGCAATCAACCCCCAACCTCTTTTTTTTTTTTTTTTTTTTTT
>LR751953.1:0-63705 GCA_902729485.2 Mus minutoides | reverse complement strand
GAATATTTCTGTCCCTTCCTGAGTGATATTTCTGGGGGATTTTCTTAGAAAAGTGACATCCATCATGCTTTACCTAATTAACCCCTGGAAATTAGGTTTAATAAAGTATCCAATTCTGCAATTTCCTTACCTCCTTATCTTCGTCTCCATCCTAATCCTTTTGTCATTCAATCCTATTTTATTCTAGATTGATATCAATTGAATCAATTTCCCTGGGTATCTTAATGACATTTGCTCTGAGAAAGAAATATCAGCTCTTGATTTCCCTGGTGCATTAGATTTTGGAGTTATCAAAACAAAATCCCAAGTAGTTAACATAACAGAAATGTACATTCCTACATTTAGGAAGTCTAGAAGTTGGAATTAAAGATACCAGTTCCTGGGTGCTAATGCTGAAGTGTCTAGGAACTTGTAATTTCTTATCCCTTGCTCCTTGTTATTCTTGTCAATTCTAGCCTACTGACGTTTTGTGTCAGGCTGTACTTCTGTCTTCAGAAGGTCTGCTTTACCACTGTTGGGTATTTTTTTGGTTTTTGTTTTTCTTTATTACATTACTGGGCATTGAACCCAGAGCCATGCAAAAACTAGACAAGTAAGCTATCAATCAGCTATGTTCTCAGTGGCCCCTGCTTCCAAATCTACCTCTTCTTATCAGCCTCTTCTTGTTAGCTCACCAGCTATATTTAACTAGAGAACTACCCCACTCCTTTATGAGCTCATATTAATGATATTTATGTGAATCCAAATGAAGTAAAACAGGTTAGAGATAAATGTAAATATTCAGCAAAGAAACTATTCAAACCAGTATATAGACTAAGGAACACGTAGAGGAACATTTCATGATGACTTTTGTTTCGTGTATGCATTGTGTTTCAGTGATGTTGTTGGTCCTCATTATGTAAAATAGTTTTTTTATGTAATAGATAATTATTGAAGAATCTAAAGCAAATTCAAAGAGAACACTGACAATGATCTCTGGGGCTGTCCTCTTCTACTGCACTCTCCTGCATCTGTGTTCAGCTTTGAACCAACTCAGACATGAGGTCAGAGGGTACCTGCATTCCAACACATTGGTACCCTGGGTCTACTGTGTTTCTGAAGTCATCAACTGGCAGTATGCTCGTGAACTTCTTAATACTTGAAGCTTGAGGTAAAGCTTTCATGTTCAAGCCTGAAGGATGAGGGATTACGTGTTCAACAGTGTCACTGAGAAACAGGTCCTTAAATGGATGTTAGATAGTATTTGTATTGACAGTAAAAGTAAGAGACAGTTGATCTGCAGATCCATGTGTCAATGTAAAGTCAGCTATTTAGCTAAATCCTGTTCTTTTCAAAAAGGTCAGTGTAGTACAAGTCTAAGCTTTAAAGTAGCCTTGTAGGAAGACAGTGTAGTGTGTGGCCTATGGATACAACTTTCTTTCTTTCTTTTTTATTGGATATTTTCTTCATTTACATTTCAAATGCTATCCCGAAAGTCCCCTATACCCTCCCCCCCCAGCCCTGCTCCACAACCCACCCACTCCTGCTTCCTGGCCCTGGCATTCCCCTGTACTGGAGCATATAATCTTCACAAGACAAAGGGCCTCTCCTCCCAATGATGGCCAACTAGGCCATCTTCTGCTACATATGCAGCTAGAGACACAGCTCTAGGGGTACTGGTTAGTTCATATTGTTGTTCCTCCTATAGGGTTGCAGACCCCTTCAGCTCCTTGAGTACTTTCTTTAGCTCCTCCATTGGGGGCCCTGTGTTCCATCTAATAGATGACTGTAATAATCCACTTCTGTATTTGCCAGGCACTGGCATAGCCTCACAAGAGACAGCTATATCAGGATAAACATTATTTCTCAAAAATTTATTAAGTTATCATGCCAAAATATTCAATATCATTTCTTCTAATTTTAAATAGTTTGCAATGCCCATCTTTGCACAGTTTTATGAGAACTTCATAATATATTCTACCTTTAAATGAGGAATATATTGAAAATATATAGAAAATCTTGCTGGCATATGCAATAGTGTCTGGGTTTGGTGGCTGTTTATGGGATGGATCCCTGGGTAGAGCATCCTTATTTATAATAGCCAGAAGCTGGAAAGAACCCAGATGTCCCTCAATAAAGGACAATGTGGTATATTTACACAATTGAGTACAACTCAGCTATTAAAAACAATAAATTTATAAAATTCTTAGGCAAATAGATGGATCTGGAGGGTATCATCCTGAGTGAGGTAACCCAATCACAAAAGAACTCACATGATATGCACTCACTGATAAGTGGATATTAGTCCAGAAACTTAGAGTACCCAAGATACAATTTGCAAAACACATGAAACTCAAGAAGGATACTTGGTTCCTCCTTAGAACGGGGAAAAAATACCCATGGAAGGAGTTACAGAGACAAAGTTCGGAGCTGAGAGGTAAGGAAGGATGCCACTTTCTGAAAATCCCATCTGGTCACTGTGAAGCAAATAGACTTAGCAGTGTGTTCATTCCTCCAGTGAAGAACAGTAATGCTGAGGGGAAGATGTGGCAGTCGCAGAGTTGGAAAGGGTGGAGAGAGAATGGCAGCATGGTACCTGTGTCATTATCCCTATTCCTTCCAAGCATCCCACCTCCTTCCCATTGTCAAGCATCTTTGAATTATTAAAGTTTATCTCCAGAATGTTTACTTATCCTGAACAAGTTGCTGCTAACATCTTCATTGGCCTTTGCCATGCTCCGGTTTGTTTAGGAAACACTAGGCTTTGGATAGTTATATTATTTTTAGCATGCTTTTACTTTTCACAGTCTTTTCTTTTAAATCACCTCTTAAATACAAACAAAACTGAGAGGCAATAAAAGCTTGGACAAAGAATATCAGATCCTCAGGCTGCCAGTCTGGTTTCTAGTCCTATGTGGTTAGGGATGGTCTGCAGCCTTCCTAGAGTGTGCAAGGGTACCGCAGCAGTTTGGGAAACAGCAAATACTAACCCTGAAACTTCAGTATTGGCAAAGGAAAAATGTACACAGCTCGGGAAGAAGAGGCATAGATGTGAACTGGTCATTTTCATTACATTGCTAATTAGATTTTGCCCAACACACCAATGGCGCTGGACCTATTGATGTTTACTGTGACATGTAAATGTTTAGTACACTATTGATTCTGATGTCAAGCCCGGTGCTTAGGTGCTATTTTTATGTAATGAATGAACAGCCAAAGAATACCAAAAGAACCATGTAGACACATACATATACTCACAGGTGCACATACATTTACCTACACACACTCCTATCTTCAGAATGTCAGCAAACACCAACACTAATTTTAATGCATGTTAATCACAGCTTACCCTCACCCTTGCCAGAAGTAAAACAATAATATTTGGAATGTTGCTTCATAGATTATGGTTAGCTTCAAAGAATAAGATGCTCCTAAGATTAATTCTTCAGTATTTGAAACTGGTGTAATTCAACTGCTGTTTTTTAAAAAGCCTATGTGGTACCTACCAGGGTTTCTAACAAGATCATGAACACTCACAAACTAAATCCTAATGAAAGAGAGGAAAACATTAATCATCACCTCATTCATTAGAGAAAATTAAATGAATTTAACAGAATCGAATTGATTGAGAGAAGGTTTGGAAGAATGTCTGATTTTTCTCAAAGTAGCTCTGTAAATGATAAGATAATTCCACAGACATGGTTTTAAATAGTTGAAAGAAAATGTATCAGTTATAACAACCAATCAATATTCTGTAACTATTTGGAATTTTGGAAGCATGAGCTTAACTATTCCCCAAAGCTGTTTATAACCATCACAGCTTGTATTTTCATAGGTTCAGACACACACACACACACACACACACACACACACACACACACACAATTAAAATTCTTTTGGCACAATTCTCAACATTTATCATTTACTTTCTGTTCAGTAGTGAATATCTCTGCCCTAGTTAGTACTGTCAGCTTGACGAAGCCTACCCTTCACTGAGAATGGAGTGCATTTCGGGGAAGGCTCAGATCACACTGGCCTGTGCTCATGCCATGGGGGATTGTCTTGATCATTAATTGGTGCAAGAGTGTTCAGCCCCCTGTGGGTGACACCATTCCCTGAGCAAGTAGTCTGGACTGTGTAAGACACCTAAGTACCAATCTGCCAGTAACATTCTTCCATGGTTTATGTTTCCAGTTCCTACTTGAGTTGCTGTCCTGACTCCCCTTGAAGATGGACCATAGCATGGAAGCTGAAATAAGACCCTTCTTTCCCTACCTTGTTCTTGGCTAAAATCTTTTATTTATCACAGAGGCAGGATGAAACTAGACTGGCTCACCTAACATCCCCATAGGCTTTTTATCCACTTTTCCTTCTTTCCTTCCTCTTTTCCATCTTATTTCCATGTGCAATGAAGCTTGCTTCTCCCATTTTATTTCATTTTATCTTATTTTCTAATGTATGGAGAATTGAGTTTAGGGCTTCTCCTATCCTAGACTATCATCCCATACTAAACTACACTATTCAGCCCTTTTCTCTTCTGCTACAGAACAGTAAATAATAGACCCTGTTGATTTCACTGGTCCAGCCACTGATTTTTAGTCATACTTATAAATTAAACCATCTAACTCCTTTAGAAATTTTACTTCACATGATTCAGTGTTTTAGCTCGTTCACTTTTTCAGATACAGATGCATCCTACATACATAAAATAATTTTAACCAAAAGCTAGGTCTATCTTTAATGTAAAATGAACAAGAATGATAGGCTGGACTTACTGCTCAATGGCATAGACATCCCTAGCACAGGAATGGCCTGTACTTGACATCCAGCACTGAAAATAGTAAAGAATAAATGTAAATGATAATACATGAAAAAAATAAAATTGGTAAGCAAATGTCTACCTCCTACATATCTGAAAGATATCAGTATTTATGTCAAAGAACAGGAAATATGAGATTAAAATTAGATAAGGAGATTTATGGTTTAATGATTAGCTATGAAATTACCTACTAAGGAGTCTTCAGTCCCTCTCCTCATGTAACTGAGGTCAGAAGGACCTGCAGAGACTGAGTTTCTTACTTAATTGCAGGTGTTTCTGTTTTTCCAGCTCAGTGCTCCATGCTGTTCTACAAGATAAAGTTACAAAATTCTTTCTGTTCTGTGAAGAATGATATGCTTGTTTATTACGATTGAAACCTTCTAACAGCTGTCTAGATCCCCCACAGTCCCAAACCTCAGCAGTAAACCATTCTCTCTGTCAGTTTAAACTCTACTTCCGTAAACTATAGTCTGAAATCTCTAGGGCCCCAAAGCCAAGGTAAAGATATGTAAAACTCTCTATGAATTTGAATTGAAAAAGGGCAATGCAGATAATTTATGGATGGAAGTGTCTCATGCCATGGCCTGTGGAGCATCTTGGAGTAGAGCAGTGTGCGGCTGAGTTTGCCGCTGGGTTTTGGACTCAAGCCCTCATGTTGATAACTTGCAGACCTTCAAGCTGATCCTGGGTGCCGAGGGCATCCTTTCATGTTCCCTCACAAAGATAAGGGTTGACTGCAGCTTACCAAGCCTTTACAGAATTATCCTAGTTTTTTTTTTTTCTTTCAAAAGTCAACTTAAATATGATCAAATCAGATATCTGAGTGCTCTTATTTGCAAGGTTATCTGCTCTGGCATATACAGACAGCTAATGTACTTACACCAGCAGGGCGTTTAAATAGGTCACAACACCAGAAAAAAAAAAAAAAAAAAAAAAAAAGGATGGGTTTCAAAGGATGTGCTGGGACCTAGTAGTGTAATCCAGTGCAGTGTGTCTGATTTTGTTGATTACATGTGACACTCTAGACATTTTTTAGGCAGGATGAGGAGTCCCCTGACCTCACCTCTGTCAATTCCTGTGTGATTATAGGTTCCCAAGACAAAAGTATCTGATTCATTATCATGAAGAATGTATTGTCTATACTGTGAAAAGAATAAGATATTTTTCTCAGACCTAAATATGGAAAGATAATGTCACAGTCAGCTGTGTGTGTACATGCATGTGTTTCTCTCTGTGTGTGCCTCTCTCTCTCTCTCTCTCTCTCTCTCTCTCTCTCTCTCTCTCTCTCTCTTTCTCTCTCTGTGTTTGTGTGTGTGTGTGTGTGTGTGTGTGCATGCCTATGTCTATGTGCATGTGTGTATGTGTGTGTGTGCCATCTGTGTTTGTGCTGAATGTGGTGTGCCTGTGTATGCATTTGTGTAGGCCAGAGATTGATAACAGGTTCTTCCTCAACCACTCTCCACCTTATATAACAAGACAGGGACTCTTGATGAACTTTTAGTATGTTGTCTCAGACAGCCTAGCAAGCCAGCTTATTTGGAAAATGTCCCATCTTTTGTCTTTCATCTTTTCCTCCTGTGTGCTGGCATTATCAGTTGGCAACCATGACTTCGCAGCATCTACGTGGGTGTTGAAAGTCTGAACAACCATCTTCACATTTGTCTGGTGAGTGCTTTACCCATTGACCTATCTCCCCAGCCTCCCATTAGCTATTTTAAAAACAACGGCTTGTTTGAGGAAATTCAATTTTGTTAGAACAGAAAATAATATCCATGTTTTTAAAAGTGGTGGGTATGATTCCAGACTCATGTATTCAGCTTACAAGAGATATTGCTTTTAATAATTACTTTTAAAATAGAATTTTATTCTCACCATATTCACTTTCCATTCCTCTAACTTCTCCAAGCCCTAGCCACCAACCTCCAATTCTGTGGTCTTTTCATTTTTTAACAATAGACTGACCCCAGTTTATGCTGCCCATGTACTCATGGGCTGGAGCTAACCACTGGTGAGTGGTTGGCACAACATGGATGACAGCCTTAAAGAAAATATGACCTACCTCTTCCAGAACCCATAATCTATCTGTAGCTTCTCAGCAGTGTCATCTTGTGAATCCTTTTCCCTAGATGCTAGCATGTTGAAAGGCTTGATCTTATGCAGGCAACCACAGCAGCTGTTTCTAACTTATAATAAACACCATGCTTCTGCCACATCCAGGAGACCCTATTTCAGTCCATTCCTCTCTACCCCCTGGCTTTTACTATCTTTCTACTCTTCTCTCTATGCTGGTCCTTGAGGTTTGCAGTAGGAGTGATACAGATATTCCTTCAACGGAGAAGCATTCCATTGGCATGTATTCTCTGCACTTTGACCAGTTGTGAGTTTTTCATTAACAACTGTCCACTGGACAAACTTCTGTAATGAGACTAGAAAGCTGAACTAATCTAAAGGTAAATAGGGGCACACTTAGAGGACATTTTGATACTATGTTCATTTAGCAGAACAATAGAAATGTTTCCTGGCGTCCAGGAGCTCTACAACTATGGGATCTTGGCCAGATTTACAATGCCAGACATTTTTTTTTCTCCTATGTACCAGGTTTGAAATCCAATCAGAAAGGATCTAGCTATCCCCACAACATGTATGCTACTATTGCATCTGAGATCATATATTCCCACACCTTTCATTATTGTAGTGCCCAGGGCTGATGTCTAGGTAAGACTACTGTTAACATTTCTCCCCCACAGCCTGCTCCTTCCCAGTACTATAAAAAGCTAGCCAGAATAGGAGGTCAGCACCGACTTGATTTTTCTATGTCCCGTTACCAAAGTGTATGATTTATTTTCTTAAATCAGTCCTTTCCAAACCCCAGAGTCTGACTTGCTGACATTTGAAGGTAAAGTTATGTCAGGTTATTTGTGGTTTGGGCTTCACGAGCTTGTCAAGGGTTGTGTCAAATGACTGTAGTTTGCACCTAGGAGGCCTAGGGAACCATGGTCCTCACTGTTTGTGCTGTTAATGGGTGTGATGTTAAGAATGCTTGTTTGGGCTCCCAAGTATCTTTAGTGTTGAAACAGCACCTGGTCTGTGTCTTTAAATAGACATAGAACAGTTTGTTGTCATCTAGGGCTTGCNAGCTTGTCAAGGGTTGTGTCAAATGACTGTAGTTTGCACCTAGGAGGCCTAGGGAACCATGGTCCTCACTGTTTGTGCTGTTAATGGGTGTGATGTTAAGAATGCTTGTTTGGGCTCCCAAGTATCTTTAGTGTTGAAACAGCACCTGGTCTGTGTCTTTAAATAGACATAGAACAGTTTGTTGTCATCTAGGGCTTGCTCTACTTTGCTCATTCTAGGATCTTGCCTGATCCCTAAGTACCCTTGAGTCCTTTGTCTTCATTTCTCCTCAGATGCCACCCTTGCCTGCTTTAATTAATCAAACCAGAAGTCAAATAATTAAGTCAATGAGTTCAGCAAGCAAGTGGAGGTGTCCATGTTGTCTTAGCCAATTATGTTAGAGGGAAGGTATGCCTAAGAATCACAGATTGCTAAGGTCTATTAGTAATGACAAAAGCAAAGGTTCTTTCATGAATTTTGGCATTCGTTTTTAATTTCAAGTTCACTTTAAAAGTAAGTTGATCTATTGTTTTACATCCCAAACCAGAATGGCCACCAATTAGGAGACTTGGGATTATCATTCCAAGTATTTAAAAAAAAAAAAAAAAAAAAAAGATGGAGGCGTTTTCTCAGAAGGTACTGATTTCCAACCAATGTCTAGTCCTCTCTATGGCAAATACTTTTCTTATCCTGAAGGTCACATGATGAGATGCATTGAAGAATAGATGTGGAAACAGGAGGAAAATAATTCTGAAGGCAGAGATGCAGTCTTTCACAGGCTTGAGTATAAATACGATGCCTCAGACTCAGAAACACAGTTTAGGATGATATCTTATTTGTTTATTGACTTACTCAATTTGGATTTATCGTTTACTCACTAGATGAACATCTCTCTGTTTTCTCTTAAGATACTGTCCCCATTTCAAACCTGGTACATAGGAGAAAAAAATAATGTCTGGCATTGTAAATCTGGCCAAGATCCCATAGTTGTAGAGCTCCTGGACGCCAGGAAACATTTCTATTGTTCTGCTAAATGAACATAGTATCAAAATGTCCTCTAAGTGTGCTCCTATTTACCTTTAGATTAGTTCCGTTTTCTAGTTTGCTCTCTTCCATATTCACTCCTTATTTTTGTAGCCTCAAACTGTATCAAGATTATTTTTGAATTCTTTTAAAACAGACATTTAGAACGCTATTGCAAATGTGAGTCTATGGTGGTCCACTAGAAGACTTACATGTTTTCTTTGTTCTTCTGTTATGTTCTCTTTATTGGTCTCCATTTTGTTTCATGAATGAAGAAGCATGCTACTTTCAGATCATCAGAATTGCCAGCCAGGGATTAAACCAGCAGTTGTGTCTGACTCCAGGCAACAGGGTTGACACATCTTCATGGGGTCTAACCATCTCAGTTTGAGAAAAACCCAATTTATTGAAAGCTGCCTTTTTAAATGAAAGATCACATTTTCTAAAAATCCAGCTGGGAATATGACTGTCCCCCTCTAGCAGCTGGGCTCTAATTACTGCACATAAACAAACATCATCTGGAACTGAGCCATCTCACAACCCTGGCTACAATTCATTTTCAAGCTGACCAGGCTCATTTATTACTAATGACAGGAGTCTGTAGCAGGCTGGAGTTGGCAGAGCCAACTCCCTCTGTATGAATCTTTTCAAATTGGCTCTATGAACCTTAGATATCACACTGCCTAAACTCATGGTTCTCTAACCTCCATCCACTTCCATGCCCTGTGTCACGACATTGTCTATTTGTTGTCCATTTAAAATATGCAGGCAGAGCTGTGTTTTGTTGTCAAATGCTGCTATTTTATTCTTGTATGTTTCTACCATGCTTCTTTATGTGGTAAATAGGGGTCCTTTTAGAAAGCACCTGTTTAATGTTTGAATTATTCAAAGCTGTAAGCAGAGAATTTTGACATTGTTGAATGTGTAGAGAAAATAAACAGGGAACCATCTGAGGCACCATCCTGTTCTAATCTGAGAGATAACAAGTGAAGAGCAGCCTGGCAGCAGAGTCTGAGCTGCAGTAATCATCTCTTCTTCCTAGAGTCAGGAAGAGCTGGAGCCCGTCACTCTCATTTCTGTGTTAACAATGATATTATCCCTATTTAGTTATCCTTGTTTCTTATTTTAGGAAAGAGTAAGATACAGAATGTATCGTTCTTAAAATAGACTGGTACCATTCTTTTCTTTATGTTTTTAATTATTTAATTTTTTATTTGCTGTTTCTACCATGTTTTCTAGATCTTGTGTCTGATAATTATTGTATTTCCCTTTTTAGGTACTGATAATAGTTTTGAGGGACATGTACTATATACCAAGCAGTATTTTAAGCCCTAAATGTATTTTTGTTTATCCTCCAAGTACTATAGAATATGTAGTATTTATATGTACATATAGTATATGACTCCAGTTCACAATTCTGAGAAAACTGAGGATAAGAGAAATTAGGATTTTTCCCAAGGTCTCAGAGCCAAGCACATTAGCACTTAAATGCAGCAGCCTCATTCCAAAGCCCATTCTTGTCATACTCTGTCCATATTTTTAGCATGATATCTTCTGAAGAGATACTAGTTGTTGCTTCAGTGGACATAGCTGGTCACTGTCAATTTTCATTATTGAGCTAGAGAACATTTGACCAGAAAGTCAGTCTTAATAGTTCCTGAGCAGTTTCTGACCTTGGCCTGGAGCAGAACATGAATGTTTCTCAGAGAGCTGATAAAAATAAAAGTCAAGCTATTCATTGTGAATGACAGTAAAGCAATGCCAGGAAGTTTGGTAAGGTAGAGCAGGATGAGACCCAGAGACTCTGTAGGCACACACCTTAGACTTAGATGACTCCCCGCTCTCTGCCAAACTCCTGGCCCGTAACATGTACCATGCTCCTCACATAAAAGAGATGAGTCCTATGGTCACATAGGCTCAAAACAGAGTTCTCCATGCTACTGAGGCACGTAGAGGCCAGGAGCTAATAAGCTTCCCTTCCCAGATATTCCTCCCTGCAAAAGGTATTTAATCTCAGGCCCTGAGAAGTGGGTTTGGCACATTTTGCATCCATTTTCTGCCATGAACAACCAATAAACTATTTAGAACCATGGACTGTCTCTTTCATGAAGATGCACCATGGGCAGCCATGGAGAAGATGTTCAACTACGGACCCTCAACTTAATTCTCCCATAGAAGGCCTCTCTGTGCTCCAAGCCACAGCTGCCACCAAGCCTGCCTCTGCCAAGCTAAGGACAATCACTGTTGGGACAAGCCAGAGCTCTCCTTTCCCCTGGCCCAGGGCTAGGTGCTATCCCCAGCCCAAGGGCCCCTGATTCTGTTCTCAGCTCCTCAGAACTCCCAGTGGTGCTAGGATGTCCAAGAGTCTGAGAACCAAATTGTCCCAGCCTCTGCAGGCTCATGATGCTCAAACCAGCTCCAGTTTCCCACATCTCAGGTTGTGGTTTCTTACCCCCAGTGCTTCCCTACAGCCCAGCCCCCCCCCCCCTGCCCTGGTGGTGGTGTGGGACAAACAAAGTCAAACTCCCCACGTTCTGCCTCCCCAAGTGGCCTTGCCAGTGACAGAGCAGGCACAGACCCACAACAGTCCAAGAGTAGGGAAGAGTCACGGTATCTAGAACATGCTCTCTGTTACAGAACTGTTGAGTTAGTGCAATTCATGAATATAGCATTGATTAAAAAAAAAAAAGAGTTGAATTAGTAATATGGGTTAGTGACAAGAACCATAATGTGGAAGAATGTAGGGGGTCTGCAAAATAAATGGAACCTAACCACCAGAAAACAAATGAAAAATCCCATATGGGACACCAGAGTCCAGGAAGTAAGTTGGGAGGTGGGCAGATACATGAACAGTAGAGATGGTGGAGATGCAGGTAAATGGCCAACCCTATACAAACTTTTCCTTCTTTAAAATAAAGACAAAAGTAGCAAAAATAAAGTATCAGGGATCACATACTGGCAAAGAAGATGGACCAACCAAACCAGGGCTAAGAGGCACGGTGCACCCATGTTTTGAAGAACATCTCTATCCAGAACTCCTCGCCCTCTTGGAAGTTTTGCTTGACCCTAATATAGTGCTTATCACTGACCTTCCTTTCTTCCCATCATGCTCAGAGCATTTTCCTTATGTAGCTTATTATATGTTTATGCTCATTTATGTTTGTTTATTTTTTAACATTCTAATTGAAATAAAATGACATTACTTTCTCCCTGGCCCTCAAGTTAACTTCCCTCAAGACCCTCCCTTGTCTTCCCAGGTGATAGCTTTGTGTGCATGTGTGCATGTGTTCATTGAGACTAGGCTCCCCACAGTCTTTTGAGCTCTGAATTGTGCTCAGTTGTGGGTTTTGGTGATTGTCTCTATCTGCTATAAAGGAAGTTTCTTTGAGGAGGGGTTGTAGCTGTTCTTATCTGTGTGCCTATAAGATTTAGAATGTAGTGAAGGATTATGCTAGTCTAGCAAAATGACCTTAGGAGATTTATTTTAAGGTTCTTGACATTGCTAGCCCTAGGAAGCTGGCTAGCTACTTTTTTAATGCCAAACATAATTTCCCTCTTGGGAGTGGGCCTTAAGTCACACTAAACAGCTGTTGGTTGCCACTAATGTGTGTGTGTGTGTGTGTGTGTGTGTGTGTGTGTGTGTGTGCGCGCGTGCGCACACTCGAATACCTTATGCATGTCTTGCCATGCTGGTGGTAATAGTTGTCATGATTTGTGGGTGGTGCATCTGGATAGGACTGCTTAATTGCTTTCCTTTCCTCCCTTAGAAATTTGCACAGTATTTTCTAGAATCATGAAAACTAGACCACAGAAACTGGCTTTTAGGTTATATTCAGCTTCATTCATCCAAGTCCTATATCCCAAGCGTTTAGTATCTTCAACAATAGAGAACTACAGTCACCTCCTGAGAGGCAACCAACGGTTGCATTGATTTGTTTTGGAACTTGCATAGGCTATCCTGAACAACCCTTGCAAGGGAGGTCTCTCATGCCTGGTTCTGGGGTTTTTGTTAGTCTATGGTTCTTGTGCAGACCACTGTCCACTGAAGTGACTGAACTTCCTTTATTTTTTATAGATTAAACAGCCTATGTGGTATTTATTTCTCATGCTACTTCTTCTGGTTTGACTCCACTCCCTCCATCCCAGCTGAAGCCATATGTCTTTATTTTATTTCCCACACCATATCATATATATCCTGTAATGCTCCTTCAGGGCCTCGACCTGTGGCCCCTTTATATTTTACTGGTTTTGTGGTTTCTTCATGTTGTATACTCATAACTAAAGATTTGGAGCAATAAAGTACATATGAAATAGAATATGTACCACTGGTTGTTCTGGTTCTGAGTTACCTCATTCAATATAATCTTTTCTAGCTCCATCTCTTGGCCTATGAATTTCATGATTTTGTTTTTCATCACAGATGAATAGCAACTCACTGTTTGTATACACTCCATCTCCATTATTAATTCATCAATTGAAGGATGTTTACATTGTTTTTCTTTCTTGGATATTATGAGTAGGGTGGCAATGAACATCACTGAGATGTATCTGTAGATTCTTTTTCCTCACAACCTCACCAGCATTTGTTGTTGGTTGTTTTGTTGAACTTTGCCATTGTGGCTGGAGTGAGCTGAAATTTCAAGTTTTAATTTAAATTTCCTAAATTGCTAAGAAGGATGGACATTTTTGAGATATTTTTTCTATTAAGAACTTTATGTCTCGATCTCTAGCCTGTTCTTGAAATCCTTTGTTTCCTGAGTCTCATATATAAATTCTGTAAATTAGCAATTAGATCCAATTTGTTCATAGTTTATTGCATAGTGCCTATTACCAATATGTGTGGAAGGAAGGAAGGAAGGAAGGAAGGAAGGAAGGAAGGAAGGAAGGGAGAGAGAGAGTTCAGACCTAGAGGTGAAAAAGAATGAGTCCATTTAATATACTGAGTCTAAGTTCAACAGTAGGAAAAAAAACAATTTTACTTGAATAGAGTTACTGCTTTGTCATCACTTAACATTAATGAGAACACACTTTGGTATCAGATATTATAGATATATAGGGAAGACCAGAGCCAGATATGCCAAAAGGGCCCTTGAAAATGGCATCACGTAGAACAAGTCTGTTCTTTGACCTAAGCTATTTGGGAATGCAGTTTGATAACAAGGTAGAATGTTCCACAGAAATGAACACATTTTTAAGAAGTTCGTTTTAATAAGACACTTTGGAAGAATAGAATCGAATGAATAAACTAACTTATTCCACTATGCATAGATGATATAAGATGCTTTTCTTCCTATCTATGCATTAAGTATAATAAATATGCTGCAGTTTTGCCTCCTGCTCCCCCTTCCAGGAACACTTATCATTTTCATGAAAGAAAACCCTGTCTTACATGAGTCTGTAAGGGTGTGGAATTATAAACAAGACACAGTCCAGTAGTCTCTAATGCAGAAGGCCCAAGACAAACAAATGGTAATTCCTTTTTTTTTTACTGAAAGCCAGGGCCCTCCTGCCACAAGCAAACCCCTTGGGCTGCTTTGCTTTGAATGTTTTTTGTGTGATCTTTAATAAAGCATATTAAGACTGTATGTTGCCTGCTTCATACAAATCCTCAAATGCAGATCTACATCAGAGAAGCCAGAAGGAGAGCACAGAGCCCTGTGGAAAGTAGAAAATCAAGAATATCCGATGCTTTGTGCTCCTCACCCCTATGCTCAGTCCTGAGGCATGGTGGAAAGAGGATGCCTCTTATCAAGGGGCTGCCAGCTGCATGGATCTCATTAGAGATCTGGGACTGCCCTTGGCACCCTGTCCACATCCTATTTATCTATTATTGATGTCAGAGTTCTCTTTCTTCCCTTTTAGGATGCTTCTCCCATTGTCAACCCCAAGTCCCAACCCCTTCTTATTAGCAAGGTCAGGAGCTAAAAGATTAAGGAATGCTGTATCAAAAGAAATAAGCAGCATAAACCATCCTGTTCATCTCTTATCATTTCAAACAATAAACAGACAAACAGCAGCAACAGCAAGAGCTAGAGAAAGTACTGGCCATGGTCAATTGAATGGACCACTTATCTAGTTCCTGATTTCAAGGCAGTTAATAGGCAAGGTTTGAACTTTACTATTTATACTTACATTTACCCTTGTCTATAGGACTATACCTAAGAGATAATGGAATAGGTGATTGAATTGTTGAATAATCGTGGGAACTACCATCCTCCTGCCTTCAGCCCTCTCTGATTCTCTTCAGAGGAACTGTGCAGCTCCAGAATGAGTGACTAGACTTTGAAAGGTATTTGCACAGAGAAGTAGCTCTGCTTCTTGGCTTGTCTAGATTATATCTAAAGGTGTAGCCATGTTGTGTGCCTTGATAACTGGCAATGCTTTCACATTAAAATTCCCGGTCATATTGTAGACAAATCACCCTTTGACTGCTAACACCCTAATATGCATAAGAGTTCTTGCTTTGCATATACTACAACTTTAGTGAGCCAGAAGGAGCTGTTGTGTGGACAGTCACCTTTAATGGAAGGTGGGGAGGACTGTACTCTATAAACAATGAGGGGAGACAGACACAGATCTGAAGGATGCTGAATTAATTACCAGCTTTCCTCAAGACCTCATTTTCCTTTATTATAATACCCAAATTACTAAATTATTACCAAAACCTTTTGTTCAGCACTGCTGTTAGCAGACACATATAAGCAACACAGAACTCAAGTGGCAAGGAGATGGTGAAGGACAGAGCCGGGCATTCCTTACAACATGATACATTGTGTGACATTTAGATTTTGTTTTTAAGTAGATTTACAATGCTCCATGTAATCTTTTCCCTTCTCACTTCTCCTTTTTTTTTTTTGGCTTTTTATTTTTTTTTTAAATATCCTTACACATTCTCCTCCAGGCTTGATGTGCCAGCCATTAAGGTGAGTGCACAAAAAACAGAGATTGGTTGTCAACTTCTGTGATGAATGAAGTTTAGAAGCAGATGCCAGAGAAGAACTAACCAGATAATCAGCTTTTCAATCCTCTTGCCTGCCTCCTCTTTCACAGATCTGTGTCTACAAGGTTCCAATCATTCCTCATGCCAGGAAAGCCTCTCACAGGAAGACCCAGAGAGGAATAATGGAGTCTAGGCTGGAACCAAGAGTAACTGCAAGAACTGGCTATAAAATGATACTGGGAAATGATGAAGTCGGGTCATAGGACAGCTTTCAAAACAAGAATTGACTTAATAGGTGAATGAGATGCATTTTGCAGACAGAAATTTGCAGGAAGTCATTCTGCATGAGAAATGACCCGGGTACTGATGCAGAAGCATCCTGGGGGACAAAGGGGGCTCGGCTTGTGACATCCTACTGAGTAGCAGAAAACAAATAAATATCAATGCTTCTTCTTTGTGTTTGATTTTATATCAGAATAAATGCTATTTCTGTGGCATCCATTAGTGTACTTGAACCTGGTGCACATACCCTACCTCCCTTTAGCCATTTAGTTACTAGATAAATTCACCATAACAAATTGTATGGGGCCAGACATCACTACTATGATTAAATCTTACTAAAAGTTAAGTTAGAGACAGCTTGAAAAATAGCCCCCTAGTTAAATATTCACATTATGTTGAAGTTATTAGAAACAGTCTCTAGAATGAGTTTTGACAATGATAAAAAGAGAAGCATCTATTTCTGAGCAGGAATAAATCATTTCCTTTAAGTCTCAGCTGTTTTACTTCCTGCCAGCACCAGAAATGTAGATATGACTTGGCCAACTGATCCCAGCCTCTGTTCAGTCTGTTCTTCATTCCATGATTCATCCATTCAGATGTTTAATGGAATACTTACGAATGTGTTCCTGGGCATGTTGGTACCCAGGAAGGAAGATACAACCTCTGTCTCTAAGGAAATCTTTGGTTTCCAACAATAGCCTCCTCTAATCTTAGCGGAGATGCTATACTTTTCTGTTCTGGCCATTTGCTTTTCCAAATTTTCAGAAAGGTTAACAGGGTAGAGACAATATAGGCTTGGAGAAAGTAATACAAGAAACAGATATCCAGAATCAATAAAAATTTTTAATATTTAATCTTTTTCTTTTAGATTACATGAGTACTGGATTTGCATCAGTTTTCCATGCTCAAATTCCTATGTATTTCCCCAACCAGCTCTCTATCAAAGGCATAACTTTTAAAATTACTGTGAATGTGTATGTGTGCACATGTGTATGCATGTGTATGTGTGTGTGAATGTGTGTGTGATGTGTGTGTGCATGTATGTGTGAATGTGTGTGTGCATATGTGCATGTGTGTGTGCATGTGTGTGTGTATGTATGTGTGCATGTGTGTATATGCATGTGTGTGTGCATGTGCCTGTATCCTGAGTCCATTTTATGTTAATTTTAACAACCAGGATGAGCATATTTACTAACAGTATGCTCCTTTCCTTAACTTGTAGGTAACAAGAAGTGGTTTTGATGGAAGGTCCAGATGAAACAGTATTCTTGGTCCTTTGATGGATAAAGTCTGATTAAGTACTAACTTTAATGACTACTTGAGTGCAGAGGAAAGGGAATCCAAATGAGCTATGGGTGACTGGAGAAGTTCCCATGAAATAATGGGGCTTGTGGGTTCAGATGAACACTAACAGTGATTCAAACCCCCACAGAGATCAAGCAGTCTTATCCTATGAACACCGAAGGCCAACAGAAACTTACATCAAGACAGGCCCAGCATGGAAGAAACATCTACTGTTCAAGAGAGTATAAAAATTGATCTTTGTTTTTGTGTGTCTTTTCTCCCATTGTAAATAGTGGGGATTTTTGTGTACTGCAAATGGGACAAATTTGTGGGGTAGATCTCTTCTAAAGACTTATTCTTTTAAATTTATGTGTATGAGAATTTTACCCACTGGTATGTATATGGGTCATATGCATATATGATGCCTGCAGACATCAGAAGAGAAGGCTGAATCTCCTGGAGAAGAGTTATGGTTCTAAACCCCCATAAGGGCCCTGGGAATCAAACTCTAGTCCTCTGCAGCACATGATTATAACCACTAACCACTGAGCAATCTCTCCAGTCCCAAGGAGATCTTTTCTAAACACAGTAACTCCAGGACTTCTTTGTGAAAATAGTAAGAGTGGTGTACATTGTACTTTGAGCTAACAACGGTACCATGTGTTTAAAATCTTGCAAGGACAAACCTCATGTTATTTGATATATATATATCAAATATATATGGGAGATAAGAGGGGTGATTAGAGAGAGCCCGCAGTTAGGGTGATGCCTCTCCAAATATTCACTGTCCACCAAAGAAACAGAAGAGCCGGAAAGGAAATCTGGAGTAAAACAAGGGTTCTTTGGAAGGGGCACCCACATGCACAGGGTATTATTTCAAAGTTTCACAGAGATTAACTTTGAGTTTGAGCACAGAAACAATAAGACTATTTGGTTATGTGAACAGGCTTTTATTCCCTCTACTTTTATAAAATGCATCAAGTAATTTTATGGCGTCAATAACTCTTGTTTATGTATTTCTGAACAGTGACCTCTTGGGAAAGATAGCATTCATTTGGGTGCAGCCATAAAATGCACAATTTGTATCTGAAAACCAAAACTTGACAGCAAGTGACTTGTATCTTTTTTTTTTTAATCAAACAATTCTGAAGGAAAAAAATACATTTTTCATTTTTATAGCTAGGAACAGGGTATCACATAACGAGGATACAGCTTTTCAGTTGTGAAAAATGACGGCGAGAATGGCTGCAAGCAATAAATTCCCCCCACCCACACACTCACAAAATGTTACAGCTTTTATGTCATGTATATCTATCTTAAGACAGCCTTAAGCTACATGGAAATATATGTTTTCTTGAGGAGGAAAGGGTCTAGATGGCTAGAGTTAAATGCCAGCTTTTGCCCTCTGCAAGATCTCATAGCTGCAAATTGTTACCAAAGCTCCGTGAGATCCCATCATCAATGTAGCTAAATGCTTTCTTTTGCATTCCTAGTTCAGGCACAGCATACTGTGACTCAGAAGCAGTATTGACATTGTCTGTCAGGATGTGGTTGGTGGCTTGTAATACTATTGCTTCCTTATACAAATCCAATCTGGCATGTTGCTCAATAATGAGAATGTATTAACCCAATTATAACAACTATAATTTGAAGATGTTTCTCATGTGATAAAATTAATTTAATGGGTAGTTGTTTCTATAAATTTACATGATATCATTGTTATGATTTTGATGATAAAATATGAAATTGATTGTATTTATTTAATTAATCATAAACGAATGCTTGAGTTTTCTATAGAGAAATGTAATTAAAAGTGCAGAATATGCATTTGCTATTTTTAGGCTAGCTTCATAGTAAGTCCAACTTGGGCCAAGTTCCCATTGATCAGCCACATTCCCATAATACTCCTGGTTGTGTGTCAGAGGCCAGGCCTGACTCACCTCACTCTCTCTGTGTCCTTCGAGAGAGTTTGCCAGCAGCACTTGCACACTCAGCTCCTCTCTTCATTGTTCTTTCCCTCTGGGCTTTCCCAGGGTCAGTCATCAATGCTTCAGTGAGAGTTGGCAATGCCCAGCTTGAAGCATTCCTCCAGCCATGTAATGAAAAGCCTTGGTATAAGAATGAAATCTCAGCCATCTGAAGGAAAATACGTCTAAACTAAATAATAATGATAGTGTCTAAGATTCCCTAAGCAGCTCTAAAGCACAATGTCTCTTGTTTCCCTCATCATGACATCCTCACTTGTCTAAAAACAAGTAATCTAGAGACATGATTGCTGCTTGTTAAGTCAAAGAAATACATGAGAATGTAAGTGTTGGCTTGGGTGTGCTATAGGCTGTGAGATAGCAGGAGCTAGCACAGGGGCCTTATCTCTGTATATATAGTCATCATGTAGACAGTAGCAAGGGACTTTTGGTACATAGTTGGCTTTGGCTCATTTTCTCATCCCTCATATACATCAACTCCTTTGTGCTCTTGGAGTCTTCTCTTAAATACCATTTAAATTGTGTATATACTATTAAAATATATATATACAACATATTGTGTATATGCTGGCAGTATACCCAAGTTTTTCAAGACAGAGTTTCTCTGTATAGCCCTGGCTGTCCTGGAACTCACTTTGTAGACCTTGAATTCAGAAATCTGCCTGCCTCTGCCTCCCAAGTGCTGGGATTAAAGACATGCACCACCACTGCCCGACTTCCAAAACAAAACAAAAACAAAAACAAAAAACAAAAAACAAACAAACAAAAAAACTTCTGAGAGAATCACCATCCCTGACCTAAAGCTGGGGGAGGGGGGCTCATATCATATCATATCCACTAGTGTATGCTGCCTGGTTGGTGGCTCAGTGTCTGAGAGATGGGGGGGGGCGGTCCAAGTTTGTTGAGGCTGCTGGTCTTCCTATGGGGTCACCCTCCTCCTTAGCTTCTTCCAGCCTTCCCCTAATTGAATCACGGGAGTCTCCAACTTCTGTCCATTGCTTGGGTATAAGTATCTGTGTCTGATTCAATCAGATGCTTGCTGGCCCTCTCAGAGGGCAGCAATGCTAGGCTCCTGTCTGCAAGCACACCATATAATCTTCTTTTAATTAGCTAGTAAATCTTGGTACACTTTATTGGGAAATTTTCAACTAATTTGAGATCTTTGTATAAAACAAACAAACAACAACAACATAAAAACCAAGATGCTAAACAGACAGGGTAAAATGTGCCATACTCAGTCCAAGTTAGCATTAAATGTATCTGTGCCACTGTTTTGGTATTAAACTGAAAAATTTTAATTTCCCAAATTGAAAACTTTCCTACAAGTGTCCTGTGCCAAAAGCTCTGTTATGCTATCCTTGAGATCTCTCTATGGAACACTTACATTGAAGAATAAATCTTTTCCCCAGAGGAAATAAGAGGCCTCCTCACCGTTCAGATTCTGTGGAGCTAGATCTCTAACTTCTAATTATATCAGTTATTCTACCTTTGTTTCTCTTGGTTACAGAAACTTATATTTCTTTCTTTCTTTCTTTCTTTCTTTCTTTATTTTTTCAACTTTTATTAGATATTTTCTTCATTTACATTTCAAGTGTTATCCAGAAAGTTCCCTATATCCTCCCCCCTCCCGGCCCTGCTACCCTACCCACCCGCTCCCACCCCCTGGTCCTGGCGTTCCCCTGTATTGGGGCATATAAAGTCTGCATAACCAAGGGGCCTCTCTTCCCACTGATGGCCAACTAGGCCATCCTCTTCTATATATGCAGCTAGAGACACGANTCTGGCTATTATGAATAAGGCTGCTATGAACATAGTGGAACATGTGTCCTTGTTACCAGATGGAATATCTTCTGGATATATGCCCAGTAGAGGTATTGCAGGATCTTCTGGTAATACTATGCCCAATTTTCTGAGGAACCGCCAGACTGATTTCCAGAGTGGTTGAACCAGCTTGCATTCCCACCAACAATGGAGGAGTAAAACTTATATTTCTTATATTATTAAGCAAGATAAACAGTGAGAATTCCTACAATTTCTAAAGTATAACAATTGAAAATCCAATTTAAAATGTATTTATTAATATAGGATATAGAAAACATTTTTATCAAAATTTATAAAATTTAGACCAAGTGAATTTGATTATGGTATAAATGACATGCAAAAGATAAGATTTTTAAAATTTTAATCTGGGTTTTTATTGTACAATGTAGCCATTAGTATTTGAAGTTGAAATGATTTTCAAATAAAATTTTAATGAAAAGATTGAAAAGTTTGCTGTGTGAATTAAAAAAAAAACCATAGAAATGAGAATTTAATTCAATCCATAGAATCCAATCCGTACAATATACAAGAATATTTCACCAATATTAGCAAAATTAAAATGAAAATATCTCAATGATTTCAGAGTCAAATGTAAATATCAGTAGAGGAGCTTACAAAATGGTCCCAACTGTGAAAATGAGCCCAGATTTCCACGGGCAATTTTGAAACAGTAAACCTTGTGGAAAAAAGTATAGGGATACACCATTATCACCTTGTAAGGAAATTTTCTCAAGATATAGTAAAATATTCCTTATAGAAAATAAAAAATGCTTATTGACAGAGATTATTAAAAACAAAACTCCACCCTCAGACCCTAAAGCATGTTCACTGAAGATTTATGGCCAGAATAAATACATTTACACCTAAAAAGGAAAAAAGCCCACTCTCTCCCCACCTCCAGCAAAAACAAAAACAAAAACAAACCAACAAAACAAACAAATCAAAACTGACAAATCCTAAAAGAGACACTTAATAAAAATGTTGACATTTGCAGTCAAAATCAGCATAAGGAGTCTAAATGAAATATAAGTTAAAGCACTTAAAATCTAGTACTTTATCAGTGTACAGTATCATACACCTTTTATCCCAGAACTTGGGAGGCAAAAGCAGGCAGATCTCTGTGAGTTCTGAGGCTACATTGTGGGACTCTGTACGAAAATAATAAATAAAAATAATAAAATTCAGTGGATTAAAATCGAACAGCATATCAAAAGGAAAAAATGTATGTGTGTATTTTTATGTGTCCGTGTGACAAAGAGAGAGCAAGAGCAAAGAATTTTATTTATTATCAGTAGTTGTATGTTTTCATAGCTACTTTGAAACATTTTGTTTATCTATAAGAGCTGCACTGGTCTACACATTCTCCTGTAAATCTCCTTAAGAAACACAACCAAAAAATAATATTTGTATCTACAAAAAACACATATGACAATTCTTCCCAATAGGATTATTAATAACTGCCTAAAATAATTAACAAAAATAAACACATTGCCATAAATCCACACAGAATACTACATAGCAGCTAAAATAAATAAATCCCAATGGTATACAGTACTGTGTATGATCTCACAGGAATTTCATTGAGTCAACAAATCCACAATCAAATGGTCACACATTTTGGTTCCAGATTTATACACCCCCAAAAAAAGCCAAAGGTATTCACACGATTAGGAATCAGCAGGTTTCCTTGGCTGGCTAAAGATATGATGGTAGATGAAGAAGAGGATGTTCTATACCTGAAAGCCAATTACATAATTGCTTTCCCTTTTCTGAAGTCTGGATTCATTTTGCTTCATTTGAAAATTGATGTAGTTTTCTTTCATGCGTTGGTATATTGCAGTAAAAATAGCTCATATGCAGCAGACTTACAGGAAACTAACTGAAAATCATGTGTTCTTAATTTCTCTGCACCCTTTCTCCCAATGCCTATTATATGAAAAAGGAAGAAGAAAGCTCATAACTACAGAGAAGGATTCTGTAAGACTTCTTCTTTTCCTTCTTTTCATTGTGTTACATGCCTGGTATTTACTGTGGGGAAAGGGGATGTGTGCACCTTCTCTATCTGGAGCGGGGGGAAAGGGAATGAGAATATTCAGTGCATAAAATCTTATGACATCATCTGAAAGTGTTCTTGTACCCAGAGCCATGGAGATGTGGTAGGGACTTTAGTTTTACTGTCATTGTCATGAAGAAGGTAGGTTGCTAGACTTGTTTCAACTGAAACCTGTTACTTGGTTGCACAGCTAGGAAAGGTATTCTAGATGCTGAAATGGACAACTAAAGGTCTGTAGGAAACCACTTGTTCATGAGTCTATAATTAAGGGGACTCACCCACCTTGGCTAGGGACTTGCTGCAAGTACAAAAGAGAGAAGCGTGTTTCACCACTCCATCTCTCTCCACTCTGAGGAGGTAGATGTACATCTGAACAGAAAGACTGACCAGTCAGCTGAGGTATACACTCAAGCTCCTAGCTGAAGTCATGAATTGAAAACTCTTTCCTAGTTTGTCTGTGGCATAGTTTTGCTCTTGTGAGTTGCACAAGGACATGATAACTGCAGTCCTGACAACCCAGGGTGCTAGTTACATGGGAATGCTGCCACTCTCCCAGCACTGTATTTGCCGACAGAAAGTGTGTCCTTTATAGGGGGTTTTCCTAGGAATCTAATCAGGATTTTATGTATGGTGATACAAATATGCATTGTTTCTTTTTATATTGTCTAAGCTTTTTTCCTAGTAACATCTACTACCCTCCTTCACCCTGCTTTAGTTTCCTTATAGTTTTGCTTTTAATATTTTCTAGATTTGAATATCTACTAGAACTGAATTAGCTAAGGAGATAATGCTTGCTTGACACTGTTGACTAATCATCGTTTCTCACAGTATTGAGTTTATTGGACTTAATAGCCATAATTATCCACTTTGAAATGCACCAGCCATTATTGAACAAAGGGAAAATTTAAAGCCCCTTTGTAATTTCAGTTAGCCCTCTTCTTCTTCCTTCTTCCCTTCCTTGTCCACCTCCTCTTATATTTTTGGTTGTGAGTCTACCCCTTAACAGCTGAGCCATCTCTCCAGCCTGCATCTTCTTCCTCCTCTCCATCTTTCTACTCTTCCTCCTCTCCTATCACTACCAGAGATTGAACTCAGGGGTTTGCATATACTAGGCAAGTGTTCCACTGCAGAGATATATCCTAGTACACTTTCCATATAGTGTTCTTCAGTAGCATATAAAACAGGCTTGGTTTTCATTAAACATTGTTTCCTACAACACGGTTTGGAAAATAAAGAGCCAGTACCCATTTTTCTGTATGCTTTCCCTGTTCCTGCAACATGGAAAGTTTCCTCCTTGGAGCTTCATCAGCATTAGATCAAAAGAGGAATTTATAAAAGCCAATGATAACATCAGGTATTACTCCATGTTTATGTTTTCTATTAAACTGAAAATTAAATAATGCCTCCATCTGCCCCAGAGAAGGGTGGGTACATGTATATCTAGATGATTTTTATGAGTGAATCAATCAGGTTCTTGTGAAAGTCAGCATCTTCCAGGTTGCAGCTTAAACACTTAATTAAAACTCCATTAACTTCACTCCTTAAGCAAAATGGTGATCCTGGGATTTCAGGGTTGGAGGCCTTTTTCTCGAGAACTGCAAAGTGCTGGCTTCACAGTCTTTCTTCATAGAGTGAATTCTATATATGGACAGAGTGGTGATACATTCCACAAAGGTTTGAAACAAAGAACGATGTGCTCAGGGTTTAGAGGCAGGAACATACGGTGTCTTTTCTTTTATTTCCTTTATTGCCACTTCCCCATATGTATAGATAGCTCATTTTAGTCTATACCAAAAATAAATAATGAAACCTCCTCAGAATGAGACAGATCCTCTGTCGTTGCTTGTGAGATGATTATCCTCCAGTGTTTATGATAGACTACTCACAAGGGAGGGAAGGCTCTTGAAGGTCTATATATGAGAACTCTATTCATCAAAGGCAACCTCATGGCATTGGTTGTGCAGTGTAAAGTGCTGTGCCTTTCTAAGGCTTCAGAAGAATTTCTACTCACTCAAGTTATTGGCACTGTTAAATGACTGAAACTAGTTTGGCCACATGGAAACATATACACTAATATACTTTTATATTCCTTGTTAGGTGGCACAGTTACCTACAAATTTATCAGTCTAAAGGAGTGGTGAAGGTTCAAAGTCACACAGACAGGCCTGTCCTTTCTTGAGACTGTGGTCTGATGTCTGATTTCTTAGCCATGCACTCTCCCTATAGCTGCATATATATGACATATAGAGGGGAAAGTAACAACAACCTAACAAATGCGTTGGGAAATGGAAGGCCATGGTTCGTTCTTTCAGAGTCATGAGGGGAAGTAGAGGTTAGGGATATAGCACAATTGGTAGACTGCTTTGTATGAATGAAGCCTGAGTTTGAACCCCACACTAAAGAAAGTGGGTGTTCTAACATGAAAATATTAGAACATTATGCATTCCCCAGTAACTATGGTGGTAGATGCTAATATGAAATGCTTTCATTGTTCTGCATTTTGATTCACATTCTTTGAAGCCTATTATATATGTAAAAACATGTATTTTAGGTGAATAGAGTTTATACCATAATTATCATGCTTCACTGTTCTTTAATTCCTTTGTTGGCTGTCTAAAGGAATCACAAGTTAGTAAATCGGGTTAAGAGAAATTAGAGAGCTGGAGTCTTTTATTTAACTCTCACATTGTATATGTTCTATAATCTTGCAGCAAACTCTATGAGATATTGTCTCACTCTGGCCTTGTCATTTTCTTTGAGGAGAGATATCCTACTTGGAACCAAAGTGACTCATTCAATCACTGAGACTGGGGGAGAAGTGCGTATGAGTATGGCAGTGAGCTCTGTCTTCAAAGTCCCAAGTTCCACTGCTCATCATCCTGTGGGGTCACTCCCAATCTTTCTGTACCTCAATTGCTGTTTCTGTCAAGGTGATAAAATAATGTCCACAATGAGAATGACTATCAAAACACAATATTCAACACACAGTATTTTCTCAGTCATTATATACCATACATAGGAACTGGAATAGTCCTGAATCCTTAGACAAGGAAAGGAACTTAAAGTACATTGTATACATTAAAGTAAACTGAATAGAGGAGGAATAGATTTGGGTGAGGTTCACTGGTTCAATAATAGCTGCAGTGGGAACAGATGTACCTCTTGGATTTGTGGAGAAACCAGGTCACCTGAAGCAGAGAAGGCAGATAGATGAGAAATAGTGCTGAACAGGTCAGAAATATGGGGACACTGCCTGCAGGATGATTTTGCGATGAGCTAGCCTGGCCTGGGAGGTGGGTACTCACTAAGAGGCCAGAAAGCTAGAGCACAAAACTAGCTGTAGCCACAATAATTGGACTCCTCTAAAATGCAAAAAGATTTACTTACACAGCAGGCCTGGATGCTTGGCCCCTTATTTAATTGTAAAATTGTGTTTCAGTCATTCAAATTCAGTTATTCATTGTGAATCGTGCAGTTACTTCAAAGGAATGACCTGGTTTTAAATACTAGGAAAACTTTTTTTTTTTTTTTTGCTAGAGCTTTTCTTAGACAATCTTATGAATGAACAAAGAAAGATTTTAATTCCAATCGTGTTGTCTGGATGCTGAAGCTCTGTTTGAACGCCAAGGTTTAGTGTTCCTCAGGACAGGCAAAGAAGCTACGCTATGTCATTTCTGCATCAGGCCATGGGCCTTTCTCACACCTGTCCAACATCCCAGAGCTTCATGTGCTTTTTCACTATTTCCTTTCAAGTCAATTTCTCCCCAAGAAGACATTGCCAAGTTGTGTCCAATCCTCAAGGTCCTCCTGGCAGACAAGCTAACTATATACAGAGCAAGCCAGGTCAGAATATTTTTATTCACATTGTTCTTTATATATGTCCCATTTATTTTTAATAACTTGGAAGCTACAGATAATTGGTACCCTGATGTCTGAAAGGACAGTGGCAGCAAAAGCTGCAGCTGGACTGTGCCTCCTTGGGATGGCACCTTGGGGCTGGCCTGGGAAGTTCTGAAAAGCAGCTGGAGAGGGATATGGAAGCAAGGGTGACCAGAGCCACAGAATCATGGGGACTAATACACATTTGTGGGTTTGCCCTCTGTTAAATTTTCTTCCGGAAAAAAATGTTAAATATGACACTCAATGTTTAATCTTACAAAGGGGCTACTGTTTGCTGTCTGATGCCAACCAAAACCCAGGATTCTTCCATGAACTTCCCTCTATTTCCAGGCACAGTTAGCACTAGGTTTAATGCATATGATGGCATGTATGAAACTGGGTGCAAATCTTTCTGAAAAAGCACTTAAAAAGAGACTACATATTCATTTTTATTTTTATTTTATTATTTTACTTTATTTATTTTAACTTTTAAAAAACAAGGACTTTTGTATATTCTTGGTTGGCTAGCTTCAAAAACACTGTGAATCAAAGAATACAGTTGAATTTATTATCTTGATGCCTCTCCCTCTAAAATGTTGGGATTGCAGGCATGCTACCATTTCTGCTTTATAGAAGGCTGGAATTGGAACCCAGAGTGTCATGAATGCTAAATGAGCATTCTGCCAATTGACCTACATCCCCAAGCCAGACCAAGCCAGACACAGTGTTTAATTCTTTCTTTATCCCTCAAGGCAAGTTGGTGCCTTTTAAAATCATTATCTCAAAATGGTAATATATTTTAAAATTTTGGATTAAGATAGGAAATGATGTTTTGATATAATTTTGAGAAAAGTTGTTGTATTCTGATATTATGAGTATAAAATTCTGAAGTGTAGATTATATAAAATGATAATATAATATATGCAGAGAGCTAAAGAGGAAAGAATATTAAAGTTTTCTTCCAGGGCATAAGAAGGGAATAAATAAGAAGTCCCCTTTCTATGATTGACCTCAAATGAAAGAACCTGAATCAGAGTCAATGATAAGATGATATCGGGGCTGATCAGGGTAATAAGAAGAGCAGAAGAGCTGCTCAGAAGTGGGTGAGCATCCTGCCTGAGAAGTTTGAGTCTAATACACGTGGTTTTTTCAGTCACAGGGACACACTGAAGGTCTTTGCATTCATTATATACTGCCTTTTCTGCTTCCTTTTATTTTAGCCAACAAAGGAACAATTTACTGATGTATAGCCCCATTAAATACAAATCTTGTAACTCAATTTCATTCACATGAATTAATACAAACCTTGTAACACATTCTATTAACATTCTTATTGGTTCCTAAAACCAACTCATTTGTAGACTTTCCTTCCCACTATTCCACATGTAGAATAAAAGGAGTTGTTTTCATTCTAAATGAGAAAAGGTCTTCAAGAAATAACGGTATTTAAAAACAAGGAGTCGATGGCTATTAATTTCTGTTTCAAATTCACGAGGCAAAATTTCATTATCTGCTGGTTACCAACTCAAAGGAGCCATTAAGTTTTGGAAGCTTAACTAATATTTTAAAATAGAGCTAACTTGTTTAACTTTGTTGGGGGTGGTGTCCTGTGACTAGACAATCCCCATGTTGACTCAGGGAGCAGAAATAAGGATGCCCTTGTCAAAATGTCTTACTTTCTGGAGGAAAGTAGCCACTTGTGCGAGCAAGGATCCCAAATGCCTCATTTCTCAAGTGATGAGCAGCTCCAGTCTTCCCAGGTACATGCTTCTTTGAACTTGTTATTCACAAGTGCTATCCTGGACAGCAAACATGTTCTGCCTCTGCCAAATCACATCTCACACAGCCCTGCCCCAGTCTGGGTGGACTCAGTTAATCTATGTAATGGCATGCGATCTCACGGGGAGACAGGGAAGTGACACAGACAACAGTCTCCTGTATCTAGACCATTTCCAAATGCGTGGGGAGTCCAAGGCAGAGTGGCACCTTCCAGCTCCATCAGCTGTTTCTCCAGGATAAAAGCTCACACCACCTTCTTGGTCAATTTGTCTTGAAATTAAGGGAATTCAAGCATGTAAGTGCAGAAAAAGAATTTTGGATGTGTGTATAGTGTATAGAAGTTGCAATAAAAAATTAAACTTAATTCTGACTTTGTAAGGTAATTTTTAAAAGAATAAGTTAGAAAGAGACTATTTTTTTTTCTGATACTTAAAGCCCTAAATATGAACACCCAAATCTGCCCATAAGGACTTGGCCTATTGTGACTTAGACATATAATTGCTAATTGGGTTAGTTAATCAGTCTTATCAGCTTAGTATTCACAACTATCTTGTAGTAACACAGTGCTCCATAATGAAGTGCTGTGTTAGAACCAACGGATGTCAGTTAGAATCATGTGGGAAGGCTGAATAATGGCCGTAATCATAGTCTGTAAAACAAATATAAGAAATTAAAGTAGACATTTTATTTTTAAACTTATGTACAAATCAAGGCATGATACTGTATGTATCATTGTATTGATATGAGGTAAATGCAATGGCCTCTAAACTGTTACTTGTTAAAAACATGGTGCTTGGTTTCTTCTGGGCCCACTCTTGCTATCTTTTCCAACTTCATCAAAAACACAAGTTTGGACCAACACCATGATGTTTAAAGATGTTGATATGCTTATAATCAAACTAAGACAAAACTAGTGAAGTTGGTAGTAACTACCTTTGATTTGTTTTTGTTTCAACACAAAACAAAAACAAGTAAAAGGTAATTATTACCAACGAAAAGCAAACTGCATGGTACTGGTACAACAACAGACAGATAGATCAATGGAATAGAATTGAAGACCCAGAAATGAACCCACACACCTACGGTCATTTGATCTTTGACAAAGGAGCTAAAACTATCCAGTGGAAAAAAGACAGCATTTTCAATAAATGGTGCTGGCACAACTGGCAGTTATCATGCAGAGGAATGTGAATTGATCCATTCTTATATCCTTGTATAAAGCTCAGGTCTAAGTGGATCAAAGACCTCCACATAAAACCAGAGACACAGAAATTAATAGAGGAGAAAGTGGGGAAAAACCCTTGATGATATGGGCACAGGGGAAAAATTCATAAACAGAACAGCAACAGCTTGTGCTGTAAGATCAAGAATTGACAAATGGGACCCCATGAAATTGCAAAGCTTCTGTAAGGCAAAAGACACTGTCAGTAAGACAAAAAAGCCACCAACAGATTGGGAAAGGATTTTTACCAATCCTAAATCTGATAGGGGACTAATATCCAATATATACAAAGAGCTCAAGAAGCTGGACTCCAGAAAATCAAATAACCCCATTAAAAAATGGGGTACAGAGCTAAACAAAGAATTCTCAACCGAGGAATACCAAAAGGCAGAGAAGCACCTGAAGAAATATTCAACATCCTTAATCATGAGGGAAATGCAAATCAAAACAACCTTAAGATTCCACCTCACTCCAGTCAGAATGGCTAAGATCAAAAACTCAGATGACAGCAGATGCTGGCGAGGATGTGGAGAAAGAGGAACACTCCTCCATTGCTGATGGGATTGCAAGCTGGTACAACCACTCTGAAAATCAGTCTAGAGGTTCCTCAGACAATTGGACATAGTACTACCGAAAGATCCAGCAATACTTCTACTGAGCATATACCCAGAAGATGTTCCAACTGGTAATAAGAACACATGCTCCACTATGTTCATAGCAGCCTTATTTACAATAGCTAGAAGCTGGAAAGAGCCCAGATGTCCCTCAACAGAGGAATGAATACAGAAAATGTGGTACATTTACACAATGGAGTACTACTCAGCTATTAAAAACAATGAATTTATGAAATTCTTGGGCAAATGGATGTATCTGGAGGAAATCATCCTTAGTGAGGTAACCCAATCACAAAAGAAGTCACTTGATATGCACTCACTGATAATTGGATATTAGCCCAAGAATTTAGAATACTCAAGATACAACTTGCAAAACACAAGAAAACCAAGAAGAACGAAACCAAAGTATGCATAATTTATTCCTTCTTAGAATAGAGAACAAAACACTCATGAAAGGAGTTACAGAGACAAAGATTGGAGCTGAGACGAAAGGATGAACCATGCAGAGATTACCCCACCGGGGGATCCATCCCACAATCAGCCATCAAATCCAGACACTATTGTATATGCCAGCAAGATTTTGCTGAAAGGACCCTGATATAACTATCTCCAGTGAGGCTATGCCAGTGCTTGGCAAACACAGACAGAGATGCTCATATTCATCTATAGGATGGAACACAGAGCCCCCAATGGAGGAGCTAGAGAAATTACCCAAGGAGTTGAGCGGGTCTACAACCTTTTAGGTGGAACAACAATATGAACTAAATAGTACCCCCGCCCAGAGCTTGTGTCTCTAGTGCATATGTAGCAGAAGATGGCCTAGTAGGCCATCACTGGGAAGAGAGGCCCTTTGGTCTTACAAACTTTATATGCCCCAGTACAGGGGAATGCCAGGGCCAGGAAGTGGGAGTGGGCGGGTGGGGGATCAGGGCGGGGGGAGGGTATAGGGAACTTTCAGGATAGCATTTGAAATCACACCAGTCAGAATGGCTAAGATCAAAAATTCAGAGGACAGCAAATGCTGGTGAGGATGTAGAGAAAGAGGAACACTCCTCCATTGCTGGTGGGAATGCAAGCTTGTACAACCACTCTGGAAGGATCCAGCAATACCTCTCCTGGGCATATATTTCCACCTGGTAAAAAGGACACATGTTCCACTATGTTCATAGCAGCCTTATTTATAATAGCCAGAAGCTGGAAAGAACCCAGATGTCCCCCAACAGAGGAATTGATACAGAAAATGTGGTACATCTACACAATAGAGTACTATTCTGCTATTAAAAAATGAATTTATGAAATTCTTGGGCAAATGGATGTATCTGGAGGATATAATTCTTAGTGAGGTAACCCAATCACAAAAGAAGTCATTGGGTATGCACTCACTGATAAATGGATATTAATTAGCCCAGAAACTTAGAATATCCAATATACAATTTGCAAAACACAAGAACATCAAGAAGGAAGACCAGCGCGTGGATACTTCATTCCTCCTGTGAAGAGGAAACAAAATACCCATGAAAGGAGTTACAGAGACAAAGTTTAGAGCTAAGATGAAAGGATGGACCATACAGAGACTACCCCACCACGGGGGATCCATCCCATAATCAGTCATTAAACTCAGACACTATGGCATAGGACAGCTAGTGCCTACTTAAGGGACCCTGATATAGCTGTCTTGTACAGAAATGGTTGCTCATAATCATCTATAAGAGGGAACACAGGGCCCACAATGGAGAAGCTAGAGATAGAACCCCAGGATCTGAAGGGGTCTGCAACCCTAGAAGAGGATCAACAATATGAACTAACCAGAACCCCCAGAACTCGTGTCTCTAGCTCCATATGTAGCAGAAGATGGCCTAGTCGATCATCATTGGGAAGAGAGGCCCCTTGGTACTGCAATCTTTATATGCCCCAATACAGGGGAACGCCAGGGCCAAGAAGTGGGAGTGGGTGGACAGGAGAGCAGGGAGGGGGAGGGGGGAGGGGACTTTCGGAATAGCATTTGAAATGTAAATTAAGAAACTATCTAATAAAAAAAATTGGAAAAAAAAAAGAAAAAAATGTTCTTTGCGTTAGTCTGGGATTTCTAGAGTGGCAGAACTCACAGGTTGTATACACACACGTGGAGCCTCCATTTCTGGATTGTAGTTCATCACAGATGTAGTCAAGTTCACAACCAAGAATAGCCAGCACACTCTTGATAAGTTTCATGATTGTTTCAGACACCTGACAATCTATTCTAGGATAATTTGATCCAGAAATTAAATGCTCTTAATTTGTTGAAAAAATAATCACTCATTCTGGAAGCCATACAGTGGAAAGAGCTATTCTTCAATGCTTACCTTTCTTTGTTCTGCTCCAGAATGAGCACCATCCACAAGTGAACTAAGATGTTTGGGTTATGATAATGGCTCTGTATACCACTCCACAGAACCCCGAAGCCAGCTTTTGCTAAATCTGGTCTTTCCCTTTTTATTCACCATAGATAGAAGATTAAAATTAATAAAAGAGTTGGCATTTTTATATTCATTTGGTTTCTGCCTCTTTCTTGCCTTAGTCTTTGAGTTGGGTTGTGGTTAGCTTTTTATATGGGCATGTATAGAGGACAGTCTATCAAGGCAAACAATGCCAAGCTGGCCTACAGTCTCTGAACTTGTGCATGCTCCTTCTGCTCTACCTCCTAATTTCTCACCACTCTAAGCACTGAAACCTTATATAATTGGAACATTTATGTAAGGTGATGATGCCAGAAACTGGAAGGATTTAACAGTTCTGAACTATAATTAATACCAAGCACAAGGTAAAGATAGCTTTACACATGAAGATTTTTTTTTTTTTTTGCAATCATGTCCTTGTCTGATAGACAAAATCCCAAATTTTAGCCCATGCCCCATAAAAGGGTACAAGTTGTGAATTCCCTGGGCCTACATGGCCCATACATGTTCCCTTTAGATCTGATCAGTGCCTTGATTTGAGATCCCAATATAGGAACCTTGTCTGTCTTACTCATAATATGAGTCTTGGTTTTGTTCCTACTGTTCATGTGATCCAATCTTTGGTGATGATGCTATCCACATCTTGAGAACTTCTCTATCTCTTTCCATACTGTCTATGAGCTTGGCTATTTGATTTATTTGGCCAGTAGGTTGGACAAAGATGTGATAAGTATTTTTCCATGGGTTTACCCATTTTCTTTTTTTTTTTTTTTTTTTTTTTTTTTTTTTTTTTTTTTTTTTTTTTTTTTTTTTTTTTTTTTTTTTTTTTTTTTTTGTGTGTGTGTGTTTGACCTTTGATCTTTTATTTTTTTTTTTATTTTTTCAGCATTTTTTAATTAGATATTTTCTTGATTTACATTTCAACTGCTATCCCGAAAATCCCCCCTTCCCCCTCCCCTCTCCCTGCTCCCCTGCCCACCCACTTCTACTTCTTGGCCCTGGCGTTCCCCTGTATTGGGGCATATAAAGATTGCAGTACCAAGGGGCCTCTCCTCCCAATGATGGCCGACTAGGCCATCTTCTTATGACCTCTGGTCACCAGTTTGACCTCTAGTAACCAACTGAATAACGATTGTCTTCTGAGGTTGTATTACTATACATGTGTAAGGTCACTTGTCTGAGTCACAGTCATATGACCCAAATCTGGCAAAGCAGTCTACATAGTGGTTCGGAATAATGTTTGCATAAATTCTGATATCCCTAGCCTGTAGCACAACTACCAAAGTATTTGTTGATCTATTGAAATGTGAAAAAAATGGCTGAATTTCATCCAAATGGGTTTTTATTAGTAGTAACAAAAACTAACTGATAGAGCATGAAATGGTAGTACTTCCAAAATATTTCTAATTTATATATGGTATTGAAGTGTTAAAGAACTAGTGTAAACAACGGCAAACATAAAAATTCTACTGTCTACTTCCTACATCAAGAAAGTAGGTTCCACTGGAAAAAAAATGACTTCTCTGAAGTACCTCAGCTAATGAGTATCATATTTCAACCCAAGTCATTTTAATTCTATATTAATATTGTGCATTCTTTTCCAAGTTATTTATGAAAAATGTCTTCATCCCTGTTGTCTCCAAGTGGCGCCTTTTGTTTCTAACACTGAGAATGTCTATGTGACCTGTGCCTGTGATTTCCTGAGGTGAGTTCCTATTCCAAATTTTAAAGAGTACTTTGTGCCTTCCTATGCTGCATATATTCAGGAATGTGCCCTCAGTTCTGAGCTTATTAGATTTCTAATCCCTAACTAAACAGCTACTGACAGCGTGCTTGCTTCTCCATTTCTTCATTCATCAAACATTTAATGTTTGCTTACTGTAATGTCTCCTGTGAGAAACCTTGGCCAATGGGGCAAAATAGTCTCAATTTTCATAGTCCTTTGTTTTAAAACAAAGATAATCCCAGAATAGCCATTTCCATAAGAAGTCATTTATTTACAATTGATAAAAGATACTAAAAAAGAAAAGCATTTCATATGCCTGTAGAAACTTTAAGGGAACTCCTCATAAATGTTCCTCTTTCCTGAATCGCAACCTGGTAAAACCAACTATTACGAAAAAGGAGAGATGACCATTACTTCACTCTCTTCTCCATTCTTTGTCCCTGTATTTCCTTTAGACATGAGCAATTCTGGGTTAAAATTTTGGAGATGGGTGGGTGGCCATGCAGACACTATTGTGATGCCAAGACGTTCTTGCTGAAGGCTCTGCCACATCCTGACCAATACAAATGCAGATGCTCGCAGCCAACAATCAGATTGAGCACAGGGAACCCATTGGAGAAGTTAGGGGAAGGACCAAAAGCAGTGCTGAAGGGGCCTAATCTGTCATCAATGGGAGGGGAGGCCCTTGGTCCCCTGAAGGCTTGATGTCCCAGTGTAGAGGAAGGCTAGGGTTGTGAGGAAGGAGTGAGAAGGTGGATCGGGGAGCACCCTTATAGAAGCAGGGTAAGGCAGGATGGGATAGAGGGTTTGCAGAGGGGAAACTGCAAAAGGAAATGACATTTGAAATGTCAATAAATAAAAATATATTCTTGAAAAAAGAAAAAGAAAAAGAAGAGAAACCAGGCAGTAGTGGTACAGCGTGGCAAGGACAGACATATCTCATGCGTTCAAAGACAGCCTGGTCTACGGAGCTAGTTCCAAGACTACCAGAGCTACACAAAGTCGACCTGTCTCAAAAAAAAAAAAAAAAACAAGAAGAAAGAAGGAAGAAGAAGGAAGAAGAAGAAGAGGAAGAAGAAGAAGAAGAAGAAGAAGAAGAAGAAGAAGAAGAAGAAGAAGAAGAAGAAGAAGAAGAAGAAGAAGAAGAAGAAGAAGAGGAAGAAGAAGAAGAAGAGAAGGAAGATGAATAAGTAAAAGAAAAACTGTAAAATTCTAGAAATTTTCTTTTACTAACCCATCTAGTCATCTAAAATACTTAATACACCCTTCAGAAAGGCCAACTTTTGAGCTCAACTCTATGTGTTTCCTACCACACCCCACTTCTAGAACTCTGAAAGTGATACAGTTTTACACTATGTGGTTATATTTGTTCTCCCATGATACCTTTTAGAGTTACCCAAAAACTAGCATAATTGCAAAAATCTGAAAAATGATCTTTATTATAGGCATCATCCTATTTTTACATTAACAGAGTTAATAGGGAAATAGTTTTTATTGAAAAGAACAGGAGTTCCATTTCTTATCTTCATAATAACTGAAGAGTAAAAATAAAGTATATATCTGGTTTTCTGTGAATATATGCATATATATGCATATGTGATGAAAGGACCAGTATGCAACTAATTAAGTCTCATTTCACACAGCATTCTGTATGATGACAGTCAAGATGGACTTAGCACATTTTATGTATGAAATACATTACTAATTGTTGTCACCATACTCCATGGAGTCTCCAAAAACTGCTCTTCCTTGAAGAACTGAACCTTTGTTCCTATTGGCTACCACTTTTTCTACTCTGTTAATGTTTCTTGGAGTATTAACATTATATTACATTAATATTACCAACATTATTCTAAACCCTGTTTCTTCAGGTCTGTTTAATTTCACATGTAAGTAATGTCATGTGTCTTGTTTTGTTTAGCATAATGATACAAGATTCACATGTGATCACAAATGATATTCTATTACAACCTATGAGATATATATATATATATATATATATATATATATATATATATATATATATATACATTTTTATGTTTCATTTCTTAACTACTCTAATAGCAACATAATTATTTCTTTGTAATACCAAGTTTACTTTATTTCAAAATATACTAAAAGTAGAATAGCTGATATGCTGGTTGCATCTTTAATTCTTTAAGGAACCAAGTGATAGTTAAACTGATATAAATGGCAGCATGGAATATAGTACAAGGCTTCTCTTTTCTGCCCATTCTTGACATCACTTGCTATAACCTGTCTTTTTTTTCCTGTGTCGTAGCATATCCTATCTCTTTTTATTATTATTTTAATTTATTTATAAAATACATATTACATCTCTTCCCTTCCCTACCACCAGCCTCTCCCACTTATATCTCCCTCCCCCCAGATCCACCTCTTTCATCTACTCTCAGAAAAGAGCAGGCTTTCCAGGGATACCAACCAGATACAGCAACAAGTTACAAAAAGACCAAGCTCATATTCTCCAGAAGCAGAAAATAGAATAAGGTCCATGCTTCCACTTTTAGGAATTCCACAAGAATACCAAGCCACACAACCCAAATGTATATTCAAAGGACTTAGGTCAGACCCCTACAGGCTCCCTGATCTCTGTGAGCCCACTTGAATCCCCATCAGTTGATTCTGTGGGCTGTGTTCTTGTAATGTTCCTGACCCTTCTTCCCACTCCAATTCTTCCTCACCCTCCTCCATGGAAGTATGGTGACTACAGTTAGTGATATATCTCATTCTTAAATGTGCTAAGAGTCTATCTTAACTGTTCTCATCAAACAGAATGTTGTTTGAAGTGAGAATGTTAATTAGCTATGTAGTGGTCTTTTCATCACATATGCATATGTATTGCATGTATGTATTTAAAAACAGGTGATGTAATTTACTTGGCTGTGCAAATCTACATCTGCTCCTATTAGATGCTGGATGAAGTCTCTCTGGTCTCTCTGATGACTGTTATGCTCTGCTCCACTCACAGCATATACTGTAGGTATGGCAAACTGTATATTGAAGGTTTTGTGGTTGGGTTGGTGTCCCAAGCTCCCCCATTTGAGGCCTTGCTTGGTTAAAGAGGATGGCAGGTACAGGGTGTATGTCTGCATTACTAGGAGTCTTCACTAGGTTGACTGTCAGACTCCATGGAGTTTCCTTTGCAGTAAGTTTCTACAATGCTCCTGAAATGCTCCACAATTCCAGTTCTAGTGTTCTCTACCTCCATTCCCCACCAACCCCACCTGATTGCTCCTGTTTTCATCTGTACCCAGTTCACTCTTGAAATCTATTTTATTTCACTTTCCTAGGGAGATCCTTGAGTCATGCTTAACCCTCCCATCTTACATAGCCTTTCTGGGTCTATGGATTTTAGCATGATTATCCTCTACTTTACAGCTAATATTCACTCATAAGTAAGTCCATGCTTGTCTTCCTGAATGATTTTCTTTTAGGTTCTATCCATTTATCTACAATTTTCATGATGTCAATTTTTTAACAGCTGATTCATACTCCACTTTATAAATTTACCACATTAATTTTATTCTATTTTTCAGTTGAGGGGCATCTAGATTGTATTCAGTTTCTGGGTATTATGAATAAAGCTATGAACATAATTGAGCAAACATGGTAGGATGAAGCAAACTTTAGGAATATGCTCAAAAGTGGTATACCTGAGTCTTGAGATAAAAGTAGTTCCAATTTTCTGAGGAACCACAATATTGTTTTCCAAAGTAGCTGTACACATTTGTACACCCACCATCAATGGAAGAATATTTTTCTTGCTCTTCATTCTTTCCAGCATAAGCTGTCACTTGTAGTTTTGATCTTACTCCTTCTAATAGGTGTAAGATAGAATCTCAAAGTTGTTTGATTTGCATTTCCCTGATGACAAAGGCTATTGAACATGTCTTTAAGTGTTTCTCAGTCATGTTAGATTCCTCTGTTGAGAATTCCTATTTAGATCTGTATTTAACTGGATTATTTAGTTCGCTGATGTCTAGCTTCTTGAGTCTTTATATATTTTGGCTATTAGCCCTGTGCCAGATGTGGAGTTGGTAAAAATCTTTTCCTGTTCTTTATGCTGCCATTTTGTCCCATTGACAGTATCCTTTGCCTTACAGAAGCTTTTCAGTTTCATTAGGTCCCATTTATTAATTATTGATTTTAGTCCCTATTTCTGTTCAGAAAGTTGATATAACCTGTCAGTAATAGGTAATAAGAATGCATGATGGCATCTTGAGGTTTTGACTTGAATTCCTTTTATAATTAAAGGGTTCAAATCTTTATAATGTCATCTGTCGGTCTTTTAAGAAATATTTAGCGGGGCGTGGTGGCGACGCCTTTAATCCCAGCACTTGGGAGGCAGAGGCAGGCGGATTTCTGAGTTCTAGGCCAGCTGGTCTACAGAGTGAGTTTCAGGACAGCCAAGGCTATACAGAGAAACCCTGTCTCAAAAGCAAAACCATTAAAAAAAGAAAAAGAAATATTTAGTCAGGTTCTCTATTCATTCTTTAATGTATTGCTTCTTTTTCATTATTAAGTAATTATGAGTTTCTTTTATATTTTATATTTTTAATATTAATTCCTTATCAGCTGTGAGGTTAGTATTTTTTGTCATGTTGAATATCACATGCAGGATATACATGCTTGGTGAAAAAAATGCATCGTTCTTGAACTATATTTTTATGCTAGGTTTTGGAGGGAATAAAGTCTTGCCAAGTATCTATGGATACCCTTAAGCTTGACATATTTCTGGAACCTCAAAAGAACTGAAAGCAAAAGTATATGTCACCTATAAATATTTTCTCCCATTTCATAGGGTTTTTGTTTTAACTCTTGTAACTATTTCCTGTGTGGTGTTTGCTTGACGTAATCCTGTTTGTCTGAATATCTATATTTGCTTTTGTTGCTGATGCCTCAAGCTTTGTCTCAAATGAAACAAAAGAAATAAATTTAAAAAACAAAGCAACAAACAAACAAATCAAAGAAAACTCTGTTCTAAGAAAGCTCATTCCTGAATGAAATTTCTTAATATGCTTTTAAGAGAAGTGACGCTAAGGTTTGGGATTGCAAGGCATGGTCTCCAGAATCTTGACCAGAGTTAACTATAAGTATTGGATATCCAGATTTTTGAGCTCTGCTCCAATAAATGGAACAAATACGCTTGGACAAAAGGCAGGGTTTGAACACCTGCTACAAGGTTATTTTCTGTAGATAACAGAATATTTGCAACATAGCCACCCGCACAATGATACCACGAGCAGATTCTTCCGAATGGGTGGAAGAAATCTCAATTTCCCCACATGAAGATCTACAGACAATTGTGGCTACTAAGAGAGGGAGAGTCAGTCTTCTCCAATAATGAGACCCATGGGAGTTAATCCAATCGCAAGTGATGAACCATAAATGTAAATACATATGGGCAGCACTGAATTGACTCAACAATTTGTATGTGTGTAACAAGTAATGATTAAGGAGGAAGATGTTATTAACTGGAAAGGTAGTGGGGAGAGGCTTACATAAACAATTGAATTTTTTTTTTTAAAGCAGATACCCTTTCATTTCCTCTGAATGGAATGTTGTTTCTTGGTGAAAGAAAATTTGAATCAAATAGCCTTTCTTTCTCCATACATAGGATATAATTTCATCAAGAACTAGATTCTGACTATAATACACTTTAAAACAAAATAAAACTGAAGATCTAGGCAGTGAATGGTAGGGCAGATAAAAATATGCTTTCTGTTCAACCTAATGACTGGAGGCTGATCCCTGAGACCCACTTGCTGGAAAGAGGATACTTCTACAAATTGTCCCCTTCCTCCAAATGTGTGCTGTAGGGTGCACACACACGCGCACGCACTGTAAACATTTTTCAAATGATCTAGAGATCTTTGTTCTTTAAAGTGCTGATTTTAACAGATGAGCAGTGACATCTCAGGAAATCAACTTTCCATTTATCTCCAAAATGCATCTAGTGGTAAACAATGAGTCTCCCATACTCTGGCTTCACTGACCTCTTTGGGAATTAGCTTCCATATAAAATTTACTTAAACATGTTTATCTCTCTTCCCTTGTCTGTTGCTTCCCCGAGACACTTGCTGCTTTGTTGCTCTCATGAAATCCATTAGTCTCCCTATCGCAGAAGAAATTCATTCCATTAACTAACTATAAATTGTAGTGGTTCATACTTTATTTCCCTCACATTTGTGGGGTTTGTTGTTGTTATTTTGTTTTGTTTTGCTTTGTTTTGTTTTTGTTTTTCAAGACAGGGTTTCTCTGTATAGCCCTGGCTGTCCTGGAACTAACTTTGTAGACCAGGCTGGCTTCGAACTCGGAAATCCGCCTGCCTCTGCCTCCTGAGTGCTGGGATTAAAGGCATGTGCCACCACGCCTGGTTTTCACATTTGTGTTTTAAACTCAACCCAGATGTACAGATGGGAAAAAGCATTTTGGTACAGATAGCTCCTACATCAGATTTTTAGATGTGGGCTTTCCTATTTGTACATTGCTGTATGAACAGGAGGCTCATTTAGTAACATTCGTAAATATCTGTAGTTTGTGTCCATCTTGAGACCTTTAAGCAATCCAGAGTGATCATGAGTGTAACTATCCTGCATGTGAGAAATACACTAAATTTTCACAACTTAAAGATGCAATAAGGCTTCCTTTCTATGAGATAAGAAGTTAAGACATTAAATAGTGTCAGAATAAATTATTCAGCAAACAGAATAAAGTAGAGGTAAACGAAGCTTTCTCTTTAACATGAAATTCCATACTAAAATATTCTCCATCGACATTTTTCACTAGTATATGAGCCTTATCATGAATCTATTTAAATGCCACTAAAAGATTTTGCCTCCTTTAAGAATTAATAAATTATATCATTTTAATTAAAAGATTTAATTTTATGCCCCATAAGATTATTTGTTGTATTCTGATAATGAGCAATATCTACAGAAGTCATGATCTCCATTTTCATCCCTCCATAAATTAATGTCTGGCATTCAAAGCACTTAGTATGAGGAGCTTCTGGTGGACGATGCTGGAACATTGGCCAGACTTCTTTCCATGATACATAAATCATTGGTGACAGGTCCCAAATGATAAACTCTCAATATATTCTAAGCCTCAAATAACTATCAATGGATGAAACCATCAATCAATACCCCAGGCATATAACAGGAACAAAAAGTGCTGGCCAAGAGTACTGTCGAATACAGAAGAATGTCGTCCTACATTTGTGGTTTTATTGAAATATTTTTTTTTAAGTATGGAATTTAAATTATAGTAAACTCCAGATATAGAGGGGATTAATGTTACATAAAGCATCAGACATGCTCAGCACAGACTGTCACTTCTGGAAAAAATTTAGAAGCATGTTTTAAATTACAAATCTATTCTTGCTTTGCCTTTTAGAAGTGAGGTTCTATTACTGATCATCACACTAAACTATATTCATTGTCTTCTTTCTTTCTTTCTTTCTTTCTTTCTTTCTTTCTTTCTTTCTTTCTTTCTTTCTTTCTTCAATGTAACATATATGTCAACCAATCACTTTTACTCACAGAATAGAATTTGTGTGTGTGTGTGTGTATGTGTGTTTAAACTTTCTACTGGTTCTTTGTGAATTTCACATCATGCACCCCACCCATTCATCTCCCCCTCCTGTGGGACCCGTCCTCACCCTTGCTATCTCCCCCACAATAGAGAAAAAAAATCTCAGTGTGGAAGTTGTAATGTGTGACCCACAGTATTCGCTTTTCTCTACACTTCTTTGCTTACAAATGTTCATTTCAATGACTCCTTTGAATGGTCTGAGGCCTCTAGCTTCCACTACTCTGTCATTTTGGGACCTTTGCTGGGACTCCTCTCAGATATCTTGCTGTTGACCTTTGTCACAGAGGTCCTGCACTTTTGGATCTGTAGGAAAGGTCCTTTGATGAACTCCAGCAGTTCATCGATGGGATAGATGTGTGGGTGGGCTAATTCAAAGGCCTGAATCTGGGCCTGAGAAGAATCTGAGCTGGTCAGTCCATCTACTCTCAAGCTCTCATGCCCTTTGGGACAGCTCACCAGCAACCCCTGAATCCAGGGCCAGCTCTACCCTGCTGTGCCAGCAAGGCACAGACAGGGCTTGCTGGTGAATGACATTGTTAGTTCTCCCACTCTTATGACCCCTCAGGCCAGCTCTTCTACCAGCTACAGGCAGTGAGGAACTAGAGGGAGGAGGGTGTCTCTGCCATGTCCATGCTACCCCATGGGAGAGTAGTAGGGCAGCACTCCCACACTTGTGTTCTGGGGCTGGTTCATCTGCAACACCTTGGAGCCTACTCTCCCAGAGTACTACAGCTAGCTAGGAGCAGGGTCAGCTCTCCGACTTTCATGCCCTCCACAGCCTGCTCTTCCACAATGCCCAGACAAGGGGTGGGGCAAGTTCTATATAGCCCTTAGACACCAGCAGGGCCCCACAAGGCAGCCCAGACCAGGAATGCCTGCCTAGCCTTTGGTGGTAGCAACCCCCTGCTGCTGTAGGGCCACAGCCCCAGATGTGGTCCCTGTTGGCTGACCAGGCCAGGCAGGAGTCTACCATGATCACGGTCCCAAGTAGCATCACTAGCTACTTTCATCGGGTTGTTTCTTAGTGCCTTCCATTTCTCCAGTTCTGCCACTGTGCATTGTGCCCACACTCTTCTTTTCCTCTTTCTCTTTCATTTCTCCACCACCCACTTGCTCCTTGTAGCAGTACCCTGGTCTCTGAGTGTCTGTGGTCATTTCAGGAATGGTCTCAGGAGTGCTTTGCTCCTCTTTAGCATTACTGCTGCCAGGCAGGGGTCATCTCAGGCATGGTATGCCCCCAGGCATGCACCACACTGCACTGGTGATCAAGTCAAAGTGGTCTTGTAAGAGTCCTTTTTCTTGGGCTCACTGTTGCTCAGGGTCTATGGTTCCAGGCAGGGCCCTCTTAGTCTCCAGCTCCCTATCCTGGGAGCCCATTTTGGTCTGCCTGGTGCTGCACTGGTGTTCAGATTAGCTCCCTGTCTAGACCCCTGGATCTGGACTGGTGGTCATCTGAGGCTTGCTTTTGTCAGGGAATGTAGGCTACTAAAACATGTTCATAGGTCAGAACACTGAGGGTGGTAGACATGGACTTCTTATTGGCTCTTTCAGTGATGATACAGATTTTTCAGATGTGATTTAACATTTTTCTTTATTATTATTTGCTTATGTAGCTATGGTCCATAGTACAGGGTAGAGATGGAAATGGGAAATCAACAGAGGAGGTGGTGAGGAGCACACCTCAGTTATTGTACTTCTGGAATGTAGCACTTGTTGAAAGATAGAAATTCAGTATCACTAGAGGAGTGAATTTAAGCAGGATACATGTAGCTATAGAATTTTAAAAAAAATATATTTATTTTATTATTTTAAATTGTGGGGTGTGTGTGTTTGTGTGTGTGTGTTTGTGTGTGTGTGTTTGTGTTTGTGTGTGTATGTGTGTGTGTGTGTTTGTGTGTGTGTGTGTGTGTGTGTGTGTGTGTGTGTGTGTGTGTGTGTGTGTGTGTTTTCACACAGAAGTACATGTGCCCATAGAGGGACAGCTGCCTCAGCTTACCTGGAACTGGAATGATAAGCAGTTGAAATCCCTGGGAAACAGGAACTGGAAACTGAAATTGAGTCATATAAGAGCATTGTGCAGTCTTAACTGTGAGCCCTCTCCAGCCCCTGTTTCTGGAATTCAGTCAAAGTCCCTGTGTCAGCCACTTCTTCATTTTACAAGTGATGAAGATGAAGCTGATATGAAAAATATTTGCTGGGCCTCATCTCCTAAGATCTAATAATCGAAAGGTAGTATGTGAAAAAAAAAACTGTTTTAGAAAACTGAATGTACACAGAAAATGGTAGTATTGTTGGTGATCTCCATCTACTCAATAGATACTCACTTCTCTCTTGTCATAGGTGCAACAGTACAAAACACTAACCTGAATATCATGGCTGCTTTGATTTTAAAATCTATCTATTCTTTACAGAGAAACAGCAGCCATGTAGGACAGGTTTTTAAATGCCTGAATCTGTTCGTTAACAGATGGACTTCCTCTAAAATGTGGGCTTTCAAGACCAAAAGATTCCAAGGCCAAGTGGCTTGTGGGGGACATGTAATTTTCCAGCCAGACTGCCAATCAGGCATCCTTGCATTTGGATGGATGGTTTCTCAGGGACCTTGGACAGATTGGGCACAGCACTACCATGGAGGTAGTCTGGAGAATAATCTCCTGGAAGCCTCAATTACTGTTTGGTGTATGAACATTAAACAATGCGGAATGTGGAAACAATACATCACCCGGCAGGCCCCAGAAAATAAGCAGAAGGCTGGCCAAAGGCCAGGGCCCAGGGCCAAATCCCTTGTCAAGGACAGTTCTTCCTGGAGAAATGACAGCAGGCTTGAGGACAGCAGGTACAGCCTTAAGAGGTAATGATATTAATTACATTTTGCAGTGTAATGGGAAGAATAAGAGAAGGTGGCTTTGCTTGCTTGTCTAATAAACATTTTATATCTTTGTCACAACTTTTTTGACAGTCTAAAATAAATGAACTTTATAAAGATAATAACAAAAAAATTAAGGAGGCAACCAAAGACAGGGGCAGTGGTCTTTATTGTTTTGGGAGGTTCAGACTGACCAGCTGACCAACAACTCAAAGGGAAGCTTCCCATGTCTGCCACTGAAGATTTGTTAGATGGTCTATAGTTCTTTGGGAGAGCATTATCACCCTGCAAGTGGCAGAACTTCATTTTATATATACATCTATGTATATACTTATATATTATATTTTTACTTCCAAATGAACGTACAGAATGTTTACCTATGGTTTTTCTGACACTATCTTTACTGTCGTGTATCTCCATCCCTACACCTTTCTGTGTATTTCTTTCGCTCCACCTTTCCCAGTTCAAGCTCTCATTCTCATTTCCCACAATCCCCCTGTCATAGTCCCCCCCCCCCCCGCCCCGTGTTCTACCACCGCCCACCACTTTATAGCTCCACTCCTGCTATAGCCCTTTTTGCTTTTCTGGTTTCCATGGTTACTGCAGACTACAGGCTTAAATGTAAAGATTCAGAGCTAAGATCCACAGAATGGGTGAAGAAGTTGAGATTCCTATATTGGCATATTGAGCTGCAAATAATACATTCAGCTAGCTATATGGCGATGGTAGATAAGAACCCAATTTTGCATACCCTGTTGCCAGTTCATAAAGAAGACAAAAGTGAGGAGGCAAGTGATTTGACTTATATGGACCTATTGAACCCACTTTGGGTTATGTTTAAAATCTTTAAGTTTCACTTTCCTCATTTGAAAAGTTTTTGAAAAATACTGTAGCACTGGGTTGTTATTAATTAGGACAAAGAACAATGGCGTTGGATTTAGAGACCAATATGTGAGCCCCTGGCTCTTCAGCTGGCTAATGTGAGCAATCTAGATAAGTTATATAACTCATTCAGGTTTCATTTCTTTAGGTTTAAAATGATGAAATTAAAATCAATACCCTCATTGGTCTTTTCTTGTCTAACGTTCAAAAAGAAAGCCTTCCCTCTGTCTTCATGTTAGCTATCCACTGAGAAGAGAATGGGTTGTAGTAATTTAGCTGTAAATTAATTAAACACACAAAACTTTGTAATCACTTTATCTGAAAAGCATTGAGTCCTTAAATAGAAAAGCAAAAAAAAAACATTTTAACTTTGCTTAGGGAGGAATCACAAAACCAGACTCAGTTCTTCACTATCTATGCAATTTGTTCAGAAGTTAAACACATTTTTCTCATTTTGAATTGGAATGGCCAGTTAATGTAGGCAGCACAGAGCTAGAAACAGGGATAAATCATAGCAAACAAAAGTGAAAGCAAATTGTTTGAGTTAATGTCATGATGGAAAAATAAAAACTAAAAAATACCTTCATTTTCATAACTAAACAAAGTCACTATGGATAGACCAGATATTTCAACAGAATAGTTTACATTGAGTTCATGGTTTTTGGGTGATCATGACCTCTGTGTAATCTCTATGCAAATTTATGACTGGCCAACTGGCTCTTAGAGGGTAGTTGAGGATGAACTGCCCAGTTTACACACCAAACAAGAACACCACTAATCTTAATGTTCTACATTCATGCATAGAATCAGAAATTACAAAATTAGAAAACTTAGCGCTTAAGTTTTCCTTTTACACTCAGGATCAATTTCCAACAACCCCAACTATGTCGAAGACAATGATCAATATCGTATGGACAGTCTACATTATGCCTGTGAAACTCAAAATGGAAAGTAGTCCTTTACAATTTAAAACCATAAAGTGGGAGTCCAATCCTTTCATTCCAATCTTTTCCTTTAAAGAAACAAATAGACGACCTCAGCATTAAGTGTCTTGACTTATTAGAATATATGATGGTGTTTTGCAACTTTGTATCTTTATGTTAAGTCTCTGGTCTGAACATGCTCATCAGAATTTGCCCTTTAGGCATGAACTCATTTCATTCCTTTACTCTTTAAATGTGGTAGCCAGAACAAACCATAATTAATTAGACATAATCTGGTAATTTTAGATCTTGGTAGAAATTACTACTTTTAAATTTCACATATATGGAGCCTGAAAAATTAGAAAGTCACAGTTTTCTGTAAGATTGCCAAGAAAAACACTACTACATATGTACTTTTGTGGTTTGCTATTTTTTTCTTGACTAAATTTAATGTTTAGTATATTACATTCTTCAACCTGTTTTGCTGCTTGAATGTGCTCTGTTCATTTGATGCCCATAGTCACAACAGTGTACATCTACCTATTCTATCATGTGGACTAATGAGAACATTAATGGTCAGCACAGTAGTTATGCAAACAATATTTCACTTCAAGGGTGCTTATCAAATTCCTTTGTGACATGCTGTGTCTTTAATTTTAACAATAGGGAAAAAAATCTAGCTTTTGAGCTAATTTTATTTAGAATTATGGGTCCTCCAACCCTGAAAAGAGCTAGCAATTCTTATTTTCATAGTGTCATAATTCATGTCCTGATGGAAATAGTGATGTATATCATTTATAAAATGATGAAGTTACTGTCATGTGCCATTTATTCTTGTTAATTTTCGCCTCAGATTTCAGTCACTGACACCAATTTGGATATGTATAATGGCTTTTACTATGTTAACATGCCACACTTAAGGCCACAGTAGAATATCTCTGTCACTTTTGCATGACTGTGTTATGAAGACAAGTCTGAGAATCAGAACCCACAGCCATAGTGAAACATGTTCTATTTCTTTCCAGATCTATTCCATGCTCAAAGTAGCATCTGTCACCTTTGGGATTGAGTCAAATTAATGTGCTCTATTTCCTTTTCTGACTTTTTCTTAAGTCCCCACTCTTTCCATCTCTCTTCATCTCTCCATTGCCCTTTCACTCTGCCTTTCCTGCCATTTTCTTCTTTTCCTGCCTTTATCTCTCCTATACATACATATCTGATAAAAAAAAATTCTTTGCTGGAATCTGTCATTGTTTATATATTATTTTTTCTTATATCTTTATTCTGATGTTTTGATCTTAGAATAAAAGATCCTCAATTCCATACTATTTTCTTCTCATGATTTTACTGTGTATATATTCTTTGTTGATGTAGCTAAACACATATGGCTGTACTGGAGGGACTGTATTGTGGTACCTCATATGAAAACACATTCCATGTTTCTAATCACAGGAACTGTTTCCCACTTCTTTTTGTGTCTCTCTTTGGGATCTCACCAAGTTACCCTAAGTTGAAAGCTTCTTTCTCTTTCTAAAACCAGTACCACTAGTCTTTTTCTTCATAAAGTCTTTGTCCCACCTCACATCTAGAGATGCATGGATATAGTCACCACTTAATTATTATTGGTATTAACCCCCTGTTTCTAAAATGCCTAGCCTTGTTATTAACATAATTTTTGTGATAATGTGATTATCATCAGCCTATTAAAAAGTCATAGCATCAAAGAGCTTAATTAGAGCTATTAAGTTTGCTTTGGTAATGACATGATAAATGAGTAAAAAAAAAAAAAAAAAAAAAAAAAAAAACCACCAAGCCATTTTTATCACATCTTCTTCAATGTCAAATAATGCCTCCATTAAACTGACCCTACTAAGCCCCTCGGCCGGTTGGCGCCACCTCCAAAGATGCAAATTCGTAGAATTGATCATCTATTAATTTAACATTTTCAAATGCCAAGGTGTAAATCTGTGCCTTGTAAGGACAGCCCAAAAACTGCTTCTCAGACAAATTTTAAGATCATGTGAAGGCTTGGGTCCCAACTGTTTGGCCCAAAGCTTCAGATGGTTAATTTTCTTTAATTAAAGAAAAAGTGACTACTTGAAGATTATTTTCATTAAATTATTTATGTTCGCCCTCACCTCAACTCTATAATTATCTTAATCTTATTTATAGATAGGGACAGCAAATCCCCAGAAGAGTTACATGAAGAATTTAAAGAGCACTGCAGAGACAATTCAGTCCATACATGCTGGCTAGAGTTTTTGTCAACTTGGTACAAACTAGGGTTTGTCTGGGAAGAAGAAACCTCGATAGAGTAAATATCAGGTTGGCCTGAAGGTTGTATGTAGGGACCGTCCCTTGATTAATAATTTTGTAATATGATCTTAGGTTTAGAGCGTCCCAGGTTTATGACATTGGGTAAGTTAAACTTTTCTCCTACAGTTTTCCTCATGTGTAAAATAGGTATAGATATAGTGGCAGTCTTTCAGATCTATCTTCCAAATTAAGTCTAAACTTACTTGTTGCAATAAACTTTTCCTGGGTAGACTTAAATGTCTGAACACACCACATAGAGCGCCAATGACATTTCAGGATACAATTACTTACGAAGCATGGATGAGGGGTTATTTACAGCAATATGGGTGACTCAAGACAGAAAAGCCACATCCACATCGGTGATAAGGTCCCCATAGTTCAAGGGAAGTCATTACCTTTTCACATTCTATATAACCCTGCATCTTCACAAAACCATGTGAAACTTAGCTAGAATTATATACAACTTGGAGGGAGACAAAAATTTAGCAACTCTCCTGACTCCCCTTTCTTTATGAGAATCACCCAACAGGCATGATCTTAGGGTCTAAAGTCTCTTCAAGATAATCACAACTGACCTGATATAGATAGAAACAGCTGTTTTGTTCAGAAGACAGTGTTCTGTAACAGTAGTGTAGTTTTGGTGCTAATTTTAATCATTGTGAGCAATCATTACTAGAGGTGAAACCACTCAGAGACATCATGGAAGAAGTTTTGTAGTTGTTTAACTACTAGTACTTCATAGTCTTTCTTCCCAAGAGAAAGCCAGGTGGTCTGTGGTACAAACTTGTCCTTTACTGTCCTGATGATGAGCAGGTTGGGATCCATTTTTCAGACTGTGACCAAACCCAGCTCTTTAATTACTCCTGGTCTCTGTTACCACATAGTGAGATTCATTCACTTAAAATCACTATGATAGTTGCTGTCATAACAAATGCTTTCCTGAGAGTCAGATTGATGACCTCATTGTTTCCAGCTCTTCATAGGCCTGTCTGCAGTAATAGACTCAACCCAAACAAGCATATTTTTCACTCACAGCCTGCCTTTTATGAGACCCACTGACAGCTCCTTAATAAATAATGCATTTCTAAATGTTGCTAAGCTTTTCTCCCTATTAATAATTCCAGTAGCTTTCCCAAAGCTGAAGGGTTTTATTTGGTCACTGGCTAGATTCTATTCTTATCTTGTTTTCTGATTTTGCACAGATAGAAAAATACTAGACTGGTTGATGTTACAACTGTGTTCTGTACCTTGTAGGTTTTCCAAAACTGAGTTAGTACACAGCATATATTGAGATGTACAACTAGAATTTTCTGTTCCACAATTTTTTTTCCTCCTCTCTGTATTTTTTTTTTCGGGACCAAAAGAAAATAATTGGGTCTAAAGAAAACTTAGGGATGGTTCTGGAGAGATACTTGACATGATGTTTGTAAAATGAATTTTAATTATGTTGAGACATATAAAGGATACTTTTGATATTTTCAATGAATATATACTTATCAAGTTATAATAATGACTTCTAACTTATCCATACTGAAAGATATATTTGTTGTGACAATACATTTGGCTCAATAAAGTGTTCACATCCATGAGAGAATTCAAACACACACACACACACACACACACACACACACACACACACACACACACACAGACATACAAATAAGAAAATTCCTGGAAAAGAGTATAAATCCCATGCTTAGCAGTAGTCAGGAGAACTAGTTCTCTTTAATTTTGAAATACTTAAGCAGACAAAAACAAGTTGGTCCTGTTAAGGATATGTGAAATGTTTTTAATGTTGTTGGAGAGCTGTTGAAAAAGGTAAGTTGAAACAAAGAGGCCTCAAATCTGTCTCTTTTAGTTGTAAATCCTGAAAAAAAAAAAAAAAGCCCAGAGGGGCAAGAAGAGGAATGAATTGTATGGCTCATTCATTAGTCTCCTTTTAAAAGGTCACCTGAACTGCTTTAAGTGATTAGGGGCTCAGAGTCCTCTCACTTCTACATAGCTGACAAACACGGAGATGTAGAAAGACCACCAGATTGCCTCAAAGAATGGTCCATCTAAGTGCTATAATAAACCTTAACAGATGGCAAAAATCCAGAACATAATCTATTTGATGATCCATCAAATTCAAACTGGTTTGAGATGGGACCCAAAGATTAGACAAAATGTTCAATAACTGGGACTTTGTTTCTTTCCCATTCTGGATCCTCCCCTTAATCACTCCTTTCCTCCATGTGATCCCCACGTATATATATATTTTTTTTCTTTTTTCCAATTTTTTTATTAGATATTTTCTTAATTTACATTTCAAATGCTATTCCGAAAGTCCCCTTCCCCTCCTCCTTCCCCCCTCCGTGCTCCCCTGCCCACCCACTCCCACTTCTTGGCCCTGGCGTTCCCCTGTATTGGGGCATATAAAGATTGCAGTACAAAGGGGCCTCTCTTTCCAATGATGGCCGACTAGGTCATCTTCTGCTACATATGGAGCTAGAGACACGAGTTCTGGGGGTTCTGGTTAGTTCATAGTGTTGATCCTCTTCTAGGGTTGCAGACCCCTTCAGCTCCTGGGGTTCTATCTCTAGCTTCTCCATTGTGGGCCCTGTGTTCCCTCTTATAGATGATTATGAGCATCCACTTCTGTAAGAGACAGCTATATCAGGGTCCCTTAAGTAGGCACTAGCTGTCTTATGCCATAGTGTCTGAGTTTAAACTCCTTACAGAAGTTCCTCCTGGATCAAATCAGGACCATCTCTAGGTCCACATTAGGAAGATGACAACCCTGGCTAAATTCCATACAAGATCTGCTAATCTCTGTTCTCATCTTACTCACCATAGCCCCCTGCCTATTGGAATGTTCCCAAACGTTTCTCCAAGAGCAAATAATGGCAGCCACTTGATTGCAGCTGATGAAGGATAAACTCTTCTCCTATTTTCCCTTAGATCCCAGAGCCAGAGTCTAGGCCCACCCAACTCCCAGCCTCCTACCATTGTCTCACTCCTGTAGGCAAGAGCCAATGAGAGAATATGTCACCTCCTTTCTCATTACTTGTTCACAAGGTCTGGAATGAAGGGTTTATGACCTAAAAGCTTCCTATTGATATGAGATACTCCAGACAGAAGAGATGACTTGACTGGTGACACCTGACAGGTAACACCTGGGGCCTGTTAAGATCTGGTACACTTTTGATAAAAACATCAACATATCCATGTTGGTATGTACCACTTTGGAGAGTGCCTCAGAGAACTTACCTGCAGATGGAATCTTCTTCCATCCTGAAGGTTCCCTTTCTTGGCCTATAGAAACCCTCAACACCTTAACTCAAGTGGCTCTACTCCGGAAAAGAGATTGCTGCCTGCCAATTGTTCTGATTATAGGATAATCCCACATCTGAAGGAGAAAGTGTGTGTGTGTGTGTGTGTGTGTGTGTGTGTGTGTGTGTGTGTGTGACAGAGAGAGAGAGAGAGAGAGAGAGAGAGAGACAGAGAGAGACAGAAAGAGAGAGAGAGAGAGAGAGAGAGAGAGAGAGAGAGCAGATCAATATATACCAACCTTTCACAATTCATTCTTTGGTATTCTTATTCCAACTGGAAATATCTACTCTGTTTCCCATCATCTCTCATTCTTTCCACAGCTTGCTTGCTGAGCTAAAAATACATACCAAGCCATGGCATGTGCATTCTGGTGTGCACTCTGCTGTTTCCTTATTGTTTCTTGCAAGTGAAAGTTTTTATTTAGCCACTTAAAATTGAACAAGCCATTTCTCCAAGGAAAGGATACTAAAGTACAGTCAGGTTCATTCGTTGGTATCTATTTATATATCCCATTTTAGTTATGTTATATCTTTTTTTATGTTTGTCAGTAATTTTATTTTCTGGTGCAAACTTTCACAAACAAATAGATTTTGGCATCTTTCACATCTTTGCAGCAATAAGATTATTTCACATAGAGTTAGTACTAATAAATGATGATCATCTATAATGAGAAGGGTCTGAGATCTCACCATGATAAGAGACATATTGAAGTACCTCTTGCTAGAAGAATTAAATGGCCCTTCAAGTGTTCACTATAATAAAACAAGGGCTATGTATCTTGAGGGCTTTTGTATTATGAGGGATTTTTTCATAGTTTATGAATGGGAGGTAGAATGGTGAAAAGAAAAGAGTCTCTTCTTATGAAGACTCTTGGAAGGTACTTTTGGCATGCAATTCTAATAGCTCTATTGTGTCAGGCAGATATTCTGGAATGCATTATATTTGCTACTATTCCTCTTACCCTCCCCCTCTGATGCATACCCATCCTGCTCCACATTTCTGCACTTTCTGTCACAGGAAGTCACAACACTGCCCCAGCTGCTAATGTAGGAGTTGCAGGGTCTCCCAGAGTTCTCTGCTGGCTTCATCCCAGGTTTCTGTGGTGGGCATGCTCATTCACTGACACTTGTTGATCTTCCCTTTGTTGTGCTTCTGCTTTCAGTCTTCACTTCCCACTTCCTACTCCTTTTACTTCTAAATAAAACTGCACTTGGATTATTGAATCTCTGCCTACTTCTGGGAAAATTCAAAGTAGAACACGTACACACTCCTTTTAATAGAAACATGCATTTTAATTTTAATTTTAATTTTAATTATTAGAACGTCCTCATTTTTTACTAATTATATGTTTGTTTTATAGAAGTTCATCTTTGGCATCTATATAATTCTTCATGTAAAACCTTTAAAATTGCTTTATCTGATTTTTTCCCCTTAAGTATAGATACAAGCAGCGTCATGGTAAGCAGGCTGAAGTTGCTCTGAGAAACTATTTGTGATACTATTGAGAAAGCAAATGAACACATCACAAAAAGGTACAAATGTACACTCACATTCTAGTACCTTGGGGAATATTTTTTTAATCCTAAGGCCACAAGGGGAGAAAAAGAAAACTTACACACAAGTACTATAGGCACAGCATTGGTGAAGCAAAACTTCAAACCTAAGGTGACTCATTGAAAACCCAAACCTGTTGACATCCTCCTACTTCTTTCATACCTACCTCAGGAATGATCTAGAAACACTGACTTAGGACCAGCTAAGTACCAGTGAGACCTGTTGGGTACTGTTAGGATGGGAAACATTGACTCTACTCCTTGAGTAGAGACATCAGAGCCTGACTTACCATAGATTGACAGTTTGCATGGCCAACATTATGCCCTTTCACTAAGAATTCAAAATTAAAACTCTACATTTTACCCGGGATATAGACCTCAGAGTACAAGTTATAAACATTTGAATTTTGGAACCTAGCATTTCTAGGTGGATGGGTGTCAACACTGTACATTAGCCTTCGATAGGCTCCTCCTCTGTGGAACCCCTGTGGCTGTTGTTAGTTTTGAACATTATTGGTTTTGAAGTGCCTGAAAGCAGATGAAATTGATCTTTTTTCCTTCTCACAGAGGCTGTTGTTGCATTTTAAGTTGTTTTCCTACATTCATTGTAAACCACTCATTTGTGACTCTTATAAGAAAGCTGGCTTTTGAAAAGGCAGAATACAATTAAGGGTTTCGTGTATTTTCATTTCCAGATTCATATTCACTAATCTTTATTTCTTCAAAACTAATTCAAACGTTACTGTATCTCTTATATGACCATACCAGACTCAATTTGACCACTAACTCTAGGAGAGGTTCTCTAATAATATTCTCTACTTTGCCACTAAGACCTTTCTAAAGCACTAATTACTTCATATTCTTTCACTGAGAATCATTCAATAGACCATTCTGTAATAGTACACAACTTGCTTAACAGATCTTTTAATGCAACCTACAAAGCAGTCTCAGTCCTACCTCTTCAGACTTGGCTTTCTTGAATTCCTCTTATATTGTTATAGCAACAGGGTGCTTAATGGATGCTTCCTAAATAGTTCTTGTTTCACTTTAAAATACCCTGTGAGGAATCCTCATCTTTGAGTGACATCCTCAGAATCTCCAACTCAACCAATCATATGCACCCTCCTCTTCTATTCTGTCTCTTATCCTGCTCGCCCCTTTCCTCTTCTTTCCTTCTCCTCCTTTGTTTGTAGGAAATTAAGAGTTTATTTTGTGCCAAAAATAACACTATAGCTATTTGTTCATAAAGGAGTTAAAGATCTATGATAAGGAAAGTTCTGTAAATATAATAAAGTTAGAAATATCTGGCAATCACAGGATGACCAAGTAAAACAATTAGATTAGTGAAGGAGATTATGGAGGGTCACCTGGAAGGCTTCAGCTTTCACTGAAGAAAAAAAAAAAGCTAATTTGAAAGAACTAGTTAGTGCTTATGTTTCCTACTATTATTTTAAACAGGTCACAAGTGCAGAGCAAACCAATCCAAGATTTCAAATGAGGACAGAGTGAAGTTAAATCCCCCTCTGCTATTGACATAGAGAAATCTGTCCTGGGAGGTGCTCAAGGTTTCTCACACTCTTCTTGCTATACTTCATACATTGGAAATCTAGCCATTATTTCTTTCCATAAGTGGCATAGAATTTGACACTAGCATTTTCCAAAATAAAAAAATATTATAAATTACGTATGTACTTTTGTATTTTCTAGAATCTCACTCAGCAGTTGTGGTGGTTCGAAAAGGAATAGCCCCCATAGATTCATGAGTTGGAATGATTGGCCATATGTAGTGGCACTATATGGATGTGTGGCCTTGTTAGAAGAAGTGTGCCTCTGAGTAGATGGGTTTTGATGCCTCTAGCACTGCCCAGTGCTGAGATTAGTATCTTCCTGGCTGTCTTCAGATCAAAATTTAGAAATATTGCCATCCCCCAGCACCATATCTGCCTGTACAATGCCAGGCTTCCTGTCATGATGATAGTGGGCTGAACCTCTGAAACATTAAGGCAGTCCCAATTAAATGTTTGCCTTTAAAGTGATGTCTTGGTCATTTCATCTCTTCACAGCAATTAAAACCCTAACTAAGACAGCAATCAAAACAAAAAGAGATGGTAAGAGGAGACAGGGCTGTGGAGAGAAGGGGATTCTACTTTCTCACCTCCTTCTTTTTTCTAGGCCACACCACACACTAATGGTCTTATGTGTTTGGCCTCAGTGGTGCAGAGTGGAGGTCTCAGGTAGTATTGATCTTAACTACTTTGCTCTGCTTAGCATCAGACCCCAGAGGACCAAGAAGGAAGAACACTGCAGCAGTTCACTGACAAGCTATCTCTCAGTTTCCTCGTTTGTGACTTTAGGAAAAACAGTGTGCTATCCTCCCACAAAGTATGATCTTATACTCTGAGAAATGTTAGTTATTGAATCTGAGAGGAAAAGGTTTCCTAAAAATCTGGTACTCAATTTTCAATCAAGAAGCAAAGGCCTTTGATTTAAATTCTTCTAATTTTTAGTGAAAAAAAATCATTAAAATTATTTATGTATATTTATGCAATGAATTATGTGCATTATATAGTGACAGTGATTCTTACAAGTGCCAAAGACCTCCTAGCAAAACCCCACAATACCAGATATGAGAAACCCTCTTCTGAGTTGTTAGCCAGGACAGTCCAAGGGACTCCCAAAACATATAGACTATTGATGTTGTATTTGGCGACCTTTCAGAAGTAGAAGGTAAGTCCCTCTTCTTAAATACACCACACACTCAGAAGGCAGAACTTATTAATCCCTGAGCTGGAGCTGACTGGAAAGCCCCATTCATGAGGACTAGATTTCACGTCATGCCATGCAAGCTTCCAAATGAGGGAGGCAACCAGCAACCGTACTCTGCTATTATCACTATGGATTTCATTAATGACCAGCATGTCCTAAAAATTCTATGGATGCACAAGTGGCCCACAAATTTTGGAAGTGACCAACAGTTATCTAATTGGAATTAAGACCTGTTCTTAAGAGAGATATCATTCTTGGTACCAGACACCTAGATAACTATTTAGTGCTAGTGAAGTCGTGGAGTATTGAAAGAAAATCTATAACCACCAATTTACTAAACCAACATAATCCCTATTAACATTCTATAACAATCTGTCTTTATGCACATAGAGAGTGTAATCTTTACCCCTCACATTAAAAAAACAAAACAAACGAACTTCTATTTTCAAAGGAGACTACTATAGAAAAAAAGAGCCAATCAAAATGCAGAGTTGCAGAGCCCAGTCCCAAAAGGTGCATCTACAATACATTTCTGTACCTTTGTAGGACAAAGGAGAGATTTTTAAGAGACAGAGAACCAGCAAGTTTGCTGTGAGATTATATCTCATAGTAACATCAGAAGCTATACCCATAAAGTAAAAAATCTCACCAACATGAGCAGAAGACACCAAGAAAAAAAATGACAAGTTGGGAGGGAAAAAGTTCATGGGCTTCAACTCTACACAGATAACTGTAGGAAACTGAGTAAAACTGTGAGTGGGAGAAACAGTTCTGTCTGAGGAAGGCAGACCAATTGGTTTTCTAGGGCCAAACCACTGCTCTCGAGAAAATATACATAAGTAACATGGATCAACAATTTATATTTAGGGATATATATGTATATGCAAATGTGTGTGTGTGTGTGTGTGTGTGTGTGTGTGTGTGTGATAACAATTGGTGGAAAAAGAAGCTATAAACTTGAAAGAGAATAGAGAGGAGTATATGGAAGGGTTTGGAGGAACAAAGGGAAGAGAGATACACTCTAAATTACGTTATCAAAATTTTAAAATACATTTTAATCATGTTTTCCTTTTTGTAATTCTTCCCTGATCCTCCCTACCCAACCAACATTTTGTTATTTAACTTTCTCTCTGTCTTTTACTCTATCTCTCTTTAAAGACGACAAAAGGAAAAGTGAAAGAAAAATCAAGAAATGAATAAAAACTTCACCATGAAACCCAAACAAAATTCACAATAAAAAAGCTAGGAGCCAACAATACATTAACACACACACACACACACACACACACACACACACACACACACAAACACACACACACACACACACACTAATCAAACAAAGGAAAATGAGTTGTTGTTGTTTTTTTTTAAGTCTAGAAAAATACCATAGAGTTTCCTGCTGGCCTACTCTTCTTCTGAGCATGGCGCCTCCCTAGAGTATGGTGCATATATCCAGTGAGACACCTTTGGAAAACATTGATTTTTCCATTGCCATCATGTATAACTTGTCGATGGTGTCTTGGCTAGGAATGCCTACTTGTGACCACTTCCCCCTCCCAGCACTGGCACCCTGTCTGGCTTGACCATGCTTTGTGTGTGCTGCCACATTCTCTGTGAATTCACATGTACATCAGTTCTGCTGAGTCTGAAAGCACTGTTTACTTAGAGCCATCTATCCTCCACTGGCTTTTACAGTTTTTCTGACTTCTCTTACAAATAAATCCCTGAGCTATAAGAGAAGGCTTTTATGAAGATATCCTGTTTAGGTCCAAGTGCTCCAAAGTTTCCCGTTCTCTGTACATTGTCCATTTATGGGTCTCAGTGTTTGTTCCCATAAACTGTAAGTGTAAGCTTCTCCAATGAGGGTGTTAATCTTTGGATGTAGCAATATGCCATTAGGAGTCATTTTATTGGTATGGTATTAGGTCTTCCTAGAGAAAGGCTAATTATGTATATCATCTTAAGTTCTTGAACATTTCAACAGTGTAAGAAATGGGCTCCATCTCAGAGAGTGGGTCTTAATTCCAACAAGAAAATGGTTGGTTACTCCTATAACATCTGTGCCACAGTTGCATCAGTGTGTTTTTCAGTCAGGCTACGATTTTACATCATAGTTTTTGTACCTAGGAAATATTGATGATTACCTTTCTTCTCTGATAGAGCCCAGAGTATGTTCCAGGACCAGAAATTCTAGCCAGTAATGTTGCAGCTACTAGTTAGGCACCAGATCAACTTCTCTATGAATAATGTATGTAGGTGTTGTTTTTAACAGTGGGGACTTACCATTAGATGTGGGCAGTAACTAATAAATTTGACAGCAGCCTGTTATATTTGAAGGTTTCTATGTGGCCTTTAGGCCAAAGACTTACTAAGATATAACCCATTCCTGACCCTGAGGGTTTTACTTGGTGGCAAAAGATATATAGTTGTGGCTTTGACTCCCCTATTATTTGGTGACTCTACTTATGTACCTTTTATATATGTATATATTTTAGAACCTTCTACAGTAGTAGGTTTCCACATTGTTTTATCCCTCACATATTTCATTTTATTCTTTTATCCCCTCCCTATTTAATCTTTCTATTCTAATTTCCTCCTGACTTTCCATAACAAATATTTCTGTTTCCTTGGGAGATATTCTTCTTCTCCATAATTCCTTACTATTCCTTATGCTGATGGTTAAAAGTGCTTCTCAGGCATTTGTGTTTTATATCCTAAGAAATCTGTGTGAAGTTTTGTAGCCTAATTTTTAATTAAGTTACCTGTTTGTTTGTTTGTTGTTTGTTCAGTTGGTTGGTTTTTGATGTTTAGTTTTATTAGTTCTTCACATATTCTGCTAGTCTTCTCTCAGCAAAATCTTTTCCCACTCTGTAGGCTGTCTCTCTGCCCTAATGATGGTACCATTGTGTTTGGTGAATAAATGTTTAGAATTGCTATATCTTCTTGAAAGATATTTTCCTTTGATGGGTCTATGGTATTCTTCCCCATGTCTTCGATTCAGGTTTTAATTCTATTTTGTCAGATACAAAATGGCTCCAATGGCTTGATTCTTAGGTACATTTGCTTGGAATATTTTTTCTATCCTTTTATATTTACTGTTTTCATCCAAACATTTCTATCTTTGATGCTAAGATGTGTTTCTTGAATGCATCAGCAAGATGGTTCCTGTTTTCTAATCCAACCTGTTAGCTTGTGTCTTTCTATTAGGGAATTAAGACCGTTAACATTGAGAGTTATCAGTAAGTAGTGTTTATTGATTCCTGTTATTTTGTGATCATACTATGGGTCACCCCTTTGTTTTATTTTTCTGGGATTATTTATTCCTTGTGTCTTGTGGGATATGGTTCCCCTTTTCAGATTGAAACTTTCCTTCTATTTTCTTTTGTAGACATGGATATTCTTTATTTTTTCATCTTGCAAAATACAATTTATTATTTATGCCAAATAAATAAAATGGTAATGTAATGACCCTTTATTTTTTTTTCTTTTTTATTAGATATTTTCTTTATTTTTCATTTCAAATGTTATCTCTTTTCCTGGTTTCTTCTCCCCAAACCCCCTATCCCATCAACCCTCGTCCTGTTCAGCAACCCACCCACTCCTGCTTCCTGGCCATGCCATTGCCCTACACTGGGGCATCGAGCCTTCACAGGACCAAGGGCCTCTCCTCCCATTGATGTCCAACAAGGCCATCCTATGTTACATATGCAGCTGGAGCCATGGGTACCTCCATGTGTACTCTTTGGTTGGTGGTTTAGTCCCTGGGAGCTCTGGGGTACTAATGGGCTGAACATTACATGTTACTTTGTCTTTTTATATTCAAGGTTTTAATATCATTTTTTCTGTATATGTTTTGATAACCATGTGTTTTGAGAAAATTTTTATGGTCCTGTCTATTTGGTGTTCGGTATTTTTCTTGTATTTTGATGAGTTCCTTCTTTAGATTGAGGGCATTTTCTTCTACGATTTTGTTGAAAATATTTTCTGTACATTGATCTGGGATTTTCTCCTTCTTCTATACCTATTACTCAGAAATTTGGCCTCTGCATAGTGTTCCAGATTTTCTAGATGTTTTAATGTCTGGTAATTTTATATTTAACATTGTCTTTGACCAAGATATTCATTTTTTTCTCCTTATCTACGATGTATTAGGTTTTTTTCTTCTATGTCTCATAATCTGTTAGTGAGACTTACCTTTGGAAGGTTTTATTTAAGTTTGTATTTTCTGTAGTGTGCCTCTTTAAATTTTACCTACATGTCTTGAATTATTTTTATTGTTTATTTCAACTGTTCCTTTATGTTTTCACTGTGTTTCTTAAGGAATTTGTTCATATTTTCCTTAAGTACCTCAAATATATTCATAAATATGGTTTTGAAGTCCTTGTCTTGTGCTTCAATTATATTCCATCTCTCAGGGCCTACTGTAGTGGAGTTGATGATTCTGGTGACAGCACATATTTTCTTAGCTCTTTATGTTTGCGTTTTTGTACCAGCATGTAGGCATCTGAAGTTATAGTGTTTGAGACTTGTTGGTAGTAATATATGCTCTTGTCTGTTTGGATTCCTTCTTTGCTATTGTTGCCCTGTCTGAATCCTAATTAAGTATGGTGGGCGCATCATTTCTGGTATAGAGTATTTTTGCAGGTATGTAAGAGAAAGGAATGGAGATGGGCTAGAGGGAATGCTGAGAGGGGGCTGTGGGGAAAGCTTTGGGGACCAGGGAAATGGAGGTGGAGTATAAGAAGGGCCTGGAGAAGATTTAAAAAAAAAAAAGCTGGAGAATAAGTCTGGAAAGATCATAATGGAGGCTAGGAAGGATAGTGAATCCCAACCCAATGTGCAGCTGAGGATCCCTGGTAGAAAGTGTTTCTGCAGAGTAGTGACTGACATAAAGGAATGGAGATAGACTAAAAACAGAAGGCTGGGAGTGTTTGCAGGGAAGAGCTTGGCTAGATCTGTACCAAGAGGCTAAGTTCCAAGAGAAGAGAGGGAGGATATAAGGAGGGGCCCCTCAGGCTGCCTGGAGTAGGACAAAGAAGACTGGAAAGACATGGATAAAGTGATTCAACTTCTTATAGATAATTAAATAGAAGAACAGAGTTTAGCTTGGCCCAGAAGCATTTACCTTAGATAAAATTAGAGTATCTTTTTATTGACTTGTGGTCACCAGAGGATATGTTGTTGAGGATATAATTATTAAATGAATCACATTCAATAACGGCATCCCTATAGCTAAATTCTCTAAGGGAAAGCCTGTTTGAAATTTCCAGAAGCTATATATTATTATTTTTTTATCTTTAAAAGTTTATTTTGCTTTTTGACAATGAACTGTTCTGGGGCCCAAATTCTGTTGATGACATTTTCAAACTAACCCCAGGCTAGAGATTTCTGTCTTTCTGTTCATTTCAAATGGAGACTGTAAGAAATTGGAGGAGTTACAGGTACACACGGCATTCACAAGGAAGGGTTGAATTCTCACAGTAGACTAAAAGCAAAGATTAGGAGGGTACGCTTTTATTTTGTGCTAGATGTCAGGCATGTCTGAGCTTTCATGAAAGACAATATTTGCGGCTTTATATCGTTTCCAGTCTTTCCATCAAACTTGAAAAAGCACACCGAGAAATCTGTTTCTTTGACTCCAGAAGCCGCATGTTGAGCAGTAGACTGCCTCATGTCACATCCAAATACCCAAGATTCTGTTAGAATCACAGAAAGCTACCCTGTAGGCAGAAGTTAGAAAACTGTGTTTTGTTTTTGTCTTTTTTTTTTTCTAAAGAAAAATGTCAGACACAGACATTCCAATCATTACAAGTCAGTCTCCTGAACAACCTTGCCAGAGTACCACATCACATGTTAGAGGGTTCCAAATTCAAGGCATTTCCCTTCAATATGCCAGCATTCTGCCTAGACAAGACTTCCATTCTTACTCTGTGTTCTAGTCCTCTTAGCTAATTACAGTGACTTTAATCCCTCTTTCTCTTGGCAATCATTTCAGCACTGAGAGATTTCACTATCATCTTTTCACTAAATTCTCTCTCTTAAATAGTGTATAGTAATACTGGGATTAAGTCCTAGAGTTCTGACTACTGCACTGTGAGTGGCAATACATCTCTAATCCCATTGTTGAGATGACATGGATAAGCAGAGTCTTTGGTAATGTTTAGCATACATACAATGCCATAGTCTTCTTAAGTCTTTTTGAGTCTAGAATAAGTGTTCTTATCAGCATCTTCAGAACGATTGCCTGGATTTAAGTTTCCTTCCAATAAAATCCCAGGGTGTTGATACTTGTAGGCAGTAGATAGGCATGCCCTTCTAAGAACTAGTTCTTGGTCTTCTTTGCCTGACCTTCAATTGAGCTAGTTTCCAATTTGTGCCCTTCATTCTTTTACTTAAAGTCAAATGTTGCATTTATTTTCCATACTGATTCTTTTGTTTTTCCTTTTTTTTCCTCTTTATTAGATATTTTCTTCCTTTACATTTCAAGTGTTATCCAGAAACTTCCCCATACCCTC